>WFKH01003881.1:14425870-14436322 GCA_016163765.1 Magallana hongkongensis | reverse complement strand
TATATATATATATATATATATATATATATATATATATATATATATATATATATATATATATATTAGGGATGTCAATTCTACTCGGTTGGCTTAGTCGATTAATCGGAGGTTTTAGTCGAGCGACTGTCGAGTACTCGTTGATTTATTTGAAACTGTGTGTCCTTTTCAAATCAAATAATGCAACTGTCACATACTCCGTATCTTAAAACTCATTTTCAAAAGATTTAAAAGAACTTATGATGATATATACTAAAGGTATTTGATTTAAAATAAATTGAAAAGTATTTTATTTAAATATCCGTTAGCAAATTCTTAGGTTTTCCTTTTTCTTGTGACGCTTACACGACACATATAATTGAGCTCCATATTAAATCAAATCAAATGTGACCAGTTCCATGTTAAGTCATTGTCCCGTGCCTAATCAACAATTATAGATTAATGATTAAAAAACAAACGCCTTGAGATGATTATTGATATGATTAAAGTTTTGATTATACAAAAATCTTATTCAATAAATAACTGATTAGAAGAAACACAAATTGTGCTCCTACATGTCTGCCTAAGTACTTCTATTTAAAACTATAATTTGATCTACAAAATCAAAAGAGATCAAATTATTAGCCAGGGACACGATGGAACACCTAACTTGTAAATGTAAGTGTAACTTACGGAACATATATGCCGAGTAAAAAAATCTGTTGTTTTCATTCGTATCACAAAAACTCCGCGTTAAGAAAAAAAATGAAATGTTTTGAATTTTTTTCACTTTATAACGAGCAATTTACTAAGAAAATTTTAATCGATGATCGCTGTTACCGAGCGATAGTCGACTTCTCGAATACTCGTTGACATAATATAATATACATGTATATATAATGTACATTTTCGAATCAAATAGTTTGTTCTTTTCATTTCACCTCTTGTATTTTTGATGACTGTTTTTGTCAATGTATAATACATATATAGAAAATTTCTTCACGGTGCTAAATTTTCACTCTCTCTTACGTTTACTAATATAACAATCATTTACTGATGTGCACCTAGATCAAACATGTCCGAATAGAGGCACATGATTTGATATTCCGAAAATCAAAATGGTTAAAAGTGGAAATACCTGATCTTAAATTATTCAATGTATAACAGCCATATTTTGTACCCAGAAATAAATGGTCAAAGTTTTATCAAATAAAAATACTACAACAAAGGAATTTTCAAAATTGTGATTATTGTCCAATTAAATGCACCTTGAATTTTACATTGAAGTCTATGGAAAGCGCATATATTATTAAGAAGTTGTAAAAAGTATTTTAAACTTCATACAAATCTCTAGGTGAATATATGCATAAACTCTCTCTTTAGAAAGATATGAAATAAAAGTAAATGATTCCTTTACTGCAGATATTTTGATAATTTTTTTCCCTCTCCAGCAAGGGAAGAAAACTCGTCAAAAAAGTTAAAGTTGCTTCTTATATGTTGTCAGTCATGTCAATCTGGTTCATTTCACTTTCATTGCTACCAATATTCTATTGTTCAGTATTCCTTCCTTATACATTGATTACATTAATAAAACTCTTCAACGATTTCTGTATCAATAGCAAATTGAGGAACAAATAATTTGGAGTACGAATTTCGGCGAGTGTATCTTCTTGTAAGACAAAGAGCTCGAGTAAGTATGGAAATTTCGTTGATTTGTCATTTTAGACCTGTGAAGAGAACATTCAACATACCATAACTATTACAGTTTTCATGCCGTGGAAAAAACCAATTTACATCGAGAGATTTTCCCAATCAAAGTCCATGTAAGTTGAATCTAGAAATATTTTAAAATAAACCCCAAGTGGTCTATGGTCACCAAGAAAAATGACAAACAGAGGCCCACGAAGCTAAATGTACAAAAAGGGAGGAATATCAATTAGGTGAATAATTTGAATGTAACATCAATACTGGTTATTGGTATATGCATATGAATACATGTATAATATGAAAACGGGAATTCAATAGGGCAGTAGTATAATAGGAATAGTGTTGTATACATAAACTGTTGTTCATTTGAACATAAACAAAGATGTATACAAGCCAACGCCATTAAATTATAATTAATGTTCACTTTCAATGAAAAAAAGATTATTATTGATAATGAATTAAATAATAATGAAATTGGAATTAAAGGTACATGTACAAACGAATAGAATTTTGAATGTCTTGGGTAGATATTAACATTACAAGCAGAGGAAATTAATTTGATTAAAAGACATATATCTTTAAAATAAATCGTGTTTTTGTTGACATGGCGTTAATGAATCCGTAAATTTTCAATTTTACGTTAACGCACGGCCGCCTCGTCAGCAATACAAATTCACAACAAGGTGTGACGCCCCATCAATAAGACTTGATAACGTGTTAGTAAAAATGCACAAACGTTAAAAAAAATTAAATATTCAATGAATCATTCAATTGCATATTAAATACACGCTCTGGTCAAGGTAAATAGGCACAGACAATTTAATCGTTTTGAAATTTCTTTTTATTGTGCATTAAAGACACTACATGTTCTAAAAAAAAATTAAAAGTTTAAGTCAGTGCATAAAACGTTTTAAAAACACAAATGAACTAAATTTTGGCGATTTCAAGATTGCGCTTGTTTACTGTTCAATGTTACATTCTAAAAATCACATTTTGCAAGATGCATATATACATGTATCTTTGAATTTAGTGCCTTCCGTCAGTTTCAAAGGGATGATGGTATATAAATTCTACAACTATTTTATTCAGGTGGCTAATTCTGTCATATTAAATAAGTTATAGTCTTCGTTATATTAAACAACTTTTCCATTATATTTTGATCCGGGTCATTTTCTAGGAAGGAATTTGATCCCCTAAACATCATTCGGTGGTAATCACCTTTAGTTTTTACAACTGCCGCGGGATTTGTTCGCATGAACAAAGGATGGGTGCCCAATTGGAGATTCCTTCTCATGGGAGGAAGACGGTCCCCATTTGCAGAAAGGGTGGAAAATAAACACCACTATTAGGATTTCTTTTCGTGAGTCGAGGATAAGCCCAAATTGTAGGATTCGATCTTGTTGTCAGAAGATGGATTCCATTTGCAGCTTTCCTTCTCATTGTCGGAAGATGAGCCCTTTTTGCAGGCCGACCCCCAGTCAAGGGATGCCTTTAATTTATGAAAGATGATCCCCATCCGTTTGAATTCTTTGTCAGAGTGGAGGTTTGGCCTTTTTTGTTGGGTTTCTTCTTAGAATTATAGAATTGGTCCAAGTTAGGGAGTTTCTTCTCGGTGGAAGATGATCCCCATTTGTACGATTTCTCAGGAGACTGAGTAGAGAATAATTCTTTTGCGTAGATTTCATTCTCGTGGTCGGATGTTAAACTCTTTTCGCAGTGGATAAATTTCTTTTTATCTGTGGAAGATGCCTCACATTTGTAGAAATCGTTATCAAGAGTAGAGGTGAAATATATGTTTTTGGATTTATCCTCGTGGTCAGAGGATGGGCCACATCCGAGTGATGATCCCAAAGATTTTGTTTGAAAAACTGATACAGCGACTGTTCCATAAGTTTCATTCTCATGGTGGGATGATGAGCCATTTTCGCAGGTTAAACTCCAGTCATTAGGTTTCACTTTATCTATGGACGAAGACCTCAATTCGCTGCAATCCTTTTTCAGAGTGGAGGATGAGCCTTTTTTGTGTGTTTTTTTCATATGGTTAGAGGATTGGTTCCAGTTGAGGGGTTTCTTCTCATCAGTGGAAGATGATCCCCATATGTAAGATTTCTCAAGAGACTGAGTAGAGGATGAGCCTTTTTTGTAGGAATCACTCTCATGGTCGCAGGTTGGGATCTTATTGAAAGATGGTGAATACAAGTTGAGGGGTTCTTTCATTTGGGCGAAGGACGAGTCCAATTTGCAGGATTTCTCATGGGATTCGTCCGCATGGGATAGTGAAGATTGAGAGACTTCTGTTTTCAATACCATTTTATCATTTTGAATCACACTCAAATTAACAGTATTTTCAGTTATTTTGGCACTGCATAATGAACCAAGGGAATCTAATTTTTCAATGCCATTGCTAATTTCAGCACTAAGGTCAAAGGTCAGTTGAATCAAAGGCAATCCTTTTACTGCTTCCAGTACTTTATTAGCTTTTAGATATTTTAGTATATGTTCAGTTTCTTTATTTGGTGAATCTGTTGATACTATTTCTAACCAGTGTGCAAGGTACAACTTTCTCTGTTCCAATGATCTTAGTGATCTCTCCAGTTTCTGTCTAGCATCCTTAGAAATTTCTGCCAATTGATCCAAGTATGTCTTTTCTTGAGTTTTCAATCGATTTACCATTTCTTCAATCATTTTCTTGATCATCTCAGTGTATGCGTCCTTTTTGTTATCTACATCAGAAATATTTTGTTTTTCTTTTTGGGTAATAGTCTCAATATTTGATAATAGGTCTTTGATCTCTTGAACAATTTTAACTTTCTTTACATCGGCAAACATGTCACCTGCGTTTAAAAGTGTGGAAACTTTTCCACAATGCTTGTGTTCGTTAACAACACAGATTGAACAGCATCCTGTTTGGTCAGTTTCACACACAAACTCGATATTTCTCTTCTCGTGTTTTTCACAACATTTCAACATTTCTGTCTCTAAATCTTTTAAAGGTTTGGTGAAATCCAGTCCATAATTCGATATAGAAAGTATCCGATGGGACTGCAGTGCTTTGTATTTTCTATGGTTTTGAATACATTTCTCACACAGAGAATCTTCGCACTCCATGCACCAGCTTTCTGCTTTTATGTCAATTTCACAATCTATTCTGCATGGTCCACACGTAATGTTAGTCAAAGAAGTTTGCGTTCGAACACAGCTACTAAGAAACAAATTCTCCGGGAATCTGCTCGCCCAATCTTCAATTGGATATTGACGCAAAACCCCTGGTGCTGGCACGAACGCTCGACACACTGGGCAGGGGAATCCGAGGGCTGGGTCACAGTCCGAGCAGGACGACTTAATGTGGGCGGATAAACAACGATGACAAAATGTGTGTGTACAAGGCAAAGATCTCGGAGTCTGAAACTTTTCAAAACATATTGGACACACTGTGAAATCCTCACTAGCATCGTAATGGTTTGACGTAGCCATTTTCCTAATAAACAAAATCGAAAGTTAGCCTAGTCTTACGTGAATGCACAATAACAATCGCAACTTCCGACTTCTGCCGAAAAGAACCGGGAAGTTGCGATTGTGCCTGATAAATTTGTCGATTGATAAAACGTACGCTCAACTAGGGTTACCCGAAAATAGTATTTATGCAATCTCAACTACTCGGCCATTTCCGCGTGATCCGAATGTGTGTTAATGAGCACTTATAGAACTCTTTCACCAGTGAAGATACGAGTGTAAATCTACTTTCTTTTTTCCATGAGGATACCAGATGTCACCTTACGTCGTAAATCAATGTCGTAATAATTTTGTGAATTAATACGGAGACCAGCGATCACTTTATGTGAATTACTTGATTCAGCCACTGTAGGGAGACTAGGGGTCACCTTTAGTGGAATATGCATAAGGAGACCAGAGATCACCTCAGTACCTAAATCAAAGAAGTAATAATTTTGATAATATATAGGGAGACCAGCGATCACCTTATTTCTTTTTACAAGATGGAGATTCACCAGAAGTCAGCCACTGTTGGGAGACGAGACCAGGGGTCACCTTAAGTTGAACTCCATTAGGAGACCAGAAATTACCTCAAGTTCTAATTCAATTATGTAATAATTTTGATAATCTATAAGGAGACCAGAGGTCACTATATGATTTTTAAAAGATGGAGATTCACCATAAGTCATCTACTGTTGGGAGACTAGAAGTCACTTTAAGTCACTTTAAGTGGAATATTCATAAGGAGACCAGAGGTCACATTAGGTCTTAATTCAATGAAGCAATAATTTTGGTACTCAAATAGAAGACCATATTATATGACACATGACACATGAATAGGGAAACTTCATGACACCTGAACCAGAAGTCTTCTAAATTAAGCTGTGTATAGAGACCAATGGTCACATAATGTGTTATATCAATAAGGAGGCCAGTGAAAGCAAATTGATAGATATAAATATGCAGATGACACTTTCCAAAAGACGTTGAAATTATGAACATAAGAGATCTCCTTAAATGGAATATCTTAGGTCCTAAATGAATGTAATAATAATTTCGATAATCTACGTGGTGACTAGGGATCACGTTTATCGTTCCTAATTAAGGAAACCAGAGGACAAATAAAGTATTAGATGAATACGGAGACCAGAGGTCACCTTATATTGTACAACATTAGGGAGACCAGAGGTCACCTTATATTGTACAACATTAGGGAGATCAGAGGTCATCTTATATTGTACAACATTAGGGAGATCAGATGTCACATAAAGATGTTTATGAATACGGAGACTGTTGTACATTTTTTGGGAGACCAGGGGTTGCATAAAGTTATAAGGAGACAATAGGTTAAAAGTTATGTGCAAAGAATTATCACCCAACGCCACTGAAAACAAAAACTCGGACTCTGAGTTTTTGGGGGGGTTTTTTGACAAGCAAACTTAAAATAAGTACACATTTTTCCAAATTATCTTGTTTTTGTCATCGAAGGGGGGCGGGGCTGAATTTCACAATTTGTTTGTCTTCATATATAATAATATATGCTGTAATATAAGTTTCTCAGTTGCAATTCAATTCTCAATGAGTCCGTATTTTCTATGTTACTTTATTTATTTATTTTTTTTTTTTTGGAAGTGTAGTTTTTATTAGTATATGATTTGATAATTCCAGGAAAACGGGGAAATGAACTCCCAATCCCGCCACCTCTAGACAGGGGAACACCTGCTTCATAATATCAATAAAGAGACCAGGGCCCGTTTCACTAAAAGGCGTACGCCCAGCGTAAATCCGGACGTATGTCAAATATTTGGACTAAGGTCCGTTTCACTAAAAGGCGTAACTTTGCGCCCGCCCTAAGTTAAGCCAATTTATGAAAAATATACATGCATGCCTAGCCAATGGTAGCCTTAACTTTTAGCGTATAAATATAAAAAAAATTGTTTATTCTGTTGCTGAGAATTTCGTTGCTGACCATCATGTTAGATTGTACAATTTGTCATGTAAATCTAATTAAATTAATATGAAATTAGGAAAGTAGAGAAATTTGATATGTGGTATCAATTCTCGCTTAGAGACTTTCTTACCTTTCTCTCTTGCTTTATACATGTACACATTATCAAATTTTATAGTTCCACTCGCCTTATACACGTTAAATAACAATACCAGTATTCAATTTTGTGAATATTTACTCGTTTGCTTGATTTTTGTACGAAAACGAAGTATAACAAAATTCTTGATTAAGAAGGACTGTTAACTTTACGGTGAAATGTTCCGCCAAAATTGTGTTGATTTATGTGAATTTCTTGTTCAATAACATATCTATGCTCTTCCCTATATTTTTCCCTTGGAACATTGGAAATTATTTCCATTGCACATGCCCAGGGGAGACGGGGAGACCTTTTACCTACATGTATTATATAAAATATTATTCATAAAGAAGAAATTATATGTACTTTGTTGATTTTCAATCAATGTATAACATGTATAATGACCTGTAACTTTTAAAATAATATAAACCACACAATCATGTTATACAAGTGACTGTAAAATGAAATGGAATACCGGTAATTTAAGGGAAAAAAATACGAATTTTCAAAGTTTAACCAATCCAAATAGAAATAAAAAAAACCCAAAACTGAAACAATTTAAAACAAACTGGTTAGAACCATATTCATCAAAACTTTAAGAATTTTCAAAGAACATTTCTGCATATGCCAGCAGGGAATCAATTCAAATGATAAGTCTGATAAATTTGCTAGCCATATAATAAGTAACCAAATAACCTAAAGTACTCTAATGGAACTGTAACATATGATAACTACAGTTTTGTAGTCAGGTTCAGATTAATTTCGTTTATGAGTAGGGTTTTTTTAACATCACAATATTTGTCTAAGTATCGCCATTCGTTTTCAAAATACAATTTTATACAAGCGGGATGTTTTTGGTGTGAAAATGTTTAATAAAATATTCATATAATATGCTTTAATCAACATAGAATTCAAAACTCTAAATTGTTTTATTTGCAACAATTTTTTTTTCCATTTTCAGAGAGAAAATACAAATTATAGTGTATATATCTATAATATAATATTATTTTTAAAGATTCTTAAATGACTCATTTCATAAATTTTGGTGTTGCATCTACCTTTAAATCTGTTCAAAGCAAGGTAACTCTGAAAATTTTTTTGTTGTTTACAAACGGTGTTAACAGGTTTCTGTGTAACCTCTATATATATAAAATTGTGTACATCATTGCCAGCTTTTTTCCCTCTGCGTTATACATGTACTTAGGTTATATAATGTGTATATTGATAATATATTTAAGTATAGTGAACAAAAATATTCTGATCTGTGTAAATTTCTCGCTCGTGCAATCAAAATCGCACCAGCACATTGTATACATCTATGTTCACAAGATATATACTTATGTATACATAGCATGCCTCTGCCTCAACGAGTTTTGAAAGAGTCCCTGACCCTATTAGTTCGATCAATAGGACCATGATATACGTATATATGTGTGTAGTGTATATGAAGCATAGGGTTTTTTATTCATTTTTTTCACATCTAATTTTTGAGAAATGTATGATAGTTTAGATGATTCAAAATTTTGTTTGTTAAGTAAATCACACTACGGCGCAGATATACACTTTCAATAGAAAGATGTGACAGTGCATCATTTGTACGCTTTTCACCAGAAATGAAAAAGCTTTAAATATGTTTATGCGTGTTATAGAAATATTTCAAGTACACGTAGAAGTATTAATATACATCATTATTTTGCTAGCCAGGGATTCACGATCCGCTCCTTTCCTTTTACAGAAGAGAGTGGTGGACACAAACCCTTGGCTAGCGAGAGGAGAGGAGCGGATCGTAAACCCTTGGCTAGCGAAAGGAGAGGAGAGGATCGTAAATCCATTGCTAGCGAAAGGAGAGGAGCGGATCGTAAATCCATGGCTAGCGAGAGGAGAGGGGCGGATTGTACGCCATCGGTCAGTGAAGATGTAATATTTGACGATATCTTATACAATCACAATTTTATACTCATAAGGAAGTACATGTATGCACACCACCCTGTATATCACTTTGCGCACGTGCGACACTTTATACAATGTAGATCTATCTGAAATTCTTTTCACACGGTACAGTGAATATTTTGCACACATTTCTCGATATCTAGACATTTGTATAACACTGTGTATTTAAGTAAAACTAAACAAGATATATATATATATATATATATACACTTTAACTATATTCAAGTTTACAAATCCAGCATGTATATGCTACATATTGTTCTATATTCCCATTTCGTAGCATACGCTTTTATCTAGACTGTAATTAGTTCATGTCCTATATAAAAATTTTTATAATTTTTAGATAATATAAAACCCAATAAAAATCAGAACGTTTATTAAACTGGTCAGAATCAAAGCTAAATAAATATACAGCAGTAGTGGTAGAAGATTTAATATTTTGAAGAAGAATGATTTAATTTATTTATGACTTATAATAATTGTTTATTAACTCGATCATTAGTTAAGTGATGTAATTTTCAAAACTTGTAATTTTTTGACAATGCATCCCATCACAGCGTTTCCATATTATACCGCGGTATGCCCTAGAAAATGTACAAGTAAACACACAGAACTGTTGTAATCATTAGATGCTAAAACGTAGTGAGAAGCAACATTGCATCATTACTGTTATAGAAAAGTCACTTGGTATGTAGAATGGTGCCCCCCCCCCCCCCCCTTTAATCTCTTTCTCATAAATAATGAATGTATTTTGGTTTCTTTCCGTCGCCACTGAGTTCTGTATACAGTGTATTTATAAGCACATGATTCCACGTGACATAATGTAAAACTGATTATTCATTTTTCACACGGCACGTCAATGTGTCATCGCTTATCACGCGACATAATTGTACTGCTTCCACGGGGTCAAATTTCTATGCATTAATTATACGTATATAGAGCATATGCACGTTATTGCATATATATAATTATAGCATACAGTGTTTATATTGAATAGAAAATTTTTAATTGTTTTTAAAGTGACATATATGCATGTATGTGTACTTTCAAAACAATTGAAACATCAAGATTAAGATACTGTTGTTTAACTAGAAACTTCTATACATTTTGCGCACGTCATTGTATATACGCCTATCGACCTTTTTGCACACGATACTGAATATTTGTATACGTGTGCATACTGAACTATATACATGTACTTTATTCAATCAGTGAGAGAACACACAGTCGTTTGTTTAGGAGA
>WFKH01003881.1:14396694-14423353 GCA_016163765.1 Magallana hongkongensis | reverse complement strand
GCATTTCCTGTCTGCTTTCAGGAAAATGCTTGATTAGAACTTTCTTGGTCAATGTGCACAACTAAACAACAATGACATCATTCGTGCACTTTAGATGCACACTCTTTGTTTTCTAGATGTTTTTGACAACATTCGATTTACGTCACGACTTTCACCCGAACACATCTGTCACGTGACTGATGGAGAGCCGCGTTATCAGGAGAAATTTCAAATGTTTTGAAAAACTCCAAATTTGACGATTTGAGCGTAATGGTATTGTTGACAACAAAATTTATACACGGCGATTTGGAATCCAGAACGCTACAATTGAAACAGAAAAGTGACTTTCGCAAGCTGAAGCGGTAAGTAGCAGATTTTGTGTTTTAATATATGTATATAGTGTTTTTCAAATACATGTACGATTTTCTGACAGATTTACACACATAGTTTATATGTTCTATTATTCCATCTCGATGCTAGAGAATTATTTAAATTGAATTTAACATTAAATGAAAGAAAAGAAATTTGGTGGTTAAATCAAGGAAGTACTACCATCTAAATGTAAAATGTCTGTTTCTTATCACTTGAAGTACATTAACTCTTTGCCCAGATTTCTCAATCAATCTATAGGCGTCTAGGTACAAGTAGACGGGGGTCAAACGCGTGATTATAATAGATTTACCAAACACTGTCAGATAGAATCGTTTTGCTGGAGCTACTAGTGTTTCAAAGCCAACATTTGTCTTCGAAACCAGACAGACGTTTTGCTGAAAGCAAATTAAGCTTATTTGATATATTAAAATCAAACTTATAAAATCAGATTTCATTTCTGAATAGAAATGACCCAGCGACCTTTTATTCATTCATACTCTTTAGCATAACTTAAGAAATAACTATTTTAAATGTTTTCAATCAACTTTTCAAAAAAAAAAATTCTTTGGAATTAATCGGTTTTTTAAAAATCCCTGTACATTTAACTATGTAATCAAGTTTCGAATGATTTCTATGTTTAATAAAATTTTCAAGATAGTCTCTCATTCAAGGGTATTCAATTAACTTTGGGGCTTTAAACTCTTTCAAACTTCGTAGGAGGAAATAAGACAAACACAAAAAAAACCTTAAATATAAAGTTAAGAGGAACTCGGTGCTATGAATGTTTACATAGATCAGTGTAAAGTGTGTTTTTTATCACTTGATATCCGAAACCGAGGCCCGTGCTTGAATTAAAACCTGACGTGTTCTGATTTTCTGTCTTAATGCTAATCACCACGACCGACTTATCCCGGGTTCTAAAAACCAGACAGACTTACACTTCAAAACAACTGTTTTATGCCATCAGTATTAACAATCGGCTAGCAAAGCCAAACAAAGAGTAAGCCTGTACACTGGTTCCCATCAACCTCAAGCTTGGGCCCTCAAATTCTTTCATTGATTACGTCACAGGGGTGTTTGATATGAAAACTTTTCACATTTGCAATCTAGGATTTTAGGATCAGTTACTTTAATTTGAAAATTTATAGCATAAAATATAAACATATATAAGAAGTTCGGCCTGCTGGGTTTCCTTAGGTCTATCAATAAAGGTGTGTGCAATTTTTAAACTCAGACAGCTAGTTTATTGTTGTGTTTACAACAAGAAAAATAAACAGTCCGCATACAGCTGACTCGTCAAAGTTTTCCTTACTAGACTAGCAAATACAAAAATACGTATACATGTACCAATTAAGGCCCTGTGAAGAGCATTATGGACAGCAACGCATTGGAGCATGACGACTTGGGAAACAGTATAATTCTTGGTGATTGGCATTTATTTGTATGTTTATGACCGATTAATATCGCTTTAACATGGTCTGCTGACAGTCAATCGAGGCTCTGATTATGTGGTTACGCGTCATCGAATCTCTGCACGCTAACATTGCTACCATTTCTACCACAGGAACTGGGCGAAGCATTGTAAAATGAAAATTGGATATGGTCACATCTTGAGGATTGCATTTCTAACGCTGTATTGAAGATTGTTATTTTCTGGATTATGTCTGTATAATAAAAAGGTTTGTATTTCTATTTATTGGAATAATAACAAGTAATTTGTAGATTGATTATTTTGTACAATATAACAAATCTTTTAGAGTAAGTGCATCCGACTAAAACCATTCAAAATACTGTCTTAATTAAGATAATACATGTATATCAAACTAAAGTTTTTCATGGAATATGGTAAGCACGAAAACAATTTTAGCTATAGTGTATAAATTTAACATTTTTCTCCATAAGCATTTAATTTATTGTTATAATATTACACACACACAAATTTGATCAGTTATACAATATTTTTCTTGTGTAGAATTTTTTTTTTCATTAAAAAAAAAAATTCTTGATGAATGTTAGAAAGGTAAATTTGAGGATAACAATTTTGTTAAAATACCCCCGATTCTGGCATATTACTTAAAGTTCAGGAATTGGACGAAACACACGTGGTAGAAATTTTTTTGTCGTAAAATTCTCATGAAAGGACAAATAGCGGAGGAAGAGACTATCGCCCACGTGTATATGTCAGATACATTATGGTCCGTGAATGAAGATTTTTTTTCCTCTGAGTTGAAGGGCGTCTGTATGGATCTTAGGGCCCACAGAAACATAAATGTCCAGAGGTGTTAAACATGGGTTACCTGTCACAGCTAACAAGCGTTTACTTCTCCAAAAAACTGACCTCTCGCACACGGCAGAGTGACCCTATATATCCCCAGTACTTCAGTTTATACGTAGAGAATACATGTAGATCAAATATGTATTAACCTTTTTTATTACACTGCATGAATTTGTCGTTTAGGGAGAAAGTTGTTTAAAGGAAATTAAAACTGAATTTATGATAACTGATTGATAGTAACTATTGTTTATATTAATATAAGTTCTGAAATGTATTTTTTCCTGGTATATTTAATTTGTTTTGCAATACAATATACTGCGTATTAGTTATTACCGTATCTTATGTCGCTTTCGTCGTTATCTGATAAGATAGAAATGTGAATGAAAGGCCATAGATTTTTAAAAAAGTTAATTAAAGTAGAACAAGAACGTAAATCCGCCGCTTCACTAATCTAATTGATTTTATTGACGCCTCCAAAACTCGCAACCGCCACAGAGAGTAAGATATCCGATCTTGTTAACACCAAAAACCATTTTATTTGCATTAAAGTGAGCGTTGATTGATCGATAGATAAGTCTTTCTAACTTTTATTTGAATGAAGGACATTGATTGCTAGTTATGTTTGTTTATCACAACTTAATACGTTGGCTGTATTCGATAATTGCTATCAATATCACGGGTAGAAACGCAATTTCTTTTTTTTTTCAATAAACGGAGATTTTAATGCAAATATCTAGAGCAAAAAAAAAAACATTAGATGGCTTGTTGCAATAGTTAATTACTGATCGAACCCTAATGATAATCGAGTACAATTAACTTGATTCACATGACGAGAGAAGACGTGGCATAGCTGGACACCCTGTAGGACCCCTGCAGGAAATGCAAATAAATTAAAACAAGGATATCCCTTTGCGTCAGAGATGTCGAGTTTTTTGTCGACTTTTTATTATTCCTCGGTGATAAGTGTGAGAGATCTTGCTGTGACTCGGGCTGATAACATGTAACAAGTTTGTCTCATGCATTGTCCACGGTCTGACACTGATGCACAGTTCTACATATTGAGTCATCGCAGATAGTTCCCCCTAATGCCTACGCAACGTTCTCAGAGAGATAAAACTTTATCGTTGTAAGAATAAAAGAAATTTTCTTCTTTAGATTATGCATGGATTTTGACTATGAGGCAACTGCTTTCAATTACTCAAGATATTTCATAAGTTACAACTTTGAAATTTAAAATGCTCGTAAATCCCGCTTGTATCAATAGGAACAAACCGAAACTGTATGATAGTTAAAGTTGCTCTTTCATAACACCGCATGTGCTTTGCGCATGCAGATATCTTAAATCTTTTAATCCGCCTTAAATGTCTCTATATTTTTCCTCTTTGCACATATCATGCCTATTTACGAGCAATATTCCAGACAAATGACCAATAATTAACAATGAGCGATGACAATTGCCAGCTAATCCCTGCATGTCGTTTTGTGTCTGCAGGACATTCTCTGGTGTCGAGGTGTCCATAGTAGCACGGTCAGGACTATCAAAGACCCCCGTCTGTCAACCAGTAATGAGATAATCCAACGATTTATTGAGATGTATATTTCTTATCGATACATACTGTTTTTCTGGACAGTAATCATCAATGGAAAATATATGGTCACGTGATTATTTAACCTTAGGTGCCCGTTCCTCTAGACCGAAGAACAATTCAGCAAAGAAATATGTATGAATATGTATTATATATGTCCGTTTAAAAAAGACGTTCATGGACTACTTCTTGAAAACATGATGGTGAACGACAATTTATACATGAAGTGTTTGGAGATTTTAGTACCTTTGTCTTACTCTTGGCTTACTTTTACTATTAGTCAAGGTAATTGAAGTCTACATCGTTTATCAAAGAACCTAAGAGAATGTAGAGAACGGGCCAAATAATAAAAATCAGATTGTCCTCCTGTCGGAAAACAAACAATTGTTTGAGAGGATCTCCACCCACCAACTGTTGGTTTAAGGGACGAGAAACTCGACGTCGGAAATTTTTTTTATCTTGTTTATTACATGTGCACAATCTAAGTGATTTATTCATACTTTGTATGGTTATATAAGTGTACTTTCTCAAAATGAATACCAATCTCAGAAAGTAAAAAAATGAAATTAATATAAGTGTAAGAATGAAATTAACCTCCGCATCAAAAATTTTATTCCCAGATAATATTAAATCGAACGCACGCATATTTTATACTTAATTCTGACTTCGATCCCGCCTTCCCAAGAAATGTAAAATCTAATTGCCTGTCATTTTTCATTATTGTCTCCTTAATACACAAAAATACGTGCAAAAATCCGGTGTCTGATTAGGAGCCGGAGAATCAATACCCCGGTGTTTATTTTGTGTTTATTCCTTATCTGGGTTGGGGGGTTCTGCAAGTTGACTTTGGGGTACCCCGGGCTTTAATCAAGACTTTTAACTGACTTGAGACACAAATGATGGGTGGGAAGTGATATGCTAATTTGTAAGTACACGGTATTTTCTCTTTGTTTTAATTATATATAATAAAATGAAAATCTGATTTTTTTTCTCATGAGAATGAGTCAATTTTATTAAATTTTGAATTATTTATTGGGTTTCGGATTTTAACTTTTTTTTCTGTGAACAAAAACCACCCTGCATGCTTCGATGTACATGTTGATGATATTTCTTAGTGACAAAGAAGGGAGACCAATGGTGGTCGGACGATCTAAGAATCTCCCTTATTGATCATGGTGAGTGAATGTATTGTTCACTGACACATGTTAACACTTATTATTTACTTTTGATTTTTGTAGAGAGTTTCCTACCAGAACGATGTTTTATTTCATCCTTGTAGTGGCAGCTTTTGTTCAACAATCCCGGGGTAAGTTACGTAAAATGTATAGGTTATATGAAATGCGCGGGGGGTGGGGGGGGGGGGAAGGTAGGGTAACAGATATTAGCCAATCTGTATCCTTAATGAGTAAAATATCTACATTTTCCCGTGTCTTTGTCTGTGATAACACTTAAATCAAATTTGTAATGTTCAATATACAATATTCAATCTATCATACAGTCTTCCGGGCTTTGATTTGATTTGATCAGACTCCGACCTTAATGATCACCTCATAGTACTCAAAGAATGATTTCTTGGTCCTTAAGTTATGTTATTTTCGATTTATACAAGACAGCCGGTTTGCTGTGACTTTCAGTACAGTACAATATTGAAGATTTCCACTCATCGACAACATCTTAACTAATTTTAAAGTAATTAACTGAATACGCCTGCACATTGAAAGCGACCTTTGACATGTTTCGTTTGACTCTTTAATTATTTATTATTTGCTTGTACATATAATGTTCGTGTCACCCGATGTACAAGTGTAATGGACAGTTTTGACAGTCACCGGTCAGTTTGATAATTAGATAACTGCTTACCCAAAAAAAAAAATCACCCCCCCCCCCAAAAAAAAAACAAAAAAACCCGCAAAATGACTAAAAAAAACCGCATTGGAACATTCTTGGCTTGTTTACCGTCTGTGTTTTATGCATATAGCGGGGTATCACTGGATGGAAGAGATGGTTAAAGATGCAAACTTAAGAAAAAAACACAATTTCTTTTAATCGTGTTTTTTTTCTTTTGCAAAACATTATTTATAAGATGCGGTTGTAGTAATCATTCAAATCTCTTAAAGTTTCTGTATTGGGTTGGGTATCCCCCACGATGTTACAAAATATCTATTTATGGATCTCGGAAGAAAACGGACCCTTATCCTTAGGCTACACAAATGGTTAAACACTCTAAAGTTACACCGTGTTCACCATTTTCTCTCGTTTGTTTCTGGATTTCCTAGTTTTCCCCTTAAAGTATTTTTTGTACGTCCATCCATTTAAACCCTAGCTCGTTTGGAGTGTGTTTATCTCCAGAGTCAGGCGTTGTCGATGTTTGGTCTGCTAACGCTCATGAAATGTTGGTGAATTTGAGATTCATCCATTTTTAGTTGTCAGCGGGCCGCTGCTGGCTGCATTAACACATTCCAGTGGTGATAACTACCCGCTGCACTCTGTCAGTGCTAACTTTCTCGTGTTTAGTCGATTTACAATCCAATATGATACCGAGAGAGATAAATGGCTCCGTTTGACTTCTGTTGGTATTGGAAAATTTCAAATTGGACATCGAAATAGAAATAAGAACACCCTTCTTTTAATATTGAAAGAGGGTGGCGCTTTTGTTCCAAGGGAAATGAGACAACATTGATGACTTTCGGTGCTTTTAGTGTATGTTGTTGTGTACATTGTTGTTGTGTGCATCTCTGTTGTTTCGTTTATTGTTGTTGTTATTATAGGAATTGTTCAAGATGGTGATGTTGAGTAGGTCATTGTTTGGATGTTGTTATGAATGTGTTTGTAGCTCTGGTGGATGTTTTATTTTGGTAGTTATTGTTGTTGTTTGTTTTGTTTTTTTTGGCGAATGCTGTTGTTGGGTAACTTGTTGTAGATACTTTTTTTCAATAATGTTGTTGTTAAAGTTGCTTTTTGAAGTTTTGGTTGATGTTCTTGTTGATGTAGCTTTGTAAAATTTGTTGTATGGATATTGCTATTATTGTTGTTGTTGGTTTTGTTGTTAATGTTGGTGTGATTTTGTTGTGGATGTTGTTGTTGGAATCATGGCTATAATGTTGGGGGATATTGTTGTTGATGCGAATATCAATTGTTGTTAAAAGAAATGTTGTTAGATTGAATGTTGTTGTTATAATTGATGTTGGTGCAATTAATATTTCATACTGTTGATGTTGTTTTATGAATGTCGTTGCTATTTTGTAGTGGATGAGGTTGTAACGGATTTTGTTTTTTACAGTGTATGTTATTTTGTGATTTTGTGGATCCTACTGTTCTTGCTGTGGATTTTGTTAAGATGACTGTTGTTAAGAATATACAGTTACTGAGGGCATTGGAGCTTTAAATTGGATACACTGTGTTCTGTAGTCTCAAGCGCATAGTTATTATGGGAGAATATCTTTTATATTGGCAAAGTTTTGAGACTAAAATGGTGTTTTTCCTCAAACTAAATCCAGCAATGGTTTAGCACCTTAACACCGAAATCGGGGGTTTTCTGCACTTTCATGCACTGAATAAAAGTTACAAGTTTTAAAAATTCCAGTTTACAGTAACTGTTTTAATCTCGACAATTTATTCCTCAATGAAATTATCAAAATAAATCACATCTAAAATGATTGTTGATATTTTAAAAAAGCAGATTTAAATCAATACTCTATCATTTGTGTGCCCATCTTATTTCAAATAACAAATAACACAAATAGAGATATTTAAGTTTTTGATTCGATCAGGTATTTGATAGATTCGATGAACGATCTCTTACACATTTTTTCTGTTTGCAATTGTTATAAAGGCTTTGAAAAAAATATTTACCATAGTATTTTGTATTGCATAACATTGAGGCAATATTGTAGTATATCGAACTTCGTTGCAACTCATAGTATAATTGCTATGAGCTAATTTCACTAGGTTCTTCTAAAAGCGAGATAACTCAATCTAACCGCACTGACTTTTTTCGCGCGGTTCTGTCATAGGACACAATAACGAGACACCCCTGCTGTAAGGCGACCCGCTGTAATAATGCCCAAACTGACGAACAATATAGACCCTTAACTCGGTGTTAGGTTCCTCAACACCACTTATAATAATGAACAGAAAAGGGAAATCTAAACTCCTTCGGTACGCCAAATTGCTGTTAATTAAATATCTAATCGACTCCAGTGGCTAAATCGGTTTCTAACTTTGCCAGTTTTTAGCGCCACTGGAGAAGAATCCGACTCGCCTGAAGACATTATAGGCGCGTTTTCTCTGTGTGTGCGGCTCTTCATGTTAATAGCCCCAGCAAAAAATTGATGAAGATACTTTAAGATAAAAAGAAGATTCCGATCTGGAGCAATAATTGGAGGCTGCAAGTGATACATGTACTGCGAGTAGAAAAAATATCACTGCGCGGTGTAAGGACAAAAATCAAAGGATCTAGTCGGGAATTTCTTTATTCCAGCATTATGTGATATATCACTGGAATTATTAGTATTCTATACGATTTTAAATAGTAGCACTAGGAATACGTCACACATAAAATATATATTTTCAACATGAAAATATATATCTTTACATTTATGTCCCCGATGAATGAAGTTGCGTTTTAATTGGGAATGTGAAATGTCAGGAATCGGGACAGTATGTCAGTGAAAAATTTTATAATATTCGGTTTATTAAGTCTGACCCAGATTTATGTGTCAAAATGTGATACTAGTATCCCGTTTCCTTCTCAAAGTCAATATAAAAATCGGACGCCGGAGTTCCAATCACAGTCCGGGAACAGTTCCCTTATTCTGTTCGGAATTCGGATAAATAGATTGTGGACTCGACCCCAAAAGCTCCCTTGTAAGTATATTTACATGTGGAAGTTAATCGACTTAACGGCGGTCTCATATAATCGAGTGTCATATTGCAAATTTTGAATTTGCTGGATAGGTGTAAATTAATTGTTGTCATATTTTAAATGTTGTACATTTATCCACACTCAATCAGTAAATTCAAAATTTACAATATGACACGAGATTCAATTAATTTGTCGTAACATTTTCATTTTTTTGGCTCACAAACATAAAGGAATAAATGATAAATTGAAAACTCACGAAAGAATTAATGAATTGAAAATAGTAGATACCTAGTTTTAATTAATGAAAGTCAAATGATCAACAGAAATTACATGTTTTAAAACAATTTGAACATTTTATAGGTTTTGTAGAATTAATTTATGTTTACGAATTATTGTACAAATGACATTAAATTTAAGCAACCAATTTGTAAAAATGTTTTTTTTTTAACAATTACTTACATAAATTATCGATAAAAGTGTAATGAAGGATACTTGACAAAGAAATATAATGTAAACAATGTGTATTTATCATAAAATATGTAGATATATATACAACTAATCAGCTCTCTTTTATAATCTTATCACTATTTGACTTTCTAGAATCTCTCCAACCGGAGCCATTTTTAATGACAAAAACATTCAAGTCTAGCGTTTTCTAGGCATATCATAATTGGCACCATAGATTTTTCTTCGTGTAAAAGTCTGGATATTTAAGATCTTACAATTGAAACCTTTGAGACCAAATAAAAAAATAATATTTCATAATAAAAATGAATTTATACAAACCAGTGAAGAGAAGATAAAAGAAAATTACAATACATATTTATATTTTTTGAAATTGCTAATCATAACATTTTCATTGTAACGAAAGATAATGCATTAGATTTTGAATGATTTATTAGTTTAATCAATTGCTCAATCGATCGATATAATTATACTTTGGTAATATTTCAAAAATATTGAATCAAATTAATAATTGTTGATCAAATGAAAATGAAATTTAAAAATAACAAATAAATTCCCACAAAATCTATTTGTTAAATGTTTGAGGTAAGGAAGGTAAGACTGTGGCTGTTGTACTGTAAAAATATAGTTCATGTCGATGGGGGGTAAGTCGGTCAGGTTATTCCTCCGCCCTCAGGCCAAGAAAATATTTTGGACAAATCGTTTTGTAGACATTATCATCATAATCTGTAAACATCAAGCCCAGGTCTCTCCTCGTTTGTTTGTCTGCGCGTGATAACAATCACTTCCTCGATTCTCTCTATACACAAACAACATCAGGTGAAACCTCTCGTGAAAAGGTATTTTAATTGTAATCTTCATTACCAATGGGATATTTAAAAAAAAACAAAAAAAAACGTATAGCCGTCGTTACGAAATTCATGAAATGAAAAAAAATATTTGTCGAAACTTAATGCATTTTCCTCCAAGACAACTTTTGATGGCAAAAACACTTCAGAATGTGTAGCTCATATGAAGCTCTTCTTGTTCAAAGATGCACATGTTGCATTCTCTTCAAGAAGTAAATATACAGACATGAATTTAACAAGAGTACACCTCGATCCCTTACGGACGTTAGGCGCACAGTTTCTTTGAACTCTTGGGTCTACCTAGTTGATTTGTATATTTATGATGTCAGGCACTTCACTGGATTCGAGAGAAGAATTGAGGAAGAGTCGTCCTCTCTAAATAAACATTTTCTCTTAAAACTCTGTGTTTATTAAAAAAATGAATAAGAATTCATGAAAATTTAATTACTTTTATTTGTATACAATATTTCTACAACCCTTGCACTGTATATATTTTAAGTTTGATGATCATTGATCAAATGTTTAATGCTTTAGTACCAAGATCTAAATAAAGTGAAATTTAAAAACAATATGCCTAGTATATTGTACAAATATTGTACATATTTGAAATCCCATGCCTTTTTTCTTCAATGATCACATCATTTTAATCATTGCTGTCATGATTTTGTTTAATGTAGCGCGTCCAGAGTTGATCCTGGATGCATACCCCGCGAGAATTCACGAGAACTCCCCTCCGAACACCCTCGTTCTGACCATTACCGGATATGACAACGCCACGGGCCAGCCCCTGGAGAAGCTATCCATGGAAGACAACCAGAATACAAGGTACTTCAAGATCACCCCCACCGGTACTCTCAAATGGTACCTCTCGACACGAAAGATAATGGACAAGCCGGAAAATTACACATTCCAGTTCCGGATTTTAGGATCGTATGGAGGAATCGTCAGAGATACGGAAGTCAAGATCATCGTATCCTCGGAGAATCTGTACGCGCCCTATTTCTCTATGAGGCTTTATAAATTCGTGGCTCTTCGGGATTCCTTGGACCACGACTTAAATACACTGGGCGCAGTATCTGCCACGGATATGGACCTCAAAGGATACAACGCCATCTTCCGATACTTTATTTTTGAACCGGAAGCATCCAAGTATTTTAAGATTGACCCGGAGAACGGACAAATTGGAATTATATCGAACTTTCCGGATAATATGACGTCTATAGCGTTCAACGTGACGGCGATCGACTCCGGATCTCCCATTATGTCCTCCAGTTCTCAAGTCTACGTAGAAATCACGGATCTAGCACGTAAGTTTCTTTGATTTATTTCTTGCATTAAACTTTTTAACAATCTGATTATGCGATGAAAATCTCTGTAATCCCAGGAAATATGTAGAAGCGACTGAAATACTATCATTATTTTATATTTAAGGTGGCTCACTACACCTTGAAATAGTTTCTTAAATTAGCCGAAAATTACTTGATTATGTTAATAGTATGAGGCATGAGAAGTATGTAAGTTAAATAGGCGAAAAATATGCAATTTTTTTATAAAAATTTACGAAAGATTCAGTTATTGTGAACAAAAGCCCCAGGCGGATTCGAACTCGTGATCTGCGGTTCACAAGCCCGAAACTTTAACCACTGAGCTATGATGATATTCAATCATATCGATTGATACAAACAATTTAACAAAACATTTAAATCACCATCCTGTAACGTAGTGTCTAAAAAAGTATGTCTTGATTTAGTGAGGTACCAAAATAAAATGCATTTGGGTAAAACTTTTTTTTAAAGTTGTCTTTGCAAATGACAGTTATCCCCCATCGTCGACTTACTACGCGCACGTCACGTGACAATAAACATGTCACCTTTGCAGTTAATCCCGACATATAGGGCCCCACTGTAAAAGTTCACAGAGACACAAGACAAAAACATGACTGTCAAACAACTGGCCGATTACACGTGTATTATGAAACCAATTATCGGTACGCTTCCTAGATGCTAGTACGACATTGTCAGATGGCGACATTTTTAGCGTTCCAGAACCTTGTGCATCATTGTAGTTGCGGTCTGTGCAACAAAAGGTGACTCAGTGTGTGCATAGTATATCTATTAACGTCCTGCGAATAAAATCAAATTTCAGCCTGTGTGTTTTTTTATTTCCCCCCCCCCCCAAAAAAACCCCCAAAACAAAACCAAACCCCGATTTGATTAGCCAAAACGCCCAACAGGTTTGTTAGAGGTCGATCATATGCAATACATGTATATATGTAAATATAGTTGAATACGACATATTAAAATGCTTGTGTACTTGATGATCTTAAGTTTTTTTTAACATCGCGAACGAAAAAAGCACATATTCTGCGTCAGGTATATGATATTTCCCTAATATCATTTACCTACTCTCCGCCGTACCTTAACTGTTATTGAAATATTTCTGATAAAAGTATTTTCTTAGTACGATAGGAAACGAGCAGAAATCACACTTCAAGAGCTATAAATACCGAGGTGTAATTATACACATGTAATTGACCATTTGATTGGGGTTGTTTGAGATTTTTCTGACTGTTTCTTCTGATACAGATAGGCAGGGATTCGTCTATTGATGCTGGGTTCCCTCATCCTTGTTGTTAACAAGTTTGTACGTCCATTGCTTGCCCATAATTTAAAATCTGTAGATCTATCACCGGACAGTATCTTGATGGGAAACTGTTTGGTCAATAACAGAAACTAATCCACGTGTCTTTATAAAACGATTTGGCGTCCTTCTTGGCATTTCAATGGCCGTGAAAGGTCTTAACAGGGCCGCTAATGCCCCCGGATTAACGTTCCCGTCAATCCCTTTCGGCTTTGGCATTTTTAAACGTCTGCTGCACTACCTAAGTTAACCTTTTCTGGAATCTGAGTTGATAATTCAGAGGAGATCGATAACTGATCTGTGGCGATCATTGAATTCATCGATGAATAGACCCCTCCGCCCCATGGTTGACAAATTAGTGTATTAGTTATTGATCAGTAAAGTACAAGGGAGTTCCGAAGCTTGACAAAGGGGACCCCCGAAACAGGTGCGCTACCTGTTTGTTTTTACCGCCGCTCGTGCAAAGTATCCTTCATTTGGGGCAGGCACAGGTAAAAACTCCGTACTCCACACTCGTCATCAAGATAAATGGTCACTGCGGGGCACTGCACTATTTTATCTGTTTAGATGTTCGTGTGACGAATTTATGCCTTTCTGAGTGATTCTGTGATCTTCTTCGTCACTTTGTTACAGTTTATCTTATTTTTCTTCTTTTTCCATATTTCGTATCTGTGGACAGAATTTTGTGGTTCATGAAATACGATGCGATGAAATGTCAAAACTTGTGTAGTTTAATCGTGAACACGTAAAAATGAAGGGGAAATTTTTCGTTAAAAGACCGATTCTAATCAGGGACGACGGAAATGATTAATACCTTATGAAGTACCGATGTTTTGTTGATCCGAAGATATTTCATACCAAAAAATAGCGACAGAAAAATTTTAGTTGCTCGAAGGATGGTACCTAGGCTAATTTAAATACCCCCGACGAAGTGTGCACGTTTGAAATCCTTAGAATTATTTGTGGTCTTTTTTACGTTAACTTCAAATATGGATGTGATTTCCGTTACTTTGACTTTTTATTTCACTGTAGCGCCGGAAATATTCTGTGTGTCCGTAGAAGGCACGACTGCTAGAATCTGCTGGAAGGACAACACCAATGGTTCTGTGGTCGACCATTACCAGCTCCAGTTCGCCATCAATGGCCAAAACGTGACCAGCCATCCGGTGGGAATTGTGGGTAAAAGAGACGAAGTGTGTACCCAGGTCCGCGCCGGGAAGTTGCAGGCGGGAAACCGCTTGAAGTTTACGATCAAAGTCTTCAACAAGACTCACTGGAGTCCAGAGAGCGTGGAGCGATTTGTTAACATCACCAAAAATGGTATGTATGCGTATAGAAATAGCCAATTGTAACGCTATCTTACCAAATAAGATTTCAGTATCCTTCATGTAATTGTCATGTTGTAAATTTTGAATTCACTGGGTGGGTGTAAATACAAAATTTACAACATGACAAGTTGTCTTGTTGTAAATTTTGTATTTACACCCACCCAGTAAATTCAAAATTTACAACATGACATAATTCTCTTTTTTCGGAAAAGGGGGGAGGGCGCAAAATATCAACACATGTGGAAAAGTTGTACGTAAAAAATGTTAAGACAATAATTGCAAACCAAATATAACATTCAAGTCTTCAAAAGAGACTTTTTAAAGCTATGCAATATAATTTTCAAAACATTAAGATTGTTTAGACTTCTAAGGAAGGAAGACACAATTTTACTGGAAAACTTCAAAGTATTGTTAAATTCTGTAACAGGAATCTATATAAAAAGGTTAATTCATTTCATGTTTTAAGTGAATGGTCATGAATACTCTGTAGCAGTTAGACATGGAAAAACATGTCAACAATCCGGAATTACAGAAAGTACGATTCGTTTACATCTAATACCGGAAGTGAAAACAAAAGTTATATCTGACAGCTTTACTGAATTTTCATGACCAATTTTATGAATATAATGAAAAGAATCTCTTTTCGTGAAATTTTTTCATCGTCTTTATTTACAATTTAATTTCTTCCAAAATATCGTAATTGGTTTACGATGAAAGGAATAATGCTCTAAGTTTTGGTCTGTTTCGATGCAATTAACCGAATTCTACAACCATTGAGAGTAAATGTCCGAGATTTCAATGTTCATTAAATCGAGAACGCGTTGTAACTTCTGCATCAGAGTAACTCCCCAAATAGTTAACCTCGTTGTTAAATACCAGGCGATAGAGCAGATTATGTAAACGTTTATCTGCTGCACATGCACAGGAATCACTTTTTCTGTCCCACCTGTAGTGCCCCCGAAGTACCCTTCACCCCACGACTTAAATCGCCCACCTGATTCTGCTGAATTCGTCCACAGAAACGCAGGAATTCTGGGGAGACACTGTTGACTCAAAGATTTCTTTATGATAATTCTAAAAAAAAAAAAATAACCCGGCACTTTGTTAACAGGGTAGATTCTAGCTATGAACCCTACGCACGTATTGGTTTTAAAAATGCTATCCTCAATTTTTTTATGCTGCATTATTCCTTGCCCGTATATATTTATTAAAATAAAGATTGCTGTGCAACAGTTACCGGATTTCCCCTACATTTAGTGATATATGATTGTATCTTAAATTTCGAACTATAAAACTTTTTAGTTTAATATCATTATTACAAGTTAGGTATTGGGGAGGTAAACTGAATACACTGTATCCAGCGAACAAATGCAGATAAACTAGTTCAACATCCTCTTCTAGTGTACTTGGCAAAAACTCATATCTACTTGCAATGAAAGAAGACCAAGTGAACGATTTCTCATCTGACTTTTCTATTCTTTCAGTAAAAGTGCTTATATAAACGGATTCAAGATTCATTCAAGTGCAAGACAAGGGTTAGGGGAAGATAAGAGCGGAAATAAAATCTAGATCTACAACGTGATGAGCATTACTAAGAGTGCTGTGTGTTATGTCCAGTGCACTCAAATTGCTCCCCTTGAAAGCAGCGAACATGGACAGACCGTGGTTTTATTACAAGTCATTTCATAAAGAGGCAATAATTATTATACAAGAAATATAACAACGTTGAGGTGGCCTTTAAGCTTCTGTTTAACCCTGAGGACAGTTCAGAAAAAATATAAGGCAGGTTTTACACATCATGAACCGGGAAATCTCGCGTTTGTTTTATCCTTTTTTTCTCATTTATTGTGACAAGTGAACGCAAATTGTTAAAATTCTTTGTTTTTTAGTTCAGTTTTAAATCTAGAGCAGAAAATGATTAATTAACTTTTCTCAAGGAAACATGAATTGTAATATGAAAAGAAGAAGAAGAACACATTGCTATTGGCTTCCATCTGACTAAATATCACAAGAAAATTGCGCAATACTGAATGAAGGTGAATACAATTTGTGAAATTTGATGTAAACCAATAGCCATTGTTTTACCACATTCGCACAACGCCTAAACTGTAGATAGTGTGACATTGATGAAAGGGGTAAACGGTTCATTACCTAACTAATGCGTTTCGAAAGTTCGATAAGGAACAGATCAGTTCGTTTCATCAATCGGCCAAAAACTTGACGCAATTCTTTCACCCCCTAACGAAACAGGCGCAGATAATTCAATTATTTCTCTATTAACAGCTCGTGCAGGTTCGTTATTAAGCAGTGCGAGAAAGTGGGTGTACAGCAATTTAATACCTTGTACACGGTGCACTTTGTCTAAAATTATCGACCTACATTCCAATTTAAAAAAACCCCGAAAGTGCTGATTAAAAATAGTGTGAATATAATACTTTACAAAAAGGTGACCGAAGCCTGTATGTCTATAAATCTGCACATAAATATTTGTCACAATTAACCCTTAAATTGCCTTTTAAATTATTATATAGGTAATAGATTTACGAAATCACAATCAAATATTATAATGACGTTTTATAAGCTTTAATAATGCAAATTTTAATTGCACGAGATATTGAGCGATATATCAACAAAATAACGAGAGGTCTGTTTGGGTGCATGTGTTTTCTAGCCGAGTCAGTCTTTTTTCTTTGAGTGGGGTGGGGTGGGGTGGGGTGGGGGGGGGGGGCAGATTCAGATAACCCAAGTAGTGTGCGGGACTCTTGTGCGGATAACAAGCTTCCGTGTATGATTAGAGTATGTTCTGTTATAGTATAAATAAGCATCGATCTCCGCAGGTGTTCCATTTATAGTTACTATCGATCACTCATAATTAAGGCATTGTCAATGAATATGCAAAGACATACAAACATGTGCATATGTTTATGAACTATTAGACATAAAACGCGGTCAATGAACCAGTATGTTAAGAAACAAAGGACTATCAATATTATGTAATGAACTATTATTGAACATTATGTAGGGAATTGTGTATTTCATATGTGTACGAAACAATTCTGTACAAGAAAACACAGTAGTAATATTTTGGTCCAAATAACAAATCTATAACACTGCAAATTTCTTTGAAATTGATCCCCGAAATATTTTGATGGAAGAGAAAATTAAAGATGATATTCATCCAAATAAAATTAAATCCAATTATTTAAGAAATCTATAACAGAGGACTTTGTTATGAATTTAGTCCCTGTCCCAACTATTTTAAAGAAATAGAAAAATGACCGGATAATCATCCAAAACTAATGTATTGGGAAAAGAAAACTATCATAAGTGAAAGTAAAAATAAAAGTAAAAGGAGAAGCAATTTGTTTTTTATGGTTAACCTTGCATGTACACCTTGCTAAAAAAAAATACTTATGTAAAGAAAAAATATGAGTATCTGTGAAATGATACTGTATGCTGCATATATGAAGCTATCTCTTACTTCCGGTCTTGCGTCACAATGAGTTCAATCCAGCAGCGTATCTAGGTCCCCCGCCCGGTCGCGCACGGTCCCCGAGTGAAATGAATGTCGGCATTTATCAGTAAATCAATTCTGACCTAAATATTTCTTTGATGAAGGTCGTCCTAGAACATTGCTGTCCACTACTTATGTATCCGGAGAACGGCCGTGATGTTTAGCGTGGAAAAAACAAAAACCAAAGCTATTGGGTCACCTTGTTTGCTTTCAGCAAGTAGATAAGGACATCCTTCTGACTACCTTCAAACTTTAATACTCAATATTTTTAATGAAAAAATATATTATTATCCTTGACTACAGTTTCTACTGCGAAAAACGTTTAAAATGTTATTATTATTTTACGTAGAAAAATATTTATTACCATTGAAATATGTTTAAGGCAAATGGTTAATATTTGATTTATTTGCAAAAAAAATTTTTTTTTTCTTTAGATGATAGCTCAGGTAAGATTGATTTCTTGAGGTTAGACTCCATCGTATTATATGTATATGTATGCGTGTTCGAATTATAACTTTAAATATTTTGTCATTCTGTGTTACGTTTTTAATTTTGTTCGCGATTAAATGGTCAGTGTATAATTATTTAACTTGCGTGTGAGTTGGTGGGGGAATATATAATCACTAAATCGTTGTATTTTATTCGTCATCTAACATACTGTGTCTTCAGTGATAGATATAGAGGAACATGTAGGTGCACACACACGAAATAAAATGTATGGGTATTATGTAAACAATACGAAATCTAGAGAACTCGACATAAAAATGTTAGTAAGCAAGTAAATTGCAGAGTACAGTTAGCTAGAAGAGCAGTTGTTCTTTGGTATTATTTTAAGATTTCAAGTTTTACTCAATTTCAAATAGAGGTTGTGCTTTTAAGCAAAAATAACGATTTTATTTTTATTTTCAGGATTGTATGGAGATTGTCCAAAGTTTAGTAATTGCAGTGTATTTCAACCGTGTCAGAATAATGGTCTGTGTCAAACTGAACCCGATCTTTCTTACAAATGCGACTGCGCAGCCGGATGGGCTGGTCAAAACTGCACGGAAGTAGATAGGTGTACAACGAACCCGTGCTTAAATAACGCTAAATGTGAATTTGTATCTAATTATAACTTTCGTTGTAACTGTCCTCATGATTACTACGGGAATTTGTGTCAATATCATGATAAATGTAGTTCAAGTCCATGTTTGAATAACGGCACTTGTTTTAAACAATTAAATGGAAGTTATCATTGCGAATGTTCCGAACACTATACTGGAGTGTTCTGTGAAAGCGAGGTCGTATGTTCGCCGAACCCCTGTAAAAATGGCGGCACTTGTACTTCCGTTTCCGGAAAGGCTTCCTGCAGATGTCCGGATGAATATCTGGGGTCAATGTGCAATATACAAAATATCTGCAAATCCAATAATCCGTGTGAAAATGGACAGTGTAGCATGTATTCAGATGGAAGCTACAGTTGTACGTGTGACGAGGGATTCACTGGAATGAACTGCTCAGAAATTGATGTCTGTCATCATAATCTTTGTGAAAATAATTCAACATGCGTGAGAAACGGGAGCACTGTCAAGTGTTTGTGTGCGGAGGGATATTACGGGGAACTATGTAGGTTCTACGACACCTGCAGAGACCAGCCATGCGAAAATGGCGGAACATGTCATTCACTTCCGGACGGAAGCTTCCAGTGTTTGTGTCAAACCGGATACAGCGGCAAGTCGTGTGAGGAGTATGACGCATGCGCGTCCAATCCTTGTAAATATGACGGCACCTGCAGGAAGACGGGTAATTCGTCGTTTACGTGTGATTGCGTCGCCGAGAAATACGGACCCACGTGTGAATTTATCAACGGATGCAATTTAGACCTATGCCAAAATAATGCCACGTGTAAGAACACCTCATCAGAGGGAGACATTGAATGCACGTGTATGGAGGGCTTCTTTGGATCACTCTGCGACAGATTCAATCCATGCGACTCCAGTCCATGCCAGAGTTTTGGCATTTGCCAAAATTTGACCAATAACGGGTACATATGCCATTGCCACAATGGATATACCGGGAAACAATGCCAATATCAAGACAAATGCCTTGAAAACCCGTGCCAAAACCACGGGACATGTCATTCTCAAAATGATTCGTTCCACTGCGACTGCACGCACGACTTCTACGGAGAACGATGTACCAAGTATCAGTTTTGTACGGCGGGAAAACTGTGTAGAAATGGCGCCAACTGTGATTTACTAGATGTGGAGGCTCGCCAGGTTAAGATCAACGGGAGTTCGGCGAACGTCACCAACTGGTACAACTGTCGGTGTCCTGATGGATACACAGGTAAGACACATATGCTGTAAGCTAAACAGGTAAGATACATACACTGTAAATTATACAGGTAACATACAGGCACTGTAAAGTATAAACGTTATATACATACACTGTAAGTTATGCAAGTCAGAATTGTATACACTGTAAATTATATTAAGCTAAGATGTATATGAACTCTAGGATCAAAAGTATACATGATTGTTAAAGATCTATTTATATTCCAGTGAAAATTACTTGCGATTTTACATTGGTAAGGATGGAATATTCTTGTTTACCTTTCATCCGATTTAATGTCAATTACCTCCAAGAACTAGGTATTTTGTCTTAATTTGGCATCAACTGTACAAATTTGATGTAGTAACTGATTAGAAGAATATGTAATGAAAGTTGACTGTCGGGTTCAATTAGTAAATTAGTAATTTGATTTTTTTATGATTTAACGTTTATTTGCCAAACTTGATATTTTTTACTTCCTTGTTTTAAAGATTTCTTCAAGGTGAACACACGTGTTGAACGAGATTTTTTTGTTGTTGAACTCTTTTTTATTGTTTTTGGATGTTTTAAATGAAGAACGTTTATTTTACATTAATACACCTTAGAGACATACGATTAAAAATGTAATATGAAGTAAAAAATTATGTAACTAACATATCGAGCTAATACTTTTCCATATTTAGGTAGATGTCATATCAACTCGCACCTATTTTACTGTATTTGGGGACAACCGCTCTTTTGTTGAGGTTAGGATTAATAGTGACCACAATGCAATACAAGACCCATTAATGTCGCCACAACGAGACGTTTAGTGCTCATAACAAGCTTATTCTCAGCTCCTAATCATTTCCTGCTTACCTATATGTTTTTACATCCGGAGATCTCTACAACAGAGCCCTGACCATTTATATATGAGTTATGTGAGGGCACCTGCTAAACTAACAATACAGTGGACATGCCACGATATTCTTGCATTTTTAAATAGGGCTCATGATGATATTGAAAAATTTAGTATGGTAACAGTAGAAGTAAAGCGATATCATGTAATATAGGAACTTATCCTTCATATAGACAGCCAGCTGAAATTGAGTTATTTTTACAAAGTCTTTCACACATAGATTCCAAGGAGTTATCTATTGTATGTGACAAAAAAATATTTGAAATAATGGCATATTTGATAAATGATCTTTTTTATTGCAAAAATGAATTTTTCTTTACACCTTACAGAAATTTATCAAAACCGCAAAGATGAATAGCTCTACTTCAATTACCATATTGCAGTGCCACTCAAGAGATAAGGGAAACAACCCTGTCAAATATCGTTATTATAAAGGATCGCAGTAATGACTTTATCTTACTAAGTAAACAGTTCATAATGTGTTCTATAAACGCTGAACTTGAAAACTCTGACACGTGAAAACACCTATAACTTAAAATATTTCGTCTCTGATTTATTTTGTTTATCATCATGTAAAATTTGTTTGTCTGAAATTATTAAATTTCTAAAATTTTAAGTTCTATTACCATCAAAGGTTACGTGAATTGGATATAGATCTAAAATTTAAATTTCAAATATCAAATACCCTAGTATTTTGAATGAATTAAAATTACAAATGTAGCTGTAATACTGTTATAATAGCAATGTCAATCTATAAACTTATGGGTTGAGAGCCATCTTCCGTTATCTCTAATGATAATATCGAATACAGTTTACTTTTCATATACATACTTAAAACCATTCCTCGGGGTATTAGATACCTTAAAACCAGATCTGTTTGGTCATTAACGTATCAAGGGTGTTTCTAAACCACATGATAAAACCTGTCTTAAAGCTAACTTGGACAGTGTTGCCTTGTGTGGCATCCAACAGCTAGGGCCTTTCGTTACCTTAAGCAATCTCGTTTGGCGATTAATGATTAGGTTTTACTTCCTATTCCCATTTTATTTGTTTACTTTCTGACGTTAACAGGCGATCCCTGATATATTAACGCCTTCATTTGTTTTTAAAAACTTAAACAACTCATTCAGTGACGTCACTTTATTGTACAGCAAGAATATCAAACATCTTTGGGCATCCATTGGCAAATTATTATATTTTTTTTTAGAGTTTTAAAGAATGGATTTCATGCAACATTCTCATTTTTAGATCTGTAGATTGTTTAAAAAATAAATGAAAGAAATGTATGATATACGAGATTCTCGCGATTAATTTTTCTCTTAAAATTCAAAAATGCTTTCTGCAAAACATGATGTAACAGCCAAACGAAACTCTGTTCAAGTTGCATTTTTTAATTGCTCAAACCATTAAACGATAAAAGCTTTACTGCATGCCATCCTCGGAAAATTAATTTCAGTGCTTTGTTCTTAAATCTTTTGCCGGAAGTGAAATTTATCAAACTGGGAAAAGTACATTTTTAAGCAGCCAGATTGCACCTAGAATATTTTACCGGCGGGGAAGGGCGGGTCATTACCCTCACAACATGCGCAGTGCTTGCTTAAGAGAAGAAACCGAAAGAAAACATCACCAAATCTAATGCTTGATCAGTTTGTTCGTGAATACTTATCTTATGACATTTAAATACAATGCGATGTCTGTTTGATAAAAAGGACAACTTTATGTTAAATAAAACTGAAAGTTATGTTAGAGGAGGTAAAACTCAGATTAATGTGAAAGTTAACGGCAAAATTTATATATAAAAATCAAATTTTACTGCACACAATCACAATATTGTGTTTGCCTGATCCCTGAAAAAATGTAAACAATAGTGTTCGATTAGAAATATACATTTAGACCATTTTCACAATTTAACACATCTCTTTTGCAGTTTATGTATCCTGAAAATTTAATCTGAACAAAAAGAATAAAACAACCTGTTTTTAAAGATATAGAACCATTTTAACAAGACCTTGGACTTTCGGTAGGATGTAACTATCTATTTCTTGCGTCAAAACAAGTTAAAAATGACGCTGGTTTCAAGTGAAATATACACAGATTGCATAGTCTTTGCTCAAGAGCCAGACAAATCTTGTTGATTTCAAAGAGCAATGGCTGAGTGGACAACAATGAAATAGACAAGCCTACGTCACATTGCTGATTGACACAACTCCCCAAAGTCCAAGCTCTTGTTAAAATGGTTCTATCTTGGTTTTCCATTACACATCAGTAAAAAAAAAAATAGAGAGGTATAAAAATCGCGTATCTGTGAATTAATGCGGTAATTAGTCGGTGAAATAAAATAGCATGCATTTATGTACTAGTACAGAATGATAAAGTTTTGTTGATAAAAGCCCATGTGTGTTCGTATGCTCAGTGAGATGTATAAGACAGAGGAACACCGTCAGTCAACTATCACATCAACGGTCGCCATGATGACATTCAGAGATGAACCTTTCGTCATGAAGGTCTCTTTATTTAGTGCTCGGAACCCCTTCCGTACATTTCCTACACGTATTTAATGTAATGCTAAAAGTACCATCCTCCTCTGATAATTCCTTATCGAAAACACACCTTGTTTAGCAAACAGGTAAACTTTGTTTAGGGCCCAAACCGTGTCAAGTTGGTGAACAAAAGCAAATAGGAGTGCATAAAAATTTGAAATGAATAGTGTTACACTAATATTTGTTGTCACGCAAAGTTTTAACTTGGTAGTGAATCTAAATAGAAAAACATTACATTAACAATAATTATTTTTTTAAAATGATTTTAAAAATTGAGCGGTATTTTTAATCATTTTATTTTGCTATTTGACATTTTCTCTTAAAACTGTAATGTTAAATAAAACTAGATTGATTTTTTTCTCTGAAGAACGATTTCTGTATTATACAGTTTATTTCAACCAAAGTTTTGTATTGGTAAATTTGCTTCAGTTGGAGTCACCATGCAGATAGCTTTTTCTACAAAAATTTATGTACAGAATAGAAATTTATAAACCGTGTTTTTTCTGTTATTAAAATAGTAAATTACAATTTTTAATACATATGTAAACGTTTCTCTACATGCAGTTTTATCTATAAATATTTACTTCTGGACAGGTATTCACTGTGACCAGGAGTTCAGGGCGTGTGACGGGGACCCCTGTGGATCCCGGGGGGTGTGCCAGGAGCGGGGATCCTCCCACATGTGTTTCTGTCTAGACGGCACCCGGCGCCGGACCTGTGTAAACGGTAAGAAATCCTAAGGCTGCGCGCGCACTGTTTAGTTATCCTCTCTACCATACTTTCAACAAACTCAGACAATATAGCCACTGAAGGCATGCATACCAGATGGTGAATAACAACAATTGCGGGGAATATTGACACAGATAGACACAGCTTAGAATAAACACTCTAGATTTTTGCCTTGAAGTGAACAATCATTCTAAATCAGCTTTCACAAAAAAGTCGTTTTGACCTGATCATCCACTGGAAAAACTCATTACAGAGGCCATTAAACTCTGTGAACTATCTCTTACATTAGTTTTATGACTTTCTTTCACAGAAAAAAGAATTCTTGCATTCAGGTTGTTTATAATAAGTAAGACACATGCACACCTGAGATAGACATTTATACTAGTGGCTAGAATTTCCCTGTTTGACCTTGTAGATTACTGTATGGCTGAGGATACAGCGCTTGACCGCACGGGTCGACATCACTGGCCCAAAACGTTAGCCGGTGTCGAAGTGTTCTTGGACTGTCCGTATGGTACACGTAAAAACTCGCCAAACGCCTTCGCCACCCGGAAGTGCGAGGCAGATTCTAGCGGGAAATACAAATGGATGGCTCCTGACACAAAGGAATGTGTGGAGGTATAAACAGTAGCGTGAAATACAACTGAACCTGTCAATATTCATAACTACATACAAGTACAAGTTAAAATAACAGTTGTTTAGTATGAAATTTATATGTATAAAGTATTTGACATTGATGATAACGCTTTTAAAATCTATAAATGTTTAATCGAAACAGTTGCTTTAAGTACTTCAATGTCTTTTTTAGATTAATTTAATTCACTGTCCTGAAATCCATTATGCCTTTTACAATCAATAAAGACTCATTGGTCTCTTATGAAAGGGAATAAAAGCATGTTTAAACTAAGCATCTTTTAAATTATATAAACACATTCATTAAAGGATGCTAAACTTCGTTATATTTAACCAGAAAATCAGTTTGGTTTCAAATAGATATCCGATTTTGCACATTAAAAAAGCTAAATGTTAGTAAATGTTTTGCCTGCAATTACATGTTTTGCCTGCAATTACATGTTTTGCGTGTAATTACATGTATCTTCAGCAAAATATGACCAAAATAGCTCTTGGTAATTTTGCTCATTTTAAATGAAATTACTTAAAAAGGGTATTAAAATGTTACTTCCTCTTTGCCCTCGATGTTTACCTATAAGGTTTATCTAAAAGTGCTCCAAGTTGTAAACCATGTGGAAGTGAAGCGAGGCATATAAACCCATTCATTATAAACTAGTTGTAACTGACATTGAACAGTTTAAGCATTAAAAACGTACATCAGCCAGTTTGAATTGAACGCAGTAAGCACGATTTCTGGAATATCACTTGTGAAGAAAGACCATGAAACAAGATAAACATTATTAAAGAGAAAGAATAACTGCTTCCTTCGGTTTGTATATGTCACTTGCCCCCCCCCCCCCCCCCTCTCCCCGTACTACTTTACAGTTCAAGTATATCTAAGTTTCTCTTTCAATTTCCAGTACTAGTTAATTTGACTTAATCCCTCTGTTACCATTTTACAGTAAGAGTTGACTAATTTCTTCGTTAGTATTTTACAGTACGAGTTAATTTAACTTTAATTCCTCTGTTAACATCTTACAGTACAAGCTTATCTGATTTAATTTCTCTGCTACCATTTGACAGTACGATGACTTAATTACTCTAATTTTCAGTTGTCCCCAGAGGAGGCTGACTCCAGGTTGCATGATCTCGTGTCTTCAACAAAGGACGGTAACTCTCTCACTTCAGAAAAAGTGGCCTCCGTCACCAACGACCTCGAAAATCTCGCCATTTTTGCCAATGATAACGAAGCTGTAAGTGTTGACCAATCATAAAATACCATCATGGTATTTAATTCCTCGAGTGATAAAAATCTTTTCATTATGTAATCTGTTTCTTTCACATTAAAACATTTTTTATTACCCTCTTTATGTTTTTTTTATGAAACAGATTGCCAAAGAGATGACGACAGTTATAAGCAACCTCCTGGAGGCGAGAGAATCTGTTCTTATAGAAAGCGACAATAAGAACCACTCCAGTAAACGGTAGGTCCTTCTTAATTGTGTTGTACCTGGTGAGTTCTAGTTACCCGACTTAACCTGGTGAGTTCTAGTTACCTTTCTTAACCTGATGAGGTCTAATTACCCGACTTAACCTAACGAGTTCTAGTTACCTCACTTTTACCTGGTTAGTTCTAGTTACCTGACTTTACCTGGTAAAATCTAGTTACCTGACTTAACCTGGTGAGATCTAGTTA
>WFKH01003881.1:14360023-14396684 GCA_016163765.1 Magallana hongkongensis | reverse complement strand
CCTGACTTTTACCTGGTTAGTTCTAGTTACCTGACTTAACCTGGTGATATCTAGTTACCCGACTTAACCTGGTGAGATCTAGTTACCTGACTTTTACCTGATGAGTTCTAGTTACCTGACTTAACCTGGTGAGATCTAGATACCTGACTTAATATCTTGAGTGCCTGAGTTCTTTATCTGACTTGTACTTGGTTAGTTCTAGAAGTTTATCTTTTAGCCGGCAAATCATTTTTCACTGACTTGTAATTATAGTTAGCTGACTTTTACCTGGTGATTCTTTATACCTAAGTTTAGAGAATCATATACGTTCTTTGGGTAAATTCGCGGATCGTTAAATTTACACTATTAAAGATATACATGTACAATTTATGTGGACGTTTTTTACGTGATTTGCTAGAAACTTGTTCTTCTTAGAAATTGAGAATTTATGTACACGTAAGTCATGTAATAGAATATATGAATACACGTATATACATGGAGAAAGGGGTACCCACAAAATGCACCAATTCCAATTCTCCTTGAACTGTGTTGATTTCTAAGCTACCAATCCTCACTGCACATAATTCTTCATTATACACGTCAATGTTCATACAGGGACAGATGAGAACACTTAATACACGCAATAATGGTAAACTCTACTTCTGAAAGAAACATGACGCTTTCAATTAAGAACATACGAAACAACCATACGAGACACCAAACAGTTGCTTGGAACAAGTCAATACAACTGCTTTTCATGATAAACAAGATTTCAATTTTATGATAAATCTATTATTTCAATTCCCAAAATTTTGTACATCTTTTAAACGCGGCTCTAAATTTATTTAATACATCTGTCAATGGCACGAATAAATGTTTCTTTGTTTATTTTTTTCTTCTAAAAGCTACGTAATTTAAAAAAAAAAAATTATGAATGCTTTCTCTCTACAATATCGAAAGAAAGAAATCTTTTTGCGTACGCTGTTGTATAGTCATAACATTGTGACTACATGTCACTAGCAATTAGTGATCTAATTATTAACACAAATCAATTAGTGGTTAGAAAGGAGCATATTATCAGAAGTCACAAAACCTGCTATGTCCGGCACTTGGGATCGTGGTAGACTTGACACTTCCGTTTTCCTTGACAAAAGATTCTCTTACAATTTAGTAATATTTACTGAAAGAAAAAATCCCCTTTCTTGCAAAATAAACAGGTAAAATTTATTTGATTTTATAAAATTGAAATCAAGTTTTCAACAGTATTTTCTGAATACATCACGTTTACCTAAACTTAAGATGAATCTTTTTTTTTAAACAACAATACCAAATCTCTAATATTTGAAAGTTATATTTGTCTCACTTTACATCAATAAAACTACATGCAATGTAAGATGTAGATAGCTGTTCCCAATAGATTTGTGTAGTGCTTGCTTAAGTAATATACAAAACATGATTTCCTGATTTCATTGAAGACTTCGAGGTACCGAAAAAAAAGTTTATTACAAAAATTGGCACCACTTACACCCACCTGCAAGAAAGAATAAGTGGCAAAACCAAGAGCGTTTTTTTCTAAACTTCATCAGATTTACATTCCACTTCAGAACCTCTCTAATTGAGTATTTCTATCCATTCATAACGAAAGCTGAAACTTTTTACGATCCCGTTTGCAAATCAAAGCTTGAGCATTCACTTATTTATATATAGTATAAAGTATTTGTATATATCGGTTAAAGCGCATGTCAATTAAAAGCTGACTGCGACAAAAAATCGGTTAAAATAGATTCAGCGTTACTGAAATCATAATAAGTAAATGTGATAATTTTTAACTTGTAAAACCGAATTTCCGTGTCACGATAAGAATACTAGCATTGCAAGGGAATACAAATGTACATTAATTTATAGCACTTTATTAAAATCTCAATATTTTAAAATATTTTTGTCCTGGAAAGAATCTCAATGTATATGAGAAGCCATTGAAATTTGACATGTCATACATTTAATTTCTATATTATAAATAATAAAATAATATACAGATGGGGTCTAAAATGAAAACAAAATGATATAAATTATGAATCCATTTAAAAGTTATTGATATCTTTGAATTTCAATTAATTCTTGAATTCGGGTGTCATAAATAAAATACATATTGTTAAAATAACATCCAGACTATTCTAAAGGTAATTTTTATTACAGGTTGGTCGAGCTCCTGACGGAGTACGCAGATGCTGTTGTCACGGAGAATACGTCATCCATAGCAACGGACAACATCAACCTGCTGATTGTCAATATCTCGGATAAAGGGGACCGTGACTTCACCTACAAACCTACTCTGTCTGACAACAAGACTGAGGAGGTCAGTGCTATCCTCAGATACATTTTCACTCATGTTAAGGTTCATTGACTCTATGTCAGGAGCGGTAACTCTCGTCATAATTGACGACGTATACTTCATACTAGTATTTAAAATTATCAAACCAAAAGGATTTTTCTTACAGTGTTCCACAAGTATGATAAAATTGGTTTATTCTAATATTTCTAGTTAGTTTAATGTCACAGAAGTGTTGCTATTCTTTCGCAGTCCTTAGCCATTTTTTTGATCTGAAAAAAAAATGCCAAAAATCTTACTAAAGACAATTTCTTATGTTTAAAATTGCATTTAAAAACATTTAAAAAAAAAAATTGAAAATGACTCAACAATGATAAACATATTGTATAATAATTAAATATTACATTACTTACATAATTTGACTATCTAAATGTGATGCATATATATAAATAAATACATCTAAAGATTTTTTCTTGATCAGACTGGTGTTACCTTAAGCGTACCTAAGGAAGTGATGAAAACATCCGCCAAAAACAGCATGAAACTACAAATCATTACTTACCGAACGTCAGCCTTCTTCATACCGCATGTACCTACGCCAGAAGAAATAGTCCTCAAACAGCGGGTACTGTCAGCGACTGTACAAGGAGTAAAGATAAAGAATTTGTCCAACCCCATCCACTATATCATTCCTAATATCGAGGTATTGTAACTCTGCATATCCCATCCATTTCACCATTCAAAAAGTTGAAACCGGTATTATAGTTTGATATATTTTGATTGTTTTAATCATTGTTGATAAACTTGAACTGTTTAAAATTTGGTTGAAATTGATTTGATGTAAAATAACAATTGTTTCCTCGTTTCAGTCGGCAGCCAATCATACTTGTGTTTACTGGGAACACAATCGTAAGGATTTTATTCATTACAATAATGATGATCAATTTACCGTATAGTTGTTTAAAACTATTTGTACTCATACTGACTAACTCTTTTACGCCTATTAAAATCGGTGTTAGAAGACATTAAAGCATTTCTCTTTACATCTTTGATTGACCTGGTAATCAACATGTAGAAATACGTATATTAACGGCATTCCAAATGGTATCAAACTAAAAGTTCCCGATTCCTTTCAGGATGGTCCACGGAAGGGGTAAGGACTGTATCCACGGGAGGGAACGAAACCCACTGTTACACCACCCATCTGACCAGCTTTGCCGTCATGCTGGTAAAAGAAATTTTGTGCTATATAGCAACACTCATAGAATACTGTATATTCACTTTTACATTGTACAAATCAGGTCTTGCATTAAAAAAAACCCCAAAGTTTTGAAGAAAAACTGGTTATCATACTAGGATCTTTACTTTGTTACTTTATCGTAATATACAGGACCCTACCCCCACTCAGATGTTACCCGACAGCCACGAGAAGGCCTTGACTTACATCTCCTACATAGGGTGTGCCATCTCTATCTTTGGCCTGGCCTTTACCATTGTTACCTACTCTATGTTCAGGTAAGAACTCCGACTTCACATGACCTACATGAACTCTCCAATACGTAAATTTATCACGTAAAAAAGAACACAACAGCCCCTTTAAGGAAAACCTATAAAATTAAAACTTCCCATTGAATGTACATTTTATTTTTTTAAACTCGCATTCCGATGTGACAACAAAGTAAAATTACCCCTTCATTTTTTCAAGGATCATCGTGACCAAAGGAAGAGACAATTCGGGTCAAGTGTGATTGTCCGTGATACCATCCCAGTTTATTTTTTTGATCTAATTATCTCAATCAGTCATTGCTTCCTTATTAGTTCCTTGTTCCCATTCGAAACCCATACATCTTCTATAGCCGCTGCCTTTTATGCTCTACACTTCACCTGTTTAGTAAACCATATACAAAACACCTAGGTCTATTTATACGAAAAGAATCGGTCATCTAATTTACGCTGTAAAAACCAATTAACTTTGATGCCAGGGAAATAATAGCTGACAGTTTGATCGAGTGACAAACACGCCGTCCGTATATGTAAAATGTAATTGAAATGATCGACTACCACCTTTTTTTACGACGAATAAGGGTTTCCTTCTTTTGGAAGGCAAGTCTACATTGGTGAAATACCTCTTCAGTGCTTCATCATTGGTCTCCGTTTTTGTGACCTTTTCTCTGTATCGGTCATTTACTGAACAAACTAGGAAACCTTTTCCCAAGTAAAGACAATCTTCAGTATTGTTGAGATACTTTATTTGAACTTCATTTCGAAGTTCTTGACACATGATGAACATGATTATAACAAGATACAAACTCAAATAACCTTCATCGAAATCTATATAACTGGTTACATGTTGGATATTTCAGATCACTAAACAGGGAACGATCAGGGAAAATATTACTTAACATGTGCGTGTCTATGCTGCTAATGAATGCGACCTTCATTCTAATGGCGGAGACTTCAAGGTCAGACGGCATGGTCATTTGCACTGTAACCGCCATTTTGTTACACTACTTTCTGCTGACGTCACTGATGTGGATGTGCACTGAAGCAGTCAACATGTACCAAGCTCTTATCAAAGTTTTCACTACATACTCGTCCTACTTCATCTTAAAAAGATGCCTTGTCGCATGGGGTAAGGTTTAGCAAGAAAATTCCAAGAATTTCTCTTTTAATCTTTACAGTGCAATATTTCAATTTCATTGGGATTTACTCATTGATATTTCTTATCATTTGTAGGTACTCCCCTGATTGTTGTTGGTATTACAATGGGAATAAATAAACTGGACAACTATCAGACCAAGACTGATTTGTAAGTAACTCATATTTCTTAATTCTGTAAGTAACTGAAATAAAAAATAGCTATAATTGTGCCCAAATGCACTTTTAACGCCTGTCTTTTATGTCTTTTGCAGTTGTTTCATCTCCCAAGCAAACTCCATCGCTTTCTATGCGGCCTTGTTGGGGCCAGCCTGCATCATCCTTGTTATAAACACCGTGGTATTCACGCTCGTTGCACGCGTCATCATGAAACCCAGATTTAAAGGAAGCATTGGAAAGAACGAGAAAGAGAAGGTGTCCCCCGCGCAGGTCCGGGGAGCTTTCACCGTGATGGTTCTCCTAGGGGTCACGTGGGTGTTTGGACCAGTTGCCATCAATGAATCCAAAATTGTATTTAACTATTTATTCACCATCCTAAACTCTTTACAAGGGTTTCTTATTTTTGTGTTCCGGTGCCTTCTGAATACCGAAGCTCGTTCCGCTTGGGTGCTTCTGATTAAAACAGGAACGTTCAAACGAAGGCGTGGACCAATCGTGTCACAGCACGAGTCCTGTTCCAAGGGGGCCAATGAATCCCGGGGACACATGGGGGACAGCACGGTCCACACCGGAAGGACGACCATCAACAACAGTAACGAGAATCTGCACATCACCAAGAACGGGGGAAAGCTGGAGAATGGCCTCCAGTGGAAACATGGAAAGAGCGAAGGGAAGCTGGGACATCGCAGTCCAGGTCTGGGCAACGGGAAGCGGCACAGTGACGAGTATGAACTCAGGAAGGAGTTTGATGACCTCACGAAACTTTGATAGCCGAGAAAGGAAGAGCAATGGAATTTCGTGTCAAATCTTGCCATCGATATGTTCAAAGCTGCCAGGTATAGGAGGAGCTGTAAGAAGAGGAGAGACGTTGAACAATTTGTCTGAAATTGCTATTTATTTAGTTTAACACAGACATCTGTACTGCAAACCGTTTGCTTGTACAATCCAAGCTCTCGCTCGCTCTCTCTTTCTCCGCGAGATCTTACTTTAAAATGCGCAATTTTCTGAAAGAGAATTTCGGTTCCAGTAGTGCGTGAATTCTAAGGAGATTCTCCGTGATGTCTGCTTTGATTTTACAACCATTTTGTGGTTTTAATTCATCATATTTCTTCTTTCTCAGATTAGTTAGTTAATTACTCGTGTGTTATTTTTTTGGGAGTCAATCTCAATGAAAATGATTGTTACAGATATATAATTATATAATTCAGGTATTGAACAACTTTAAAACGTATAGCTATGTGTGTCAGTTTATAGTACATTAAATATACCATATTTTGACAATCACATTTATATTTTTAGTATTGGAGCTGGCATTACTAAGTATTTGGGTTGGAGAATGCAGGGTGTTTTTCTGATTTTTTTTTGTTGTTGTTGTTACCGTTGAAATGATATAAACTGGTGTTCCTTTTTTGTGTAAAGAAAACTTTTAACAAGAAAAGGTTAAGCAAATTTAAATTATTGTTCTTCGTGAATGTTTAAAAATATTGGTTTATCAAGCAAATTCAAATAACGGTGTTTTTTTTTGTTTTTTTTTCTTTGCATAATAAATATTTCAGTCTACAAGTACATGTATAATGTTACTTGTTTGTCTGTTTCGTTTAAAGTGCGCATATTGTAACCATGGTTATTTGTGTAGTACGTGTACAACTTCGTGTAATTCTCATCATTACGTCATCATTTTTGTCTCATGTTTTTCAAGATAGAAAACCTGTGTGAATACTTGTTTTACAGTGTGTATAGTCGAAATGAAAAAAAAAATTAAATGATAATCTTGATATCATATAAGTTTGATTGTATTTTTCTTACATTTTATAAAATAATAATAGTGCATTGTTTTAAAACAATGAAAATCTCTTATTCATATCCTGTTTGCTTTAGAAATTGACTTTGCATTTATTTTATTTTTTTCATGAATCGCATGTACAGAATGTAAAGCGTTGCAATAATTAATTAAGGCTGGACCAACATTATTTCAAATGTTCTGTGATCTGTCATCGTTTTCTGCAATAAAATCACAATTGATAATGGATTTTTCTACCAGATATCCCGAGCAATGTCAAAGGAATTTCTTAAATACTTATTCAACTACAACAGTATAAAATTGCATATGCAAGTTCTGATCAGTAATCTATTTTTTCCTCGGAACAAGTTAAGGCGACTAGTCAGTTACAATAACAGGCTAAAACTGAGACTGTTTCATTGTGAGCTTGTCTGTAAACGACTCCTTTAAGATATTGGTTCAGGGAGGCATATAAGAATTGGGGTGAACATAGCTCATGCTTGTTAACAGGTTCAAACTTATGATGGCTGCATATTCGTGGCCATTTTATACTATTTTAACCTCCTTTAGAAGGAGAGCTTGTATAACGACATAGGAAAATAAGCTAAAATATTAGAATTTTTTCCTTACTAAATAATAGTTTATGACGTCAAAAATCTAGAATTTTAAGTTAGATCTGATGGTAATATAATTCAATGACCATCCAGTCTCGTAATAAAAGGAGACTGAGGGATAAGATCTACTTTAAAATTTTGGATACGATTTCTTTAGCAATTAAATATTGTTTATACAGTAAAAAAATAAATATTTTACCATGAACTTTATAAAGAGCTCTTCTTCTTAAGGAGATTATTATAGTAAAGAAAATGGCCACGACCATCCAGCCCTCAAAATACAGCAACTACCTACCAGCCAGCTCAATGGTTGGAGTCCCGGGTAAGGTCTATCTGCGGACGACTAGACGCGGGGTTCAAAGTGGTAGCAGTCATTAAAATTAAGGATCTTTGAAACTATCACTAGCAATCCGTTGTGTTGTATATGAATATAATAATTTCCCAGTGATCATAAAAAAGCCATAAGAGAGATGAGGATTATTATTGTCCATGTAAGTGATGAGAGTCTGTGACAATTTTATTATAGACGATTGATTTAGAGTACCTAACTACATCTGAAAACTATCAATAATATAAATCAATGTTTTCAGAAGTAGGGCAAGTTAGAATAACTTAATTCGATTAATATAAACTTAATTTTTTTTTAAAGTACCGTGATGAAAATTCATACATCAGTGCAAATTGCAATTCACAATTTGACAGATTTTAAATTAAATGTTTATATGAAAAGGTGGTGTTTATTTTCAGCTTTGCTCTTACGTACAACTGTAAGATAGGATCCTATTTATCCTGTGTATGAAATGATAGCTTAAAGTTATATTCCGCCATTATGTCGAAAACATGAACTTTTTGTGTTTTTACTTATTAGAGATGTTTTCAACAAACGACAAAAGAAATCAAACAAACACGTAGTTTACAAGTATAACCTTCTACCAATAAGATGTTACTAGTATATGGCAGATGGTAGTCAGAATTTTATTAAAAAGACAAAAATAAACATCCACTCTCACTATTGGTGATTACACAAATGTTATCATTGTTAATAAATATACATAGGTATCAAATATAAATATACATGTATAAAAATCTGAAACATTGAGTTTTGTGCGCAATAGCTTGAGGAAAACATTTTCTAGTACAAGTCATTTTCTTTTATAAACAGTGAAGTACTGACCGAGATAGTCCAAACCCTGATACACTGGAATCGTGGACAGTTTTGACTTCGGTTTCAATAATAAACCAAGTCTTGCATGTTGTCTTTGAGCAATAGATATTTACACCAAAAACAATGGTTAAGCATGGCATAACAGTGCATAATGATCTTCATTAATAATCATGAGCTTTTTCTTATTTTGGAATTAATAGAAACACCTTCATGAATAATCACCACTTCATGCCTTACTACTCCAAACCTTCTAAAAAGATATAGAGTAAACTGTATAAACGACTTGGCCATCTACATGTACATGTAAATGATTAGATGCATCCTTAATGCTTGCTTCTGCATGCACCTTGATTTATTCACCATACAACAATACGTCCACGGAGGGAATGATCCGGGCATTCTAATGAGATCCCCGTCACTGTGTCCCGGTCAACACACTCCAAGCATTTATATTTTTTCACCTGTATTCTGTTACCTGATTGATGAGCTAAGTGTTCACCTGGCCTGAACAAAGACCGATTCCTGAGCATTCAGACCCGCTTCCTGAATAGTGAGGTCAAAGTCCATGTAAGACAGTTTCTTCCTGGGAAAATTCGTGAGCAATTCGTAACGTTCGTTTGAGTATCCTTGTTCTGCTACATACTTCACAAGTGCCTACAACCGATACAAATCTACATTTAGCAATGCATATTCAATGATCTATACATAAATACGTATACATTGTGATATTCTCCGGGGCTTCAATAAGACAAAATTTAATATCCGTATTTTTTTTTTGGAGTATTTTCATAGGAACCAGTTTTCATAATTTTGTAATACAATCCAAAATTGAATGTCATGCTTCATTAATCCATTGCTAAAAATGTGTCCGGAAGAACAAGACTTTATGTACAAGTATATGGTTCAGTTGGTGTCATTTTTAAGACAGTTTCAAGTGAAAATCCAAGGCGATAAAATATAGAAATAAGGACAATAATAGGCAACAATTGCCTGAAGGTGTATAATTGAAAACTGATTTGATAGCCATATCACATTCGACAAAACCAAGTGAGGCATTAGCGACCCCTGTCTGTTTCAAACTTTGTCTACTCTGTTCGTACGCTAGGAACTTACCATGAGTCTGGACTGAGGCTAGGAACTTACCATGAGTTTGGACTGAGAGGATAACGTGAGTTGCTGCCGTTTGCCGTCTGGGAAACGAATCATGATGGACATTTGAGGATCTGTAAAAAATATCTTTTGAAGTTAGATAATCGTCTCACCTGCTGATAATCTCACGTACCAAACGCCAATCGTATAATGTACACGATACCCTTTTTTCAATGCTTTATATACATGTAAGTAAAATTCAAAACAAAAGCAAACTAATAGGTACCTGATTCTTTTCCGAGATAATTTTTATAACTTTCAGCGCTACAATTTGAGCTATATTTGGAAACACCGTTTTCTATAACGTCCGATTCACACTTTTTACAGTTTTCATTACTTTCTGAATTTTCTGTTTTGCTTGAACTGGACAGTCCACTACTGCTTGAACACATTGCATTTTTAGAATCGTTTTTAGAATGGCTATTTTTCACTGGAGAGAATTGCGAATCATTATCCGTGTCTGAAAAAGTCTCTACGTCATCATCGTCACTATTGTCGTCATCACTGTCCGAAATGTAGGTCACAGATTTGCGCGGTTCCTCGAGCGAGGCTTTAATGGCGGCCTGTATCTGATCATCTTCACTAAGGTCTACGACGCTATGTTCCTGAAAAAAGAGGAAACAGAAGACTTACACACATCGCCAAAATGTATCTTTATACCATCCGACCACCCCACCCCAAGCCGTTTAAAATGAAGTAAAGTCGATAAATTTACAATTTCGATACTGCACAAACAATCAGATCTTTACAAACAGGAACCATTATTAAATATATTGAAATTAATAAGGAACCGGGTCATCTAAAGAGTTCCGAATTCATTAATACAGATCAACACACTTGGGAGCTACTTTTATATGCAGACCATCATACAAGGGACTGTTTCATGTATACAGTTCTTACCCGCTTTGTTCGTTTTGACGGTGGCGACTCGCTGAACGAATCGTCAGAAAAAGGATGTTCTGCCAAAAACTGAGTTACTGAAAATAATATCAACATGTTAACAACTTTGTCTGAATGAACGAGTGAGCTGGTTATTGGGTGTACACATGGCCATTATGCTCTATTTACCAAGATCACAGAAAGTCACGGCGTCCAATTCCCTGTTCCACCTGACCATATTTTCTCCTAAAATAAATGTCAGTCAATTTGTTTTAGTAAAATTATTACGTGAAAGAATAGCAACTATATTTTTCTATATCAATATCTGTTCAGATTCTGCGTATACCTGTTCTAGGGTCAATTATAGCGATATACGGGTACTCCTCAACTCGGTAGAACTGTTTGAATTTCCCGCCTTCTTCGCTATCATGATAAACCTAGTAAATAGTCAAAATAATCCATTAGTCAATTAATCTATGTCCATGTCCATATATATTTTAATTTTTAACCACAATTTAGTTATTATGAAATAATAAACAAGCTTGAATTTCTCTCAAATCATACTGATTCATTTCGTCCATGCACCCGTATCAAATAAAATAAATTCAACTTTAATTTCCTACAACAATCAAAGCCTTATGGTGTAGTTTAATTTCATAACTATTGTTAACATAACAGATCATCATCGACATTTCAACTTCCTACATCAACTTTTTCTCAACGAATGATACATGCTTTCAAGTTACAGCTATTGGTTAAAAGAAAACAAATCTTAAAATTAATGGAAAGATATTGAAAAAAAAAATAATTCATTGTAAATAATATATGAAAAGACCCGTGAATAAAACAATTACACTTTAAAGTTCGTGAAATAGCTACGATTGTTTATTTGCATATTTCTTCATTTAATTAATTTTTACTAGTATATGTCCTAAGGCATGGCCGATGCTTCAAGATCCTTTATAAACATCACATCGTCGAATAAGTAAGTTCGAAAAAAATACAAAACAAACTTTTAACCTATTGTAATTCATAACTATCAAAATAAGATGAATTGCTTTGAAGGTGGCAAAAATCTCAAATATTTTTAAAATCATCTCTTTAAGTGTATATATAAGGTCAATACTCTTTCAAAATGTTAGCGGCGGAGATTTCTCTGAAATTGACAAAGCATTCTATCCTGATTTTTTAAATCAAAAATTATAAACAAGTCATAAAATTTAAGACTTTCAATACCTGTCCGAAAAACATGTACCTCACAAATATTTTTGGACAATAAACTTTGCGATTTTTCAAGACCATGTTTTTCAATTTGTCATTTCTTGTAAATAGATGTACATATAAGACAACGAGCTTTTATATCTGCAACGTAGCAATCGCTCTAATTAAATGTCAATTAAATCACGGAAAGTTGGCTCACTACGTAAGCATGCATTTTGAGGCTCTCTCCATCAACATTTTTTAAACTCTCTTCAATGCAATATATTTCCGACACAGTTTTACTGAAACATTTTTTTTAATTTGATAAAGCTAAATAAGCATATGTTATAAAAGATAAACGGCTAAATTCCATTCCAAAGTCTTATTAATTTTTGAAAGATAACTGAAAACAACATAATTTTTACTACTTTAAAATTCAGAGCACTCTAGTAAACTGGGTTTTGAAAATAACACGAATTAGAAAAAACCTTATATTGAAGACGAATTAGTTATCTCTTTTATATTAATCAATCATTACAGGTTGTTTCAACATTAATTGTGATAATTAAAGCATTAAAATGTATCTACACATGTACGTTTCAAGGACTTGAATCTCACACACTTTCTATTTCGTAAAGCAACGCCTTGACACATCGACGTAGGTTGTCTATTCCATTACAAAAACCAAAAACAAAATGCATATGCATGATGAATTATAAAAAGAGGACTGCGTATAAACACACGAGAGTGATAGTCGTACAGAAGTGAAAATTCTCCTGTTTGTGTGGTTATTTCATAATTGAAATCAAACGTAATTATGTATATTACGTGTTTAATATGCAAAATTCGGCCTTATTTAACTAACAATAATATTGTCCACGTGAAAAACAACGTGTACTCTGACTCTTGTACGGCCAGTTTCTCCCAGGGTGAGGCCGAGAGAATCCCCCACTTCAAAGAGCGTACCTTGAAATCACGCTAAAGACTTGTGAATTTTAATAAGTCGGAGAGTAATATATTATCATGATGTATCAGCGAGGCCTGATCCATGGAGAGCTTATATATTGCCCGAGAGGGGCCGTCCGGGGAACCATTTTACTCCCGATTCAGCTGGTTGGTGGACACATACTGGATTTCTAGGAAGCTTGAATCGGTATTTCTACTATTTACTTACCCCTTTATCTTAGAGAAATCATAATGCAAATTTATTAATTACATCCTTTTAACCTCTTCTTCTTTACCTTCGGTTTTTTTCCTGCTAAACTTTTAACTCCATAAAAATTGACAATATTATTCTTACGATTAAAAAAAATTATTTTTTGTGTAGACATTTCATAAAGTTGCAAAACAACATTTAACTCAAAACAAGAAATTGCATTGAAATTAATTAAAAGATATTTGATTTCGTTGTTTATGTGTGTAGGTATTGTCAAAGTTATATAATTACAGCTATTATTTAACTCTTCTCAAATAAGATAAGGATCGACATTTCTTTCTAACCAATAATCGTTTAATTACCCAAATGGCTAGCTTTATGATTTATTTTAAATGCCTTTTGCAAATATATATGTTACTGTTTGTTACAAAGAGCGAACTCAGATTAAACAGAAAATGGTTACATTTGTCCAAAATAACCATGACCCACCTGCCAAAACACGAAATGGTCCTTAACAATGGCCTTGACCCCGTCGTGGCTCCACACGTCACGGTTAAGCGCCTGGCAGACGAACTCTTTCACGTTCTGAACATTCACCATCACGTATTTCTTTAGTGTTGTACCCGCTTCTCGGGCCTGACAACGGAATTTAATATCAAGCATGATGTTTCAACACAGATAACTAAAACTAGCGGACAGTAATTCAGTATTTCTTCGGAATATGGATAATTGATAATGAAGAATTACGTAGATTTGCCGATGGAAATCAACTAGCGAAAAAAACAATGTTCAATCGAAAGATTTTTTTCCAGGATATCATTAGCTCTATAAATATGAGAGTGTTTTCCAAAACTTGAAGCAAACGTTCTTACACTGGCAAATGTGCCTTTAAATGTGATGTCTATGGGGGGCCTGAACAAGTCCTCTAGGGTCCTCTTCTTGAAAGATGAGCCGGGCCCTTGTCTCATCATTTCCTCCTGCTGCCCTATAACACAGACAGCAAAACACGGGATTTAGTAAAATGGAGATGGACATATATTTGCATATATATAATATTTTTAAATTCTTTCCGCCGAGATCTACAGATATAAACCTTTTATCTTAAGTTTAACGGTCTCTTTTGATGATCTATAAATTATAATCTAAAAGAAATGATTGTATAATATTCGGAACTTTAGTTTTAAAAGACAGCGCAACTCAAAAGGTAAACCAAAAAAAATGTAAAATAAACAAACAAACAGAAGTTTTTGCACTCTAAATCGGACTGTAGAGTTTTGATACTTAAATGTAAGAATTCCATGTATGTTTCAAAAAATGTGCAATAAATTTAATCTAATAAAATGATTTAACAATAATTTCTTTTGTCTCTTCATTTCAGAGTAAATATCCCGATGGAGCCTCTCCGGGCCGCAATCTTTCTTTTTCTTTTCGCTGCATGTAAGTACGAAGAACAAAACACCAACTTCTAAATTCGAAAAAAAAAGAATATGGATAGTACGGAAAGTCAAATGCTAATGAAGTTTGTCGATCAATTGTAAAAGAATGTATTCTGTCACTTTCTCGTTTTTACTGAATATCCTCTAGGAACTTCAATGCTTAGTCATCTTTATTGTAGTTATTGCGGAACAATCATCTAGTTTGAGCGTCCATCATATAACTAAACGGGATACTAGTGAGAGCGACGGATCGAGCACGAATGGAGACGATCAAGGAGATGACGGACAATCAAATGTGGATGCCAGTAATAGAGGCAGCGACAGCGACTCTAGTGACGGAAATAGAGACAATTCTTCAGAGGGCAAGAAATGTTCTAAATGCAAAAATAAACAAGGTACCACAGGCGACGATTCTAACGAAGGAACCAGAGTTATGTTGAGAGATGACACCGGTAGCAGCGATTCTGGAGCCGGAACAGGAAGCGATGGTTCAAACGAAAGAGCCATGGGAATTGGAACAGGCACGATTAATTTGGGATCAACAACAGGAAGCGATGATTCAAACTCAGGAACAGGCAGTGATGATTCTAGCGAGGGAGAAATGGATGGATCAGGAAGAAAACGAAAATGTAGTCGTTGTGCCAAGAAAAGAAACATGGCTGATTCAGGATCTTCAACAGACGGCGATGACTCAAAAGGAACAGGAAGCGATGATTCAAACGAAGGGGTTGGGGGAGTCATGGGACATGGAACAGATACATTGGATTTGGGATCAGCAACAGGAAGCGATGACTCAAACTCAGGCACAGGCAGTGATTCAAACGAAGAGGTTGGGGGAGTCATGGGAATTGGAACAGGTACAATTAACTTGGGATCAGCAACAGGAAGCGATGATTCAAACTCGGGAACAGACAGCGATGACTCTAGCGAAGGAGAGATGGATGGATCAGGAAAAAAGAGAAAATGTAGTCGTTGTGCCAAGAAAAGAAACATGGCTGATCCAGTATCGTTAACAGACGGCAATATGGAAACAGGAAGTGACTCGGGAGAAGGAACAGGAAGTAGTGACTCTGTAGAAGGAACAAACAGGCAGGGTGATTTAACCTATGGAGCACAAGTATTCACGACTGATTCTGGAGCCACTTCTGATAGTGACTCAAGTGAAGGGGGCGCTGAACACACCAATGGAAAGACAACCGATTCAGATAGCAAAGAAAACGTTGGTGACGATTCACAAGAGACGGGATCAAAGGTAGGTGGAAGCGACTCTAGTGGAGAAGACTCAAAAGAAAACCAAGAAAGAAATTCCTTCTTAGTAAATGAATATCCACAGAACACCGAACGTCTGACCACAGATTTGCTTTTGTCAGAAAGTACAGGTGGCGAAATCAACAGATTCAATATCGACAATACAAATGCTCCAACAGAAAGACCCTCTGAATGGCCTAACGTTCCCGTCGGTGACATTTTCATGGAAAGTAATAATAACCTACCACTTCCAAGTGATTCCACATGGCGAGATCCAGATGTTCCAACTCCTACAGGGGGATATCCTGGGAATCGGGATTCTGTGATTCCTGGTGACCAAGGCCAATATATTTCTGAAATCCCTACTACTCCTGAACCTACTTTTGTTAAACCAGACGTACCCCCGGGCATGGAGAGCATTAATGTTGAAGCAGCTCCACTAATAGATCCAACAGAAGCCAGCTACATTCAACCACCTGCAATTCCAAGTCCAGTTCCACCAACTCCATACCATGAAGGCAACCAATATGAACAAAACTATAATGAAGGACCAGATACCATGACTCCAACTCAAGGATATGAAACAAAGAATGGTCCCTCTGCAACAGAAACTATCTATCCAACCGACTCCTACACAAATGAGATGACACAAAATATCCCCCCTCAGCCAGACACCTTGACTCCAACTCAGGGTTATGGAACAAATGAGTTCGTACAGAATGTTCCTTCAGTACCAGGAAAGGTAGATCCAACACCAGCTTATAGACCGAATGAATTTGATCAGAACGTTGTTATGGGTGGACAAGGGGGTGTGGGTACCATTATAGACCAAACTTCTTCAAATTTGGGACCTGCTGTGGATTCAAGTACCTATGTTAATCCCGCCTCTTCTGGCGGTTTTGTGGATTTGTCAATCAGAGGCAAAGGACATCTTGTCGATGGCAGTCCAGCTGGAGTGGATGGAGTTGCAGTGGGTAATTACATAAAGGGACCAAATGAGGTGAAAGTTTGGTCCGAATCTACGCAGCCTGCATCAACAGGAGTCATCGAACTTTCCCACAAATCTGGCAAAATGCACGGGTTGAAGAAAATATGTGTTCACATTCGACAAGGTCCAACTGATGCAGCAACAGCGGCTGTACAGACAGGAGAACAAAATGGAGGTCTGAAGACTTTCCTTAAGTCGATTCTTCAAGATGGAGTGGTCACTTCAGAGAGGGTTGTTGGCCAGCAAGGGGACGCAACTGGTAAAATGAATATCAACATTCCAGACGGCTCCATAGATATTGGCAGAAACATCGAAAATCAAATTGGAGCAGGAAGGATTGATAATCAAATGAATGCTCAAAATATAGACCTCAGAATAAATAGAATGCCCCAGTCATTTATAAATGAACCAAGAGAAATTCTTTTTACAAATGATGCATTGAGGCGTAGACCATCAAAAATTTTCTTAGCCATTAGCAGTAAACTGAAAGAAGCAGATCATGCTAGGCCGTTAGACTACAATCTAGGAGAGAGAAGTCAAGTTCAAACACATTCACAAAATGGCAAAGGGGTCATCAGAGTTTACACCAAACAGTCTGATGGTACAAAAACAATGAAGAGAGTCTTTGTAAACATTCGCCAGCCTGAGCCATATGTTCGCGCAAGTGCCGTCACAAGAACCGTGAAGATTCCAGTGACCAGAATGTATAACACAGGCAGTGATGGTGCCGTTACAATTGGATTTGGTGGTGGAAATTCTCCCGTTGGTGTCGCAGGAACAAGAACTGGTTTGACTGGAACTGTTTCTGGAACGATGATGAGGGTTGACGGTGGACATGTCCATTCTGATATTGGTCATGCACATGACGGACAGTCTCATATCGGACACTCTCATGATGGACACAGTCATGATGGTCACACCCACTCCCATGGACACGCAGTCCACACAATGCGTATAGACGGTGAACCATCAGTGCGCTCCGTATCTGGGCAGATGTTTAAGGTTGATGGGAGAAGTATTTTCCCAGGCCTTGGTGCCGATCAAACCGTTCGCTCTGGAAGTCAACTGTTTAATGAAGTGACACTTCCCAACGGCAATTTCCACGTGCACAAGATCGGCGATCAAAATATCGTCCATGACCATCGTCATGGAAACGTGGACCAAGACACATACAGAAGAGTCATGGAACTTCTCGGGCGGCGACTACCGGCAATAGAATCGACTTTCGATCCATATGTTACAGCTACTTCTAACATGCATCGTCCTTCAACTAAAGGTATCCCAGTCAATATATAATATCTAGCGAATCAAACATGAAGTTTTTTAAACGATTCGGCCTTAGCAAATGGTTGTGTTTATGACGTGATAATGAAATGGCAACAAACACAATATTCCTGTACTTACTAGCTTCTGCTTGAAAATCTCGAAAACCGTCAAAAACAGAGCGTGCTTGTCTTCGCCGTCCACGCAAAACTAAATAAAAATACAACGTTAAGTCATTACAAGTTCGTGAGAATATAGTGTTAATATTTGAGATATTAGAAACAAAACGCTAATTATATTTCCCTGGAACATTTAACGCTCATGTTTTTGAAATAAATTAATATTGAATTCTTTTTCTTTCTGACTCGATCAAACGACATTTTACAACTAAGTTTTTAGAACCAGCATGCCTTGTTGGACAATGAAACTAACTAATGCATGATGTGTTAACTTCGTTTATATTTTATCTTTCATGTGATAAAACTGAAATACGTTTGAATGTATTATTTGTCTACTGACTCTATAATTTTGAAAAGTATTCATTTTTAATTTCAACGTTTCAAAATGTGGATATTTTAGCTCTATAACTCTATAATGCATGCAAAAGCGTCTTTGTAACTGACAATCTGAAATTGATGCATTATGTTTCAGTGTATATACATGTAAATGTATTCATTGTGTCTATTAATCAATTTGAGGATGAGGTGAAGGATTTAATCTGATAAACTGTGGTGCTAAAAATGCTAATCCATCTAACAAAAGGATAGAATATAATTTATCATTGAGCTGCAAGTATTTTGAAGAATCTTGATTAACACTAACATCTATCAGATTCCATCACACTCATCTTCTAATTCTTTTCTTGAAGTTTTGTGTATATTAATAACCAAATAAAATATGAACTAACAACTATTAAGACTGGAGGCTTGTTTCTTGTTAACGGTACAAATAACACATATAATATTTATTAACAGCATAGAATTATGTGCTACAACACATAAATATATGCATAACAAGCTCCAAAAAGCGATAAGAGCAACATTGCTTGTTTGGACCATAACACTAAACCATTCAGGATAAGACATCTACTAATTACAGAAATAGCACAATTTCAATGTAAGTCGTTCGGTATAAATATAGGTTCTACCTTTCAAATACCTATTTTTCGTTCATCTACATTTTCTTGAAAAAAAAATTATTTTATTATGGTAAAGTTCAATTAAAGTATTTCAATGGGGCAAAAATGCACATGAATTCACTACATTGTACATATTTACAGTACCAAATGATGGATACATGCCGAGCAAGGATGCACCAAATAAAATAGTAATTTTCTTTGTGAAAAACATGAAAGACCTAAAGGAAAATTTAGAAAAAAGATTATTCAAGTTTAGAAATATCAGGAATGGAGCAATGGCAGATGACATGAGAGAACATCTATTGAGTGATGACTCCGGAAAAGTAAGTGGAGAGAGCAGCGAGTCGAAAGAAGATGACAACAATGAAATGACCAAAAACTTTCAGTCATCGTCAACAAATCTTCAAGAACAAATCAATCCTGGTTCTAGCAGTACAGAAAGTGGTGAAATGGGAGAAAATGGCGGACAAGACAAATCGGACTCGAAAGAAACAACTTTTAATAGACCTGGGTTAAATTCAGATTCAGAAAGTGGTAAAATGGAAGAAAATGGTGGACAAGACAAATCAGACTCGAAAGAAACAACTTTTAATGGACCCGAGTTAAAATCAGATTCTGATGAGCGAAGAGAAGATTCAAAGGAACAGACAAGTGTTTTACAGAATGGACTGACCCTTGCAGACAATCCCACTGAACAAGATAACCATAGTGGTGATGATTCTAATGATGATAACGAAGGAGATGTAAATCAGATGAAAAATTCAAATACTGGCAGCACAATAAAACAAATTGACCAGAATGATGACGACTTGGAAAAAGATACAAACAATGACACCCAAATGTCTGATGACATCCAAATGTCTGACGATGTCAAAGAACTCAAGACAAACACAGATGATGGTCCTGTAGATGAACAGGACTAGAGTGTTTCTGGTTCATCTATGATTTCAACTGAGTGAACTTTTATACAATTCCATTTCATCCTTCCTACCTCATATTATTTTTACATTCTTATATCACGGTAATTATTCTATATAATGTGTATATTCTAGTATTTGTATGCCACAAAATTACCTTTATTTTTATCTGTGTAAGGAAAATTGGAACTTTAATTTAATCTAAAAATCTGAGTATTATTAGAATTTCACTTTACTCCCTCTACCTCAAAATATGAATTTCAATGATTGAATAATGTGAAGTATATTTCCGGAAAAAAATGTTGTTTATAGTATATGTATTTTGGGAAATATTTAGACGTATTGTCTGTGTACATTTTAAGATTCTCATTTTGATTCATACAAACCTCAGTAATAAACATATAAATATTTTCAAGGGAAAATAACCCTGAAATGACAATTACTTTCAATAAATTTTTTTTTTTCTTTCGTAAAAACTGAACTGTTTATTTTAAAAAAGGTATTTAACAGTACACTTTGTATACATTGTATATATTCTCAAAAACTGTTTTTGAAAATACTTGGATTCCCAATGGAAATGTATAGAACTTAAGTTTTTGATCACAACACTTAAGATTGATACACACAAAAAGAGCTTGACAGCATGAGGCTCTTGCATTGTTTCTAGACAGACTTATAACAATTCCTTAATCTTAGTGATTCTAACCTGAATTACTTGAATCTAAGGCTGAGAAAAAAAAACACCCAGTGGCATAATGGAAAAAAACACTCGCTCCAAAGACTGATAAACAAATCAAATTGTACCAAATGACTTATGGGTATGAAGAGTAATACTGTAACAAATCAAGTCTGGAGAATTGTCCAGTTCAACATATGTCTCTATCATTGGTGACAAGGTGTATTCTTTTCTTGAGTTATAAATCTAATAATTATAATAATGTCTTTTACAATAATAAATTTATAACTGTTGAAATAAAATTGTAAATTACGATTCGTTTGGGAAAAAAAATATTATAATGTGTAAATAAGTTTGAATCTGCTTGCTGAACTATTTTCCAAAATATCGCACTAATAAGCCTTCATACAGATGCATCCTCCGTAGATCATATTACATAACATTACATATTACATAACATTACATATTACATAACATTTGATATACTTTGCATTGAAAAATTAATGCCCCACTAAAGGCAATGCAATTACGAACAACATCTAAATAAACTTCAAAAATCTTAGCAATCCTTATCAAATGTATCAAACATTAAAAATATATTTAGAAAATGGTTCACTACATATAAGGCAGCAAAAAAAAATTGCAGAATAATATAGCATAGTTCTTACATTAAGAAGAAAAACCCTCAAAACTCAGAGTTAAGCATAAGATACTGTTTTGAATGAAGAAAGAAATGCACATTGATGCATTTTCTAATCATGCAAGGAGGACTCTAAAAGCTGAGAGAGACCAAGAAAGACCAACCACTGTCGTGTTGGTGGGTGAGCTCCTCCAAGTGCTGGGCTGAAACTGAATCCATTTTATTTTTATAAGTCTATAAACAGTAAATGTCAGATTAAACTATCCATAAACATTTCATATCAGAATAAACTGAATCCATCGTATTAGCATATGTACAATTTGTGTTGGTTTAAACTTTATCTGTTGTTTTGGTCTATCAACAGTTTGTGTCAGAATCAGCTGAATCCATTAGATTACTGTAAACGTATTACACTTGGCTCCGTATTAGTTTTAGAAACTTTGGTGGATAGCTGCTTCTACTTAATCATCACCAAATGCCACACATATATGTATGTAAATAGGTTCATTCAGAAATACACTGATGTAATTCAAATCCATGTTTACTTTGTTGAAAAACCAATTTCTGCCCAATATCGAAAACACAAAATATATAATATATTTACAGTAATCTATAAACACTTTGTTTCAGACAAAAACCATTGCATGCTAAGTATGCCAATAAACAAACTGTCAATGAATGCCATAAACTGCTGTAAAACTACTGATATTTGGCAGGAGTTGATTTTTAAACAAATTAATAACGAATTAAGCTCATTCCTAAATTTTACTTTTCATATATATATAACATTTGGCAATGTTCTTGATTTAGAGGAAGCTACATTCCACAAAAAAAAAATGTTTTATAGAATACACAGCAAAACATAATACATTTACAGTATTTCATAGGTAGGTCAAATTGAACTTTTCTAAAAAAAAAAAAAAAAAAAAAAAAGTAGTAAACTTAGGTACCTGTGATTTTTACAGTAAGTACCAAGTAGGCCTAAAATTTAATGGTCTTTTTAGCCCTGTTATGTTAGACTCAAACATGACCCATCAGAAGCAGATGTGGTGATCAGAAGCATTTCTTAGACCAAATCCAATACTTCATTAGGATTAAGAAATATTAAGTCTACTAGTAGATAGCTAATTTTTTTTGAAACAGATTTAATAAGAATTAGTCATAGTTCTATTTCATTATGGTAAGAAACAAATGCAGATGTGTTGTTTGTAAACAAATTGAATAAATAAGTGTTGCAAGCCCATAAATTATATAAGTACTTTGATTCACTCCAGAAAATCAAGCATCAAAGTACAATTCATCATTTTGTGTCTGTCAGTACATAATGTGCACAAGTCTCTGAACATTTTTTGACAAAGTCTAGTTGATAGTTGGTGGACATCAATTTTATATATTACTCTGGTATGGTTCTAATTAATGTGGGTATAAGTAAAACTTTGTGGGTTATTGTCACAGTAATGAAACGAACGCTTGTATACACAAATGCTTTTACAAAGTTTGAGGAGTAAAATCTGGTGACTGTGAGAATGCAGTATCCACAAAATCCACAAACATGGACTGAGTACCATTAGTCATGATTTCTCATTATGTATTTTTTTGTAATTTAAAAGAAGTTCTTTTAAAATTGTATTGTGATGTTACTCATTTCCTATCCACTTGCCAGGACTCGATGGATGAAAATCTTATTCCATCACAAAATCATGGGATAACCCTACATAACATTAATCTGTTGAATGAGTGGGTATAACTATATTTACTGGATTTATCATGGCTGAGATGAACAATTTCATAAACCTATCATATTGAATTATTTTTAAGGAATAAGGAATCATTCTTCAAGTATTTATATGAGGTGATGACTATATATGGTCCAGCGTGATCAAATCCAATAAAGCCCTCAGGGCTTTATGATAGATTTGATTCGTAAAAATCACCTTATAACATTCAAAGAATGATTCCTTATTACATATATTTATATAATATTTAGCAATTGTTTGATTAAGTATAAAATTATTGATATTTTTCAGGGATTTTCCTAGCTTAGTTTTTAGTCCGTTTACCGGACCCATTCCCAATCAAAAAATTGCCAATACTTTCCCAAATCAAGATCCATTTTTCCCAATCAAGTGTCAATAATTTTATTAAAATATCAGAACATGTTCTGCTGGTACTTAAAATGCAACTTCAACAGCTTTTTTTCTTCACTTTTGTTTATTACTGAGCATAAATAATGGACTAACTAGGAGCGACTTCAGTGACACATTCGCTTACCGTAACTTTGCCAGAATTTCCTCATACTGTGCATTGATTTCAATGTTAATTGCTTTTATAGTGATGATTTTTAAAATTGGTAATTTATAATTAGTTAATATATGTGTCAATTAAATGCTAAAACTACCATAAAATCGTTAGCCTACAGTTATCTTCAAAATTACAGTCTCTATGTATAATGGTTGTAATTGGGTCAAAGGGTAGGACTAATACCCCCAAATGCATATATCATTGCCATTTTGCAAAGAATTATTTTTTTGCATGTTTGTCAATTGGCTTAATTAATTAAGAAACATTTCATCTATAAAAGGTAGAAATGCATGAATTCAATTAACTTTTAGTTTTACAAACTGAAAAACTTTTAGAAATTTGGAAAAAAAAACTATTTTCTTTTAATCTTTGAATGTAAGTGTGTGTTTGCTTCAATTTTATTTCAGTAACACTTATTATTTAAAAATGAGGTTTAAAATCTTTTAAAATGAATTATGTCTTACAAACTTCTCACTAATTTCTGTGGGGGAGAAGTAATAAAGTATTAAATTTTGCCAAAGGTTGGTCCTCAAATGAAACTACATGTAGTACTTTTTTGTAATTTTCCCAATTTGAACAGTTTACGCGTCAATTTTCCCAATTCTACGGACCCTGGACCCAGTTTAAAAACAGTAGGAAAACCCCTGTTTTTACATTACTTTCATTTTGTATGATTTGTCAAATCCCGCTTGTGCCCAACAGTACGTTATTTGCATCATTGATGAAATGTATTGAACTACATGTATTAATACATATTAATACATTAAAAAACACTGGAAAATGTAAATATTGTCATATGACCTACATCATTTTTATTCCATACATCATTACTACTTTATAGAGCAATTAAAACTATTCAAGTTTTGAGTATCAGATATTTCTATTCCACACTGAACTTCATGTATTTATCAAATTAAATGTCATTGGCTACATGTGAGTTCAGACTTTTCATAAAACAGATTTTGAAAGTAGCATGCGCCTACCAAATGCTGGGACATCTTCTATCAGGGTCTCATTTCTCTGAGGTATAGGAGCTCGAACATCATCACTGAAAGTTGAATTCAATTTTTCATAAGAAAAGCCATGTCCAATAGTTAGGTATTAATGACATTAATGTGTCTGGTTTTGAGATAAACTCGGTGGTGTAAGGACCCTTTATACACTCACCGAATTTTTTTTTTCAGCTTTGAGAAAATTATATGACAGGAAGGTGTATATTAGGAGTTTTAAAATCTGTTCCATTTTCAACATAGGATGTGTGTCCTTCAATCTCATAAACAATATTTAAAGACACTATAGTACATGTATGGATAATGAAAAATGTGGGGAGAATGCGTGTAAATTAGGTTTTCAATTACTTAAAGGGGCATAGTCATGATTGGATCAAACAAGCTAGCAAGGAAAAAAAATCCAGTTGAAACAGAATTTTTTGTTAGCATTATTTACAAAAGTATACAAAAACATGGCACAAGCTTTGTTAACACAGCAAAGATATGCAAGATCTATATCTTGCATATAACTCCACAAATGATTTTCAAATTATGACTAATAAAAATACCCCAGTGAAGCATTGTTAACTTTGAAAATGACATAAAATTTGAAAATTTTCAGCTCATATCGTGACCATGCCCCTTTAATATTTATCTAATCTAATGTTCAGAGTACTTGAATGATTGCATATTATCGAGAAACATGTACACTGTAGATTACAATTTTTCTGTTTTTTCACCAACATCCAATCAATTTAACTGCCTTAAAGTACCCTGAAATAAGTGTGCAAGATACAGAGGATCCTAAACAATTTAAAATAATCCTCTTGGAGTTGTTTTTCTTAGAAAATAAAAGTTTGCTTTGCATTTACTCTAAGTCTATAGGTGCTGATGACGATGTTTCTGAATCTCTGGTGAGTGGCTGGCTTGGTTGGGCTGATGCCCCGCCCTGATCTGTTGGGGGTGGGGCAGAGGGTCCACCACTGTCCATGTGCATGTCTATGGCCAGTTCAAGGTTCCCATTACATGCCTCTAGAAGATTTTTACCAACCTCTTGATCAGCCCCTATAAAGATAAAGTTCATTATAAGACTATAATCATACAAATAAAAAGCACTTTTCAGAGTTTAAATTTTCATTATTGATTATGTGAGAATCTTCTAATTTCCCACGTACATGAGAACTTTCATCTGCTGATGTCTCTGCCCACCTCTCTCTTTGTAAATTATGAAAAAAGATAAGATCCAAAACAGTACTATTTCATAAAGGTTTGTACTAATGCTATGGTAGAAATAATAACCCCTAAAATCTCTTCTAGCCATGCTCTACCAACTGAACTACATGTATCTATAGTTTGTCCCAAGTAATTGTTTCTGTCACTTTTTGATGATTTTTAACAAAATACACATACCTGTCAATTAAATATAATTGAGATTGATGAAAGGGAAAAAATCCAAGATTTCCTCATTGACAGGTCATCTAATTTTACCTGGAGAAACTCACAGGAATGAAAACAAATTTCATGATGGGAAATGTTCACATCTTTTCTCCATTCTAAAGTAGACACCTCACACAATTTTTTAACATTATCATCCAGGTTACTTTCCTGTTGTTTGCAATGCAAAATCCCCATAGACTTTTTATTTTTAGCAGTGTATTGACACCTGACAAGTCATTTGCTCCTCTAGAGGAGCAGAGTGGATCGTAAATCCTTGGCTAGCAAAGATGCTGACAAGTTAGAGGGGGCATTTCAAAAGAGAAATTTTGGGATTTTTTCATACTAATGAATGAACATCATTTTGAACCCTGAAGTATTTATGAATATCAAATAATCTAATAAAATGTGCTGTATAAATATCTTGGGACAGAGTAAAGCCACCAACAATCGAAACAATTTGACCATCATATTATTTCCCCTTTATGTGATCATTGCCATTGAAAATCATCAAACCAGGCTCTTTCCACTGGCGGGAGTTAACCTGTCAGCTCCAGGGGTTGTTAAAGGCACCACTCGTAATGAGATGGGAGAAATAATGATGGACAACACCGGGATTGTAACCCGGGCACCCTGAATCTATAGCCACATGCTCCACCAACTGAGCTATCTGGCCATCTGCGATAAAACTGGTCTGACAAGTAATACAGTAATACAAAATGTCTCTGGCTCTGGTCAGACTCACAGCTTAGTATATGCAGAACATTTGTTGTTATGTTTTTTCTATGTTACATTTATAGAAAACTTAACTGGCAGGCAGACAAAAATATCTAACCGTTTTCTAAATACCTAGACATCATAGTTTCTTCGTAAGAATAATGACTTATCTTATGTTAAAAACAAAGTGTTAGTGCATATAGACTGAAGATCTACAGGTCTCTGGATCGATTAGTAAACACAAAACCGTCAATTTTAAATGAAAATATTGATGCTTTGTATCACATGATTAAACATTTGATCTTTATTTGGTCGTCTGGGCTTAAATTTACCTGTGATTGAGCAAAATTGCTCTATTTTTTCTCTGGTCGAAGTCATTGTTGTGTTCGCGCTGAATCGCGGGGTAGGGAATTATTATATTTCGATCCCGATTTATTTACATGTGGGTTACTGGCGTTTCGCCCCAAAAGCCAAAGCGCCCCATGCACGAGCGCCCCAAATTTTTTTTGGAGCGCCCCAATTACGTTTCACAAGCGCCCCAAAATATCTTTCACGAGCGCCCCAAAGTAAAATTATCATTAATACCCCTTACGTCTTTGATAATTTGCACGAGAGCCCCAAAATTGGATTGTTCATTTTTTTTACTAAAATTAACGTTTTCACGAGCGCCCCAAAAGGGTTTTCCTGATTAGTCTTAAATCTCAATGAACACATACTTGAGATTATTTTCCCGAGCGCCCCAAAATGTGCCACCTTGATTTTGCTTTAAATCTTGCTGGATTATTTTCACGAGCGCCCCAAAGTTGCGTACGATTTGTAAAAACTACATTTGGATATCACTTTCACGAGCGCCCTAAAATAAGTTTATCTAAGTTTGCTCTCAAATCAGCATTCTATGTTGTTATAAAGTTAATATCTGACTACATCTATTATAATTATTTTGAAACCTGATTTTGCAATGAAAATGTATGTTGGAGACTCTCACTTTTACGTAAAATATGCATCATTTACACGAACGCCCCAAAATTGGATTGTTCGATTTTGAACTAAAATCAACGTTGGTGTATTCCCAAGTTTGGATTATTTTTACAAGCGCCCCAAAATGGTTTTACTTATTAGTCTTAATTAATCTTCGATGGAATCTCATTAAACGTACACTTTGGAGACAGTCAATTGGGTAGATAATTGCCATATTGTTTGATGAATATCAATTTCAGTGCTCATGCTTTGATCTTTGTATAAAAAAAAACCAGTTAACGGAAATATTTGTCATCGTTTTATATCAGCGTTCGTAATTTTTGTTTAAACGTGGGGCGCCCATAATATTCTAAATATTGTACAGCGAAACTTATTTTGGGGCGCTTGCAAAAAAATTCAATCATGAATAGCAATTGGGTGCACTCGAAAAAAATACATTAAAAATATTATATAGCGAAACTAATTTTGGTGCGCTCGTAAAAAAATCAATCATGAATAGCAATATGTAGCACTTGAAAAAAAAAATGCACATTACATTCATAATATCATGATTAAATTATTTACGTACGAGCGCCCCAAAATCACTTTCGCTTAATTACAGTATTAATTTGAATGTTATTAGCAAATTTTTCCGAGTGCTACAAATGGTTAATCATGATTAATTTTGTTTTTTACGAGCGCCCCAAAATAAGTTTCGTTATATAGTAAAACCAACATTTGGAGCGCTCGTGAGATGTACTTGGGGCGCTCGTGAAACGTAATTGGGGGGCACCAAGAAAAATTTGGGGCGCTCGTGCATGGGGCGCTTTGGCTTTGGGGCGAAGTGACCAGCACACTTACATGTTTTATATTATGAGATTTGCTGAAAACAAAACTCGAACATGTAAACTTTCTTCTTAATTTTCAGGGAAGATACTGTAGATATGCCTATCAATCTTTTAAATAGAAAAGTAATTTAGAAAAATCGTACCCCCCCCCTCCTTTTTGTAAATGTGTATATCTTGTGAGAAACAGAAACATAGTATAGTTTGCTGCTCATTATATAGAACATATTTTTCTGTGATATCTAAATCATATTTGTTACTAAAAATATTACAGATTTCACAAACAATATAGGTATTCTTAATTATATTCAAATCTAAAGAGCAATTAAGTTACCAAATCACGTGACGTTTCTAGGAAAATCGAACACCTTCTACCACCAGAGATCATTATGTTAAAAAATTAATTTTGTGTGTGTAGCAGCAAAACATACACGTCAATATGCAGTGCATTATGAAAACAAAAGAAAGCATCTCTCTCTCTCTCTCTCTCTCTCTCTCTCTCTCTCTCTCTCTCTCTGAATTGAACCAAACCCCTTATATTATGAAGACTTATATTGTAGAATATTGTCATAACATAGAAAATTACCTGTTCGCAGCTGATACATGTAATATATATCTATAACTTTTTTGCATCACAAATTCACATTAAAATATATAATAATCTGTGACCGGTGGGGTTCAAATCCTCAGAGCACCCGCCCTTGTTTCTATACGTCGAAGGGACTATTAATATATATCATGTGCTTTTAAAATCAACATGAGAAATATAATACAGAATAAAATTCCTTTTTCCAAATCAATATCTAATTAAATTTTGCTTCAGATGATCTTGTCACATACATTGTAACTCGAATGTTCATGGTTATCGAACACGACGAAGATAACTTTGATGTTTGTTCTCCTTTGTTAGTTAAATTAACACCAGTCCTTTATGCAGTACTGTATTTTAATTCGTATTCACCCATCAATCCAAATTGTACGACGTTTGCACTAGTTCTACGCCTAGAAAATTCTTTTCTCCGATAATGGCGTGCGGGGTCAGAAATGGGGGCTTCAAAATTTAACACAGAAAAAAAATCATATAAATAATATAGAAATCAACCATCTTCTTATGTTTTTCATAAGAAGATAGGGCTATTTGTGTGAAATTGGTATGAAGGTAGGATAATGTTAAACAATGCGTGTAATATGATCTGTGAATAGAAATACAAGCAAGCTTATTTATTTAGACATGTTTTATTGCATTTTGTAAACACTTGAATCAAATTTTGACCTTGTTGCTCAGGCGAGCGATATGACCCGTAAGCATCCTGTTCAATTCTCTTAAAATATTATTTTCTTAAACTGTTGTGTCAAAGTCTGTATTCTTTATTTCATGCTACTAAACCAGAACAAATTGTTTGGGTTTATTTTTTTAAATTTTACTATGTCAATATCTCAATAATTATAATAGCTTGGGAGAAAACCCAACAATTACAAGTATATGGAATATACATACTTTGCATATACATATATGCATGGTATTTTCGTTACAGTTTCGTTTTTCTCTCATGGATTGCAAGCGCTATTTTACAATATATGATAAGAGCTGCAAATGCCTCCTTAATAAACCTCATAATCTGGCTGAATATTTTTTTTTAATTTTTACAGTATTTTCTTAATTTTTTTCTGGTCTAGATATATAAACAACTACAAAAATGTAACCGGTCTATGCCAAAGGAGGGGGAAGTAGACATAATTAAGTAAGTAAGTAAGATACACACGCGAAGACCCGTATTCCAAAGTAAAGAAATACGACGTCTCAAAGAAAACAATTATTCCTCGACATCTTATAAGGAAAAAAAAAATCGAAAGACAAGTATACCGTGCTAAAAAAGGAAAACAAACCAGTGAGACCCAAATGCTAGTACATCTTTATTACGAATAAAAAGTGTGATTCTCTGACAGAAGACTCAAAAATATGATATTAACGGAAATTGGTTTATTATATCTCAGAATGATAATGATTTAGCTAATTGTTGGGCGTCGATATTGCTTGAACCCCTCACTGAGACAAAGTGATTAGAAGATGATTCTTCTAAGAAATGTCCCTAATCGTGAGAAGAATTTGTTTCGGAGTATCAATAAAAATCGTTCCTCTGTAAATAAGTCTTACTCGGGTATTAAAAACAACGACAATTGAAAATTATTAGAACTAGACACACAGAGATGACGCTAGTGCGAGTTGCATGTACATATATAGCAAGCACCTGCAGCGCGTCAATTTGGAAGCGCTGGAGTTTCACTCCCATGCTTGGATGACGTCAAAGGTTATTTATTTCGACGAAATCATAAAAATGCACTTGATTTACATATTCATTGAATTTTATGGCCATAAGTATAACTATTGCAACTTTAGGATTGATTATAAATAGAAGAATTTAGTACCTTTTCAAGAAAACATGATAGTTTATTTAATTTTCGCTATGACATTTTTACTGTATCAAATAACGAAATGAATATTTTTCAGATAAATCTTTTGAAAGATTTTTTGTCTTTCAAAACGTACTTTGTGATAAAACAAAATGCTTTACCGAATTTACGTTTGACATGCCTATAAATCTATTAATTTTTTTTTTCAAATTTGCAAAACATGCTAATCCAACATCTCATAAATCGTCTCTGCATTGATCGTGCTATTTGAAGTAGGAAGACAAAAGGCTGAGGAGAACAAAAAAAAATTGTACATGATGACCGACTGTAAATCTAACCCCTGTTGTAAACCTGTATGGAGTCATTTTTGTATCTGATGACATCTCTGTCACATCACTGGGATCGGCTGTTATGTAGCGAGGAGGCCCGCACCAATAACAGATCACCACCACAGTCCGCTCAGCTGATGCCAGGTTTACAGGGACTGATAGACGACCTACCCACCAACAGGCAGGTAACATTCTATTATTATTTGTTTTTATTATTAATATTTAATGAAAAATTAATAAACTTAAATTTAGACTTTTTTTTTCTACAGTCAACTTGTTTGTAAAAAACAAACAAACAAAAAAAAAAGAAAAAAAATGCGAGTTGAAATACCGAAGAAAAAATCATACATGGTGAAACAGGTGTAAACTTTGACCTCAAAATTTATCTTTATACTTGTATACTCAAAAAGTTCCATGTAGTTCTCTTGATATGTGAGTTTTTTATCATACAGTATTGACTACTTTAGAAATCGAACCTCGTCGTTGTCTGCGCAAAGTGTCTAGTTTAAGTGCGGTATTCGTGTGTCTTCTACTTGTGTCCTAGACTGGAGTTAATGGTTTATAGTTGACCCAATCCTTACTTTCAGAATGAAGGATAACTTGACATGTATTTCAATGATAATCAACAGAAAGAAGGTTTCCGCCCAAAAATTTAATCATTATAGAAAGATTTCCAATAATGGATGTGATTACTAGTCGATATCTTACAAAATTGGAATAGTAAAGCAATGTTTTTCTTTTGTTGGACTGTCACAGCAGAAGAGCTGGTTCTATGACAATTCTTGAGGAAATAGTTCTTAACACCTTTAGAAATTCATGCATTGCATCATCAGTAAATAATGTTTCAAAGTGCTGAATTAGAACAGAGTTTTCAAGTTTAACTAAACCAATTGAAGATTGCAATTATTAGGACATGTAAATTTCTTCCAGATTGAACTTGAAGTCGTTCAAGGGAAGCGTTTCTATCAAGTCGATCCATGCAAATGTACAAATCTTGCAATTAACAAACTGCGTGGTCCAGAGGTAGAACTCGTCAGAGACTCTCTTATGTTCATATATGGTACATAAGTGTTCCAATTGCTAATAAATTGGTAGATATCTCTGGAACTTTTATTACAAACGGGAAAAAGATTTCTCTCACCAAAACACAAAGACTTATCTAAGCCCACCATATATGATATTAATATCGCAACATCACGTACCAAACTCTCAGCGTTGGCCTCGTTTAGAGTCGAAAGTACAGCAATGGTGATCGATGCCATTGTATAACCAACTGCTACCATTGCAATTATTTGCAGAATAACAACCCCAAAAGCATCCACAGTATAATTGTCGTTAGAAATAAACCCTTTTTTAGCTTGACATATAGCATCTAGGTAATACTTTTGGGTTTTTAAAGTTTGTTTTTTTTTAATGTTTTTGTTTTTAGTTTTTTGTGTTTAGGTCGTCACTTAATTGTACAATAAGTTGCAGATCTTCCTGCTAACTCTTTTAGAATTCATATTAGCCGCGGAGCTAGGAAATACAAAAAACTGACAGTTGAAAGAATTAACGCAGTTTTGGTTTTTGACTTTTCTTATATATATCTCATTCTGTAGATTTTCTTGCGATGTTATGTTATGATGTTATATAACTAATTATGAAATAACGAAAACAAAAATTCAAATCTAAATAAATGAAATTTAAATTAAAAAAAAAATTACAGTTTATCTGTTATTTACAACTAGCTGCGAAAATAATACTTCTAAACATGTATATGAAAATGGCGATTTCCTTTCAGTATCTTGAAAGCGAGCACATTATTTGTTGATGATGTAGAAACACATTGATAGTATATCATGATGATTCGCGTATTTAAAATATATATTGTTTTACTAAAAATGTTGTAAACGGAAGATTATAACTAAAATTGTTATACAAGTAAATCATGAATCATTTTCTAAAATTCCTTTTTTTCGCGATGATCTATTCATTGCTTTTTTTTGCGATCATTTTTATATTTTAAAAAAATACAGACAAGAAGAAATTTCTCGATTATAGTGTATGCCATTAACTTTTTAAATCGCAGTGAGAACTTGGGCAAAACCCAGATTGACTTGATTTCACAAAATTTTCATGCGCCAAAAAATTCTATATGCATGCATACGGATATGCTTTAGGTATAAATAGACACAAAATGTTCATATTCATACCTATATTTGTGAAATATATATGTTCAACTGAAAAATTGAGGTATATAAGCTTATAATTCTGCATTTTATATAAGGTGCCAAATTGATCTATAGTCAGACTCTGTGGAGGAAACAAAGTTATTATTTTCTTGACAAGGCGTTTTCAATCAAACCTACAGACAGGCAGCTACAGGTAGCCGGTTAACAAAATGATTTAATCATAAAAACGAAAGCAGTCTACGATGGTACAAAAAACGTGAATTGAACTTGGTGACAGTGCGACCTAAATCTACTAGTATATAAGCAATAATGGTTGAAGTTCTGTGAACGGCTCCGTCGTCACAATGACTCATTCTGGCCCGGGCTCAAGGTCTGTGGGTACGGGGGAATCAGTTTATAAAACAGTTGTCACTATGTCAAAAAATCTACTCTCAATATTGACATGTAACCCCCACACACAACGCAGGGGAAATCCAAAATTTACCATCTGCGGCTGTTTATTCAACTTAACGATACCTATCGTAGCTTTTGACTGTATAATGTCTGTCAACAGTTCAGGTAGATTATGAATGCTTATTAACAATAATATCATTTACATTTGCAGATTTGGGTGATTGTTTTGAGATACAACATTCAAAACTCAAAAAGCTACGCCAACTGCCTCTTTGGTACTACTTTCTAACTTTATATAGAAAAAGAACTATTTTTGTCGCAGCATGGAACAAAACGAACTGTCTTTAACATCACCCACAGAAAATTCCACTGCACTCGTTGAACTAATTGATGTCAGTGGTTTTCGACTTCAGGAGACGGCACTTTGTACTACTGAGGACCTTTCTGTGGACCAGTTCACCAACGTATTAGGTTCCAGTTCTACAGATCCCTACATTTCTGAGACCCAGACAGAGACTGTGCTAGCTGAATTCGAACCTTGCAATTTGTTGGACTCAGGGTCTGGTATTTCGGAATCGGGGTACAACTCAGACCGAGACAACGGGATGGAGAACCGCTTCGCTCTGTCGCAGACGACATTCCAGTTATTTCTGATGAACCTTCAGATGCGTAGAAACTGTCCCTGGTAAGACACCCTTTTGCAACAATTTTAAATTTACTGCACAATCACCTTTTCCTGTAATTTTATACGTCTGAATCGTGCCAAAGTTCCGTTTATTCTTAATTTGCATACATTAATTTCTACTTTTTTTTCAGTACTATAAAAGAGATTAGATAAATACATGTATATTTGATTTATTAAAATTGTATTTTGCAATAAATTTCAATGAAGTTGCCAAAACTTTACGAGCAGCAATTGATGCAATCAATATTCTTTATTGACTGTATTCTATGTATTAATGCAATCAATATTCTATAAATTCATTTTTCAGGAAAATGCACGAATTTCGGAGGATGCAGAGAGTGAAAAGAATTTTACTATTGGCATTAGTAGTGTGTATCGTACTAATTCTTATCGGTGGTTCCATTTTCATCTTCTTTATAAAAAAAGGTCAGACAGAGGCCATAGAAAACGATTTTCTTGTATTGAACTCCACTCCTAAAAGTGTGTTTGTCAATCCGATGCATGTTCTCATGTTTGATAAAAATGAAACTAAAATCGAGAATCCTGCTACAAGTAAAACCATCTTAGACATTTATAAAGCCTATTTAATCGGACAAAATGAAGCTAGAAAACTTAATCTTACAATATCTGATTCATTGAGACACAATTGAACGGGACAGAATCGCTGAGGATCAGCTGACATTGATGTAGGCCTCAATCTTGTCAAACAGAAATTAACACAACTCATGTTAAAACCAATCAGCTAAAGAGTTCAACATTTGACTCGATTATAAAAAGTGAATTTTGTTATCAGTTCAACTCGATAAAATTGAATATAACCCGAAAATCATTTGGTACGCGATGAAATAGAACTCAGCAATGTTCGGTGGGGCATACTCTAAAACATGGCCTGGCCTGGCCAGGCCTCAAAGTTGGCCTGGCCTCACTTTTGGCCTCAAATTTGGCCTGGCCTCAAATTTTGGCCTGGCCCAAAATTTGGCCTCTTCAAAAATGTTTGGCCTCAGATTTTTAAAATTTCTCTATTTCTCATTTTCTTAAATTTGCATTGAATTTTTATTGATTTCTCTTAGATATTGAAAATTCAATGCTTTTTAATGTTTATGGAATAATCATATGGAAAAGGATAGTTAATAAGTAGCAAGGATAGCTAAATCGACGAGTATAGCTAGGATTGTTTTCGCATACACGTGTGTTATATCGTTGTCACTAATTGCTAACAGTATAATAGAAGTACAAATGTACATGTATTTTCTTATCATTCTGTAATTTTATCGCAAATGAAAGTAATGTTTGTTAGAATTGTCGCACATTTTATATAATGCCTTTCTTTTGTCTATACAGAAAATTAGAAAATTATATGTTATTATAAAAAAATAGTTTATTGTAAAGAGATAAACCTTTATCATCGTCGGAAAACAACAACCAATCTTGAACGCGCTTACTGGTCGTGGGCCAACTTATTGAACTTTTCTCGTTTTTATAAATACGTATTCTTCTTAATTTACCAATAAAAAGCAAAACTCTTGTATGAAAACAAAACATGAAGTTGATTATGTATATAAATGTATATGTATGGATGTATGCCAAAGCAGTGACGTGATTGGTGAGATTTTCTTCACGAAAATGTGAAGGAGCTAATCGGAATAGGACATGAATTGTTGATTTAGCAAGGTGGCCCCCAGTCATAAATCAAGCGTATGCGCGGGACTGGTGAGTTCCGAGGGTCATCTAGTGTGCGTTGAACTGCGTTCTGTGTTTTCTTAATGAAAAAAGCTAGATCATGCTGAACTAGTGGGAAATATTGGCTGTATGTGCAAATAAATCTGTATGGTAAACTTACGAGTACAAAGATCAGTTTAGGGGCCGATTGAGGCCTTTATTTATTAAGGTACAACTTGTTCATTGTCAGCATGTCGCATGAAGTACTACAGAAAAAAGATTTCTACTTAAACACAGGCACGTAGCATCGTTTTTGAAAGTGGGGGGGGGGGGGAGCCTCATCCAAAAAATCTTGACAAGCAAATAAAAAAAAAGAAAAAAAAAGGGAACTTCTC
>WFKH01003881.1:14290607-14359623 GCA_016163765.1 Magallana hongkongensis | reverse complement strand
GAAACAATTGCAAAGTGCAAGAAAATATAGACATTTTATTTAAACACAGCTATTGGCCTCAGCAGCTAGGATCTCATTCTGAGACAGTGGTTATTGAAACCGAACATGAAAAGGAAAACGAACAAATAGAATGTGAGGAAATTAATTCAGACTGACACATTAGATTCGTAGACACAGAATGAAGTAGCTCTTGTCTAATAAATTAACAATTAACTTACCTTGAATAAATCAGAGTGATTATTTCAGATACCATGATTATTCTGATTTTCTTTGGGATTTTATTTTCAAAATTATCATTATTTTCACTGGTAAAAAAAAATTTCCCAATTTCTGTCAAAACATCGCTTTTTCCCCCCAAATCCATTGGCCCCGGCCCCAGTACCAAAAAATAAGCGTGATAGCCCTGATTATTGTATATACTGATAGTATTTCGAAGTTAAGTTCTACTGGTATCATTTATCATATGTAATGATGTATTGGCATATTATATAGGAAAAAAATTGTTATATACATATTTTTTGCCATCTTATATCATATGTAGTAAACAAGTATAGTAATGAACTTGATATTGACAAATTCTTTCTCAGGTATTTTACGTTTGAATCGATATTGTTTGAACAAATATAACCTTTACATCTGTATAACTCATCTATTGTAAGGAAGAAGGATAAAACTGCATGGATGCGTTTTATATTTATATTGAAATATATTTCAACGACAATATAGTACATAATTAATGATATTGTCATATTTTTTATTTAAATTGTTCCTGAATTATAAACATGTACACTGTAGTCAAATACCCCATCCACGTTTTAAGTATGGAAGGTGGCAATTATATAGGGGTTTTTAAGATTCATTTTTTTATTTTACAGAATGGTTCCCTATCAATTGTTTGGTTTTTTTTAAAAAGATATGTGTTATCGATTTAATAAAAATGTTCTTGTGTTGAAATGATCAAGTTGGCTGAACTATGTGGAAATGTGCACAGACAAGTAAACAAAATTGCGTATATCATGATATATTATAAATCAAATTTTAATCAAACATTAATTGGAATTGTAACATTGAATTTCTCAGACAGGGTTTTACAAACACATGCTGGTACGTGCAGTTATTTTTTCTGTTACATTATGATTGTAACGTTTTTCAATCGGTAGCATTGTATTTTTAGTCATGAGTATACATGGTATAGGCCATAATCATTACGTTGCTTCACAATGTTTATTCAGAGTCAGAGAGAGAGAGAGAGAGAGAGAGAGAGAGAGAGAGAGAGAGAGAGAGAGAGATTCTTTTAGATGATATGATCGTTTTAGATTTCATATATATATTGAAATTAAATAAATAATTAAAATTTGTAAAGAAGTTAGTGTTGTGGGTTTTTTTTAAAGGTTTTACATACTGTCTATCTGTATTGAAGTGTATTGAGATGATTGCGTTTGTATGCGGTATAGTAGGTTGCCATTACATGCTTCTCTAAGCCTTGAAAATAGAATGCATTCAATGCAGAAAAAAATTATACTACCGATTCCTAAGACCAATCAAATAGAAAGATGGAAAAAATGTTGTTTTTTTTTATAATGTGTTCTTTAAGAATCACTACATCAATAATTTTAACATTCCATGCACAGAAAGATTATTTATAGGCTTATAGTTTAAGCCCTATATAAATGGGTGCATATTGTTCTACAATGGAAAATATAGGTAAAAACAGGGACATATATACATGCACTAGTATATAATGCCCTTGTAAAATCAATCAAGGATAACAAAGAGAACAATATACTTTCTTATCAACAACTTACATTGCAGCAGTTTTGTTATTTAGAAAGATATATCATAATTTGCAAACTTTTTCCGAATATGAAACAATTTGGTTCAGTCGAATAATTCCATGGACGGGTTAATGTGAACAGGAAAAAAAATGTCAAAACAGAGTTCCACGTGCCAATGTTTATTTCAGAAAAAATGTCAACCTCTTCAAATATTTACGGATAACAATAATGTATTTCATGAGGTAAGAGATTAGAACTTGTTCCTTGATAAAATTCAATAAATCGCAGTTGTTACTTTTGATTTATAATTGATACACAATGTTAAATTACACGATGACGTATACGTAAATTATATCTTTTTCCAAGATAATATCAGGGACGAACCTGATATTGTATTCATAATCACACAGGTACTTAGTATATATTTTATCAATAAGTATGATTCTCTGAAAACTGTATTTACATTTACTTCTTCAACAAATGTAGGAAAGGGTGCGTTATACATGTATGTCTTTCATATCACTTCTTAGACCAGTTATATTTTTAAAAAGGAAATTTTGTATTACAGAGGAAACCTGTTATTTTGAGGGGACAAGATATTGGGAATGTCACAGAGACATGGAGTTCTGTGGAATACCTAGCAGAAAAGGGTGGGACCAAACCTGTCAAAATCCATGTGTCTCCTGTACCTCAGATGGACTTTATCAACAAAAACTTTGCATACAAGTAAACCAGCAAAAAATACATTGTACTTCGTTAATTTATTATTTCATTAGATCAGTGCTTGTTATAATATATGTGATAATTTTTGAGTTGATTCATGTTATATAAGGCCTATTCTGTAGACATTGAAAAAAAATTAATCATAATTATATAGTCATAAATTCACTACATCCATATGTTCCCATTATTACTTTTACTGTTTATTTCATGTACAAAAAGAGTAATTTTACATTCTAGGATATACAATTAAATAATGATTATTTGGAAAATATTGGATTTTTAGGAAGTAAATGTAGAAATTTTAACAACTGAAGAAATTTGTTATGCATTATAACATGATAAAAATATGGATGTAGAATATATTTTCTTACTGTTGATTAGATCACTACCATTCAATGAATTTGTGAAAAGAGCAGCAGAGGAAACCCACAAAGAATTCTTCATATCAGAGGTAAATATATATAATGGTAATAGAAAATGTTAATGACAATTTTTGAAATGCATAAAATTTTGAGATAATAAACATGAACACACACACGTGTTGTGGTCAATTTCAAACTGTATGATTCAAATGTAAATCCAGATGTGTTTTTTAATTATAATGAAACTAATGTGGATAATTTTTTTCCAGACTGTTAATTTGTAAATTTGTTAAGCTGCTGAATCTTTTTTGTAGGAAGAGAAATATTATCTGCGAGCCTTAGGTGATGATGTCAGAAAGGACATAGCCGACATAAAAGTACAGTTTCCAGAACTGGCATCAGACCTGATTATTCCAGATCTTTTCCCAAAGGACAGGTTCTTCTCCAGTGTGTTTCGAATAGTATCCAAAGGGCTACAACTCTGGACACATTATGATGTAAGAGAATGCAGATTGTGATAATCATTGCTTTTAGTTGAATTTTACAATTTTTACTCTTTTTGACCAAATGTAGATGTTGATAGTATCCTTTTGAATTGTGATTTCATCTTCATCATTATCATACAGAAAAAAAAATTGAAAAAATGATATATACAGACTTTCCAACAGATTAGAAAAACAATAAGTCTTCTAACAGCATTTTAGAGACTTCTTTCATTGATAATCCTGGGCATCTATTTTCATGGATTTTGTAAAATTCACTGTTTAAAGGTGCATAAATTCATGGACAACATTTCTAATAAATGCTATAAATTCTCTTTCCTCAATTAACATATTTGATTTTTGTGGATCTACAAAATCCATGAAAATTTGTGTTTGATGAATATTGATGAAACCACAATATCGTCCATTAATACTAGAAGTCCTGTGTGTGACTGTGTGTAAAAGAATCATACTAATGTACATATGTTTCAGGTGATGGATAACATCCTGATCCAGATAAGTGGCAGGAAGAGAGTTGTGTTATTTGATCCAGCTGACGCTCACAACCTGTACCTGAATGGTAACTTTCTATCTCCGGACTTTGTCTTGCCTAAATGGTGAAACTTTGTACATATACAGTAATATCAGTCCTTGTTCTGAGTGCATTATTTTTAGAAGTTTAGTAATTTTCTTTATTATGCATTGCAAGGAATTTCACTTAACATATTAGAAATGCACCTTTTTCAGTTTTCATATTTTGCATTTTCACAGGTGATAAGTCAGAAGTTCTAGACATAGATAATCCTGACCCTGAAAAATTCCCTAAGTTTTATGCAGCTACAAGATATGAGGGGGAACTAGAGCCAGGGGATATTCTATTTATTCCAGGTAAAATGTTGTTTGAAAGTATTTGTACTGGTTGTGTAGTGTCAATAAATATTAATTAAAGCTAATGTGGAATATTTTTGAAATATTTCCATTCATCATGTAGTCCTTTGAGATTTTACTTATGAAAAAATTATTTGTTTACCCAGTTTTATGGGTCCTTTTTAACAAATGAATTGTAATCAATATGTGCACAAGTTTTCTTGCAATAAATGCAGAGATAAATTTTCAATAAAATTGAAAAGTTCTGATATCGATCCAGAAATTTAATATTCTCAAACACATATCAATTAAAGTTCTTTGTTGAAATGACAATAGAAACAAGAAATTGTAGGTAGAGTCAGTAAATGTGTATACATGTACATTTTTCAGCCCTATGGTTCCATAATGTGGTGTCTCTGGACTTTGGCGTGGCAGTAAATGTGTTTTGGAAACACCTTGAGGACAATATGTATGATAATAAGGACATTTACGGTAACAAGGACCTTCAGCCTGCAGCGAGAGCCATGCAGATAGTCGACCGCGCCATAAAGACCCTAGAGGAACTACCCCCCGTGTATAGAGACTTCTACGCCAGAAGACTGGTGTCTAAAATAGAGAGCAAATTTTACAATAAAACTCATGTCACATAACTATCAGAAGTTGATTTCACTGATTTAATGAATAAATGCATTTTATTCCTACACAGAGATATACATATATGTACAATGGAGGGGATAAACAGGAGGTGCAATCACAATCATTGTTCTTTCCGTCATGTTGAATCAAATAAAATCAAAGGGTTCAATTTTTCAATACATGAATAACTAAACTTTGCTATATCATTAACTACGTGCTATTACAGTATAAATTTTACGGAAAGCACAAGGTATTTGGATTGCATTAAATAATTAGTAGTATTACTGTATTGCTAATAATTGGAAGTATTTTCTATCAGGTGAGCATGCAAGTCATTCTATTGAATAAAGGACAAGATAATCTAAACAAATCCAGATCAGTCTCTAAACCTTTACTACATTTCTAATTTCATGCTTCCTCTTGCTCCTTATATGTACATACAGTTGTACATTGTAGATTGGGTACATATAATTATACCCCACACAAGTTGTGAGGGGTATAATGTTTTTGACCCATCCATCGGCTGGTCTGTCAGTGTGTCAGTCAGTCCTGTTTTTTTTTGTAAGCACAACTCCTCTTAAACCGCTGCATGAAATTTTTGAAACTTTGTAGGTATTTAGGGCACAAAGTGTAGACATGCATTTTACGAGGAAATTCTGAGTCCTTTTTTCTTCAGGGAATTTTGGCCACTTTGAACTTGGTAGTTTAGGCCATATATTGAATAGTTATGAACAATTTGTAAGCGCAACTCCTCTTAAAAAGCTGCACCGAATTTTGTGAAACTATGTATTTAGGACATAATGTTTAGATGTGCATATTACCAGGAAATTCTGATTCCATTATTTTTCTGCAAATTTTTGCCCTTTTAAACGTAGAATTTTGACCATTTATTGAATATAGTAATGAAACAGAATGTAAGCGCAACTCCTCTTAAAAAGCTGCATGGAATTTTGTGAAACTATGTATTTAGGACATAATGTTTAAATGTGCATATTTACCAGGAAATTCTGATTGCATTTTTTTCCTGCAAATTTTGGCACTTTTAATTTTAGAATTTTGTTGTTGTTAAAAGACAAAAGTATAGATGTACATACTTGCAGGAAATTTTGATGTGATCATTTTTTGGGAGTTATGCTTGTTTTAAAATCAAATTATTTTGTGCATTTAATGCATACCCTGCCATTCATTATGTGTAGCACTGTCAAGTAATGTGGGAGCATGGGGTATGCAAGCTTGCTTACTTTTTCTTTCATTTCCCATGTGGGTGCATGTACATATATAGATTGAAATGAACTATCATGTTTCAATAGCTACTGCACATAAATTGCTTTTTCCCATTTTGATTTTGCTATGCTTTGAAAAAAAAAATCCACCATAATTTACCGAATTTGAACTGGTCCCTAGTCTTTTTACTGATATGTGCACATTTCATATTTGCCAAACTCTGGATTGCCCCATTATGAGTGTGAATAAATGGGGCAAAAATAACTTGTATACATTCATTCCTCCAACATGAGAACACAGGCAATCCAGTCTTTTTCCCAAATCTTTATTAACTTGTACATTAAAAAATCTCTGGATTAGTCTATCCAGTTATCTACAAATAATTAAAAGAATTAACCCCACTTTAAAGCACATGCAAACACTATTAACCAGTTAAGCAAAAAACGTTAAATAACCACAGCAATTCTGTTCTCAAATTGGCATTTTCGTTTTTGCTGTTTATAGCATATCAAAGCTTATAACACAAACAATATTCAATATTGGTGTGCATGTACAAATATTATAATTTATTGACTATGCGTCCGTAATCAGAGAGAGAAAGTTCCTTTGTACTTTCCTGTATGTTCTCGATCAAACCATGTCATCAATGCAGAAGATAAAATAAAGAATGTGTTGAAAAATCTATAAACAATGCAAACAAATGGCTCTGCCAGACATTATAGTAATAATAAAATATTTGGTCATTAGACATATTGCAAAACAAAATAAAAATATAAATTTGGAACTCTTTCCTCCAAACAATCAATCCTTCTTCCCCTCTCTTTTCTAAAACAAATATCTTTTCACACAAAAGTTCAGATTCAAGTATTCGTCAAATAAACACAAGTAAACATTAAGAACATAAGTTATTCTTTCCTCTTTCTACCCTGAATGCTGAATGAGATATGAATTTCCTGACCTAAAACGAGTGCATTACATGAACTGATAATAACATCAAGTTAAAAAAGATTTCAGTTATAATACATGTTGAAAGAGAGATATGTGTTTCCTTGAATGTTAAAAAGTTTTAAATTGATACTAAAAGTGCTACTTGTACATTATCTGTAAAGAATGTTGGTGATTTACAATATTCAAATACTAGCTCAAATACCGTATTTTTCAATACATAAAAATAAGCCAACAGCTCAAAAACAGTGACATTAAATCTTCTTTTAAACCAGTAATGATGAGGGAATTGCAAACACTGAAGAAACCAGTGCAAAAAAAAAGTCAGACATCTAATAATCACAAGACAAATTACAAAAAACCCAAATGGTCCCGTAAGTCCTTACTCCTAGTAAAATACTTTCCAGGGGCAAGATTAGGTCCACTACAAAACAAAATCAGTCAGTTCAGTAGCACTACTGCCTGTTCCTGTGTGACTACAAATAATCACAGGTCATTTTGTGAATGTCAAGGTCATGGACCCCTCTCCCCAGGAGTTTTGTCCTGTAACCAGCAAGAGATCCTCCTCCTCCTCCTCCTCCTCAGGCTTCTGTGGGAAGTGTGTTAAACAATGTCTGTACAGGGTAGTGTAGCATTTCTACCAGAAAGCAATAGGACGGTTCTGAAAAAGAGATGTAATAATTACACAACTGAGAACTTGCTATAAATGCACAGAAATACACGTATAATGTATATTGTATATACAACAATCATCATTGGGCTCAAAGAACTCAAATGATTCAACTGTACATATGCATTCCTATGGAGTTGTCAACTAAAAATTATTGTAATTGCATCACATTGCATGAGGTACAATGGATGAAAAGACCTACCATTATCAGGGTTAATAATGTTGTGACGTATAAGAAAGTCCAGTACAATGGCTGCACTGTTTGGCTTGAATGAATCAAGGACAATCATTTCTTGCAGCTGAAAAGAAAAAGTTTCAGTACGTCATCATAATAAACATTTACTCTACCGGTAATATAAAACTGTAGCCTAATTGAACTTTTCTTTATTTTAACATTTTTATATACATGTACTTTTACATTGATTTTCAAATTGTTGGAAATTTCTATATTTTGATATAAGTTGAAAACAATAATAATTTCTTTTAAATGTTTTATTATTCTAACCTGAGTCACTGGGTACAGTTTGAACTCTTGAACTTCTCCATCGGCATTGACTGGTTCAAAGTCCTCGGGGAGCTTTAGGTCGAATATAAACTCCACCTCAGGGTGAACACCTCTCTCATCTTCATGAACATAGCTGTCAAATACAGGAATCACAATAAATAAAACTGGTAGGCTTGAGATATTAAAATAACATTCCTTACATCACTCAGCAGACTTGAAATCCTTGATTTACACTAGCTCTTGGACTTGCACACTGATTTCTATGATGAGATAATTTACCTGCTAGTTCTTGCAGAATTAAGGTTTTCTTATATGGCTTGAGATTTTTCTGTACTTTTCTGTTGTATCTCAAGTGTACACTTCCTGTACACTTAAGATATTTTCTTTGATTTGTAAAATAATTTTCACCTTAGACTGTAGACTAGAGAGTTGTGAATTATTTGTGAATTATTTTTTCTTTGATATGAGATAATTCATACCTAAAAGTACTGTCAAACTCCGATTTGTGAGATGTTTACCTGATGCCATGAAATTCTCAAGATTTCCTTTGATTTGTGAGATAATGTTCATCCGACAGTTACTGTAGACTTGAGATTCTTGAGACATTTTCTTTGATTTGTGAGATGTTTACCTGAAGGTCCCTGTAGACTTGAGATATTTTTCCTTTGATTTGAGAGATAATGTTTAGCTGATGGTTCCTGTAGACTGAGTTCTTTCAAGATAATTTTCCTTTGATTGTGAGATTTTTACCGGACATTTGCTATAGACTTGAGATTTTTGAGATATTATTACTTTGATTTGTGAAATAATGTTGATTTGTGAGAAAATGTTTACCTGACAGTTCCTGTAGACTTGAGATTCTTGAGATATTTCTCGGGTACAGATGCCTCTTCTTGACATTCCTTCTCGGCACACTCCCTGAATCCTAGACCAGAACTCAGCCCCCCAGCTACCTGTTGAACATTGAAACAGAGGATGTTTAGGTTCCGACTCCATACACAAGAAGTCATACAATGTTCTTTTGTTGTTAAAGATGCAATACATGTACATTGTATTTAAGGAAAATATTTTTAATTACCATGGAAAAATTGTAAAATTCAAATTGTCTAATTGAGTGCAATGTTGTATCGATTCCATATTTCAAAAAAAAAAAAAAAAAAAAAAAAAAAAAATACAAGTACTAAATATACAGTTTAAACAGGTTATGACTAGAAGTATAATCACTGTGAATTTTACATTTTATTTAATACAAGTATATAAATACATGCATCATATATTTTCGTATATGATAAGTGCATATATTGATATTGATACTTTTTTCCTACACTGCATTGAAAGGTTGTTAAATTGAAAAGCCACTGACAATGACACAAATAATACAGGAAAAAGGGAGGAAGAGTATCTTGTATTTGTGATAAATGCATGTGTTGATATTTTTTTCCAGCACCATGTTTCTACATTGATTGTATTTTGTATATATGTCTAATTAATTGTACAATAGGCAACAGCCACAATGCACCAATAAACTTATCATCTTAAACAGGTTAACATAGAATTTTATAGGTTTAAATGATGCTTCAAGTGAATTATCAAGTGACACATGTCTCTCTGAGACTCCAAACTGTCTCTTTTGTTGACTTACAAACTGGTCCAGCAGGTTGGGGTAGGTCTGCTTGGTGGGGGACCGCTTGGCCACCCACATCATCATCTCTCCGTTCTTGTACGTGTAGCCATTGATATGACATCCATAAGTTGTCACTCCGAAGGGTCCTGTAAATGGATACATGTATGTAGTATGAAATAGTAAAGTTTCTTGTTCAATTTTTTGTGCATGTTGTGAAAAATTCTTTTCATATTGAATTAGAAAAAATAATTCAATGAAAATTCAAAGAGAAATTTCTTACAGTTTTTTCTTCTTGGAATGTTCTTAGCTAAATTGATAATTAAAGCTGACATAAATTTATAAAAAGTATTTGGTCGCCATATTAGTTTCGATCACTCGTCAACTGCTACAGGGGTATATATATACCAGTCTAGAAAGTTACGATCAGTGCTTTCGGATCGAGGCATTCAAGTTGCATGGACTTCTAAATTCATGAACTACACATTCTAGTTATATTTTTGTAAAACAGAAATAAAGGAAACTAAACAATAAAAGAGGGTATATATTCTTTGAAAGAATCCCCAAGGTATCTGTATTATCTTGCACAGATACATGTTGTGCTTCCTTACTTCGCGTGCACATCGAACATGAACGTGTGTCATTCATATAGAGTGCATAATGTTTACATCATATTGTAGACCCAGGGCACACTACATCCATCCAACATAGTATATAAGGCATAGTAAATCCAAGAAAGTAACATCGTTTTTATCAGTTTCTAAAAAAAATTCTCAGTTTTCTGAAGTCCATGCTGCCACTGCACGATCTGCTACAGTGTGTGGTTTGCAAATGTGCGATGTTTTCACAGCATTACACAGGGAAATGTTCTACAATGATTGATGATTTTTTAAATGTGTGTGCTTGGATTTCAGTCTGTTTTGTTTAGTCTTTTATTGGATTTTCCTTACCAGTGCAGTGGTTGTCATATTTTTTCAAAACGCGTTTCTACAAATCTTTACGCCCAATGTAACGTGTTCAGGTGAATGAAATACCTGACTGCGGAGAAGCAAGAAGTGCTCTCAGCCTTATATAGGGGATGTGTAGCAAAGAGCAAAACAATAGAAATCGAAAACTAATATGGCGGTAGTCGAAGATAAAAGGGAAATAATGCATATTTATGAATTCATGTCAGCTTTAAGATACGCATATTTTCCACTAAAAGAAAAGAGAGATGAGTAGGAAAGAACCAATGGACACAAACTATGGCAAGATGTAAACATAAGCAACAAGAATATTTTATAACTCATTGAACTATTGACTAATGTGAGTACTGTGTTGTCAAAGATTGATTTTTGATGCAACGTTTGAATATCGAATCACAGTTTTAAATAAAACTTACTGTATATATCCTAAATGTACACAATTCACAATGGGGGCATCTAAGATTGAAACTACGTGTATCTTTTTTCACAGGGTGAATCAATATATCAACACATTAAAAATATATCAACACCTGAACTTCAAATACAATGTAAGTATCCGTCTTCTGTCTTACTAATCAAAAACTGTGTCCTGTAAAGAACATGCACTTTCAATAATAAGTACATTTATTACAATTTTTGCATATATAAAGTGACTTGCAAAAATAAGACAAAAAATTACATATAATATAGAATATATCATTGCAGTTTTATATGAGCATATTAACAATATAGTGAGCATGAATTTTGATATTGAAAGAAAAAGTGAGCAAGCTCACACACCCCACGCTCCCCATTACTTGACAATGCTACACATCATAATGAATGGCAAGGTATGCATTAAATACACAAGATAATTTGATAAAGGGCATAACTCGCACAAAATCATCAGCTCAAAACTTCCTGCAAATATGCACATCTATTCCTTGTCTTTAACAACAAAAAATTCTAAATTCAAAAGGGCCAAAATTCTCAGAAAAATACTGGAATCAGAATTTTCTGGTATATGTTCATCTACACATTGTGTCCTAAATACCTACATAGTTCCACAAAAATTCTGTGCAGCTTTTTAAGAGGAGTTGCACTTACAAACTGTTCATTACTATATTCAATATATGGCCGAAATTCTAAGTTGAAAAGGGCTGAAATTCCCCTTAAAATAATGGAATCAGAATTTCCTAGTAATATGCACATCTACAAAGTTTCACAAAATTCCATGCAGCGGTTTAAGAGGAGTTACGCTTACAAAAAAACAGGACTGACGGACGGGTCAAAAACATACCCCTTGCAACTTCATTCGGTGGGGTATAATAACAGCCCGAGACAGCGCATGAACACTGACCATGAGAGGCGCAAATTAATTACTGAAAAATCCTTAGTTCTTAATTCCGCAATTTCACTGTTTTGTATCAAATCTTGAGAATATATAATCGTGAGCACCAACTTTTTGTTATAATTTCCTATAGTTCAAAACTGTCTGAAAAATAAAAGCGAGATTTTAAAAATCCGCAAGGGTTGCTTCATCAGTTTATATTAATTCCTCGCGTTTAATGAGGAATCTACAGTATCGATATAAAGGATGACTGCACTTAGCGCTGGGTTTTGGGCCCTTTTCGGTCGCTTCTGTTGCATTTATTTCTTAACCTAATATCACTTTTGTTAAATTTTTTAAAGAGTCTAGTCAATTTCCAACATAAAATCAAGATTTTAGACTGTGATACAATATGTTCATTCTATGTTTTTCTCCTTACAATTTTCGAAAAAAGAAGAATTTTCGCTTATCTGCCCTTGATCAAACATAAGATTGATATTAATATGCATGAGGTGGAGCTGACGTTATCAGAATGGTACTAAAATTAGACAAGAATGAATAACAATGCCATGTATAAAAATTTATGTGATCACTCTTTCACCATAACCTTATCTATTCTATACATGTATGGTACAAGTATACTACATGTATTTACTATGGTTTCAACAATTAGACCACGCTCATGTAAGTACAGAGAACTTTACATCAATGCTTGACAACTTAACGTGTTCAAAAACATTGTCCTAGTTAGCACATAACATGCTACCTTATACGTCACGTGATAGAATTGTGTATTCACAAAGTTACCTGAGGTGAGAAATCACGTGGTGAATTATAATATTCAACATGCATCAACCCTTGGTTACAACAGGGAAAGCGAAAGTAAGAAGAAGCAGTTTTTTCTCACTTAAACCATGAGCGCATGTTTGTCTATTAATCTCCCTTTGACATAACTTTGATCATGCAAATATACAACTACTGTTAAACGGAGAACAATAGACAAACATGCGCTTAATATGTATAAAGTCAATATAAAAGTGGGCGTCCTCATTATCGTATGGAGATTCAAGAAATCGTGATGACCCCCCGCCTATGAAAACAAATTCGTACTTGGTAACAACATACTTTTATTTAACGCAATTACGTAAAGTTGCAGTTTAGATGTTGACCATTTCTGCAATTGAAAGAAAAATTCTTCTTTTAAAAGTTCATTTTCTCGCAAATATCGCATGTCCTTAAGTGCAGTCATCCTTTCAAAGTTTCGGCTAATAAAGGAATTGATTCATATAAAACCTTTATCTTGCACTTTAGAGAATCATATTTAATTATATTGATTTTCTTTTGTTCCGCCCTACATATTACACAGGAATGTTCAGGTTTATGATACTTTTTGTGATCAAGCAGCCATGGGTTGGAGAGAGCTGTTTGGGGACTCTGAACATGTTCTTGCACCAGTTGGATATGTGAGCTGGCAATAGCTACTCAGCTTCAATTATGCAGTATGTTTGAAAAATCTATTTACCAGATGCAGAGCGCTCCATTCTGAACAAGACTGGTTCACTCATGGAATGACGAATGTTGTAGGTCTATAAACAACAGGAAAAACCATTGACAGATAATATGTATAACATGTCATGATAAAGAAAAATTGACAAACATAATTATATAATCATTAAATTCATTAAATTCTTTTTGTTGTGCAAAAATGCAGTATGTAAATGATCAAAATGTATATTCAAATTTTAGCTCAGATGACCAGTTCCCCCTATTTCCTCACTTATCAAATTTATCAGGAATTTTTTAAACACTCTCTCCCAAACTTGGATAATGTATCCTGTGTTTCGATATTGAGTGCTTGCATTGATCGTATGCAGGTTAGTGGTCGAGTTTGTATTGATTTTTTTGGCAGGGGTGAGAGACCTTAGCATAGCTGTACAGAAGTAAACCTGTTGGGTCCAGAGATTTTCAGCCTCACCTCGTTTCTCCATCCCTTCAGGGCTTTGTTAAGATGCCCCGCCTCCCTCAGACCATTCAAAAACACCTTCATGATCTCCGTCCTCTCCTCACAGGACCCATACTTGTTGTTGAGGTGTATAGCAGTGCTGCTGACAGTGAAGATTTCTGGATGTTCCTGCAGCAGTAGGGCTACGTCTGGTAGAACTATCCCTACTTGTTTGTAATCCACGTAGAAGGGAATGCACTCGTTGCGGCTCGATGCTAAGTAAGACAAACAGTTACAGCATGTCAACACACAGTAATCAAAGGGAAAAAAAATCAATATACCACAGTTTCAAAGAAGCAGTTCTGTGTTTACAGAGAAAATAAACTTATGCACCTTAGCACAAACAATGTAATTTCAAAGAAAATTTCTGTTTCCTCATCTGTTTAGCAAGTAAATTAATTACAGTTGTCTTAGGAATATCTGTTAGCAAAAATTGCTATCTTTTCATTAAGAAATAAGATCAATAGAGCTAGCTTAATCATGCAAGCTCTACACGTGAGACATGCATATAGCTGAGTAGAAGAACGAACTGATTAGTGATAAGCGATAACAAAACATATGCACACAGTACTCACTTGGTAGAAGAAAATTGTTTATCCTTTCCACTACCCTGCACAGATTGACTTGCTTGGTCATTCCCTTCATGTGGTTCAGACCGTTCATTTTGGCACAACAAGGTTCTCACACACCGACAACCTTTATTAATTTTATTGGACTCTGCCTACAGATCCTTGGTCCTGCCCAGTATCTAGTGGGAAGGGGTCTTTATGAGGTTCAACTTTTACTTTAGATTCCTCTTTGACATTCCCTTTGGTACTAGATTTTTGGATTGTCAAATTTCTGCAAAACAAAATACATGTATACATTAATTTTTTCAATATTTTGTGAAGTCTTGCTGAAGTATAACAGTATAGCATATCACAGTCAAACACCTGTAAAGCTTTACACTAAAACTTTTCATAATTATAATCAATCCATCACTTAACTGGAAGTCTATCAAGAATCATTTTAGTAGATCAAGTAAAATTTAGGGGAAAAAATGCTCTTGCATGATTGAAAAGTAATATCAATGTCTGGAGAACCTTGTATTCTCAACGAAATTTGGTTTAATATTATACCCATTATGTTTAATTTGCGAATGACCAGAAGAGAACAATCTTCTTACATCAATTTTTTGCTGGGTAGTTATTTAACATATTTTCAAAAGTGTGCAAGAGAGGTTGCTTGCAAGTCTCATAGATATAAATTATCATAAACAATGTATAATACTTTGTCCACAGTATTTTGACTTGTGCCAATATAAAGATTAAAGAATCGAGCTCAGTATCAAGAAAATGAATTGTCTAATATTGCCTCAAGCTCCCAACAATTTAAATGTGAAAAAGTATTGAATAAATTTAAATTCAAGTAATTTTTAACAGTTGACAAGAGCTATGCATTTAAGGCAATGATTATTGTATTCAGCACTTTTAACAATACAATTATACTGTAGATATCCAGGGATTAATCTAGGGCATATTTACTACCGATATTCGGTATTTTTCCCCCAAGAGAAATTTTTCCCTGAATCTCCTCTTTTCCCCTTTTGATAACTAAGTAAAAACTCCCCCTTTACTATAATAAAAAGCTCAAATAATTTTTTTTTCTTTTTATTGTGCTTATAGCTACTCCAAATGGGGCTAAATATGTAAATTATGTGAGCATTTAAATTGTGTGAGCATTTTATGTACTCTTAATAGTCATAAAATGCTGAAATTTAATTTCAGCCAGGTGGCTTCGGCCCTCTGGTCCCTCCAGCAGGGCTCTGACCCCAGGCTGATTTTCCCAATTTCTCCAGAGAAGGTAGTTTTCCCCAAAACCTAGATTAATCCCTGATATCATAGCAATGAACTTTCAAATAAATCATATCTACAGAAAGCCATGGTAGGGGGTAATTATGAATACCGAATAACCAATCATCTTCAGGAAGCATTAAACATTACAAAAAATCCCCAAACCGTTGAAACAAGCACTACCAACAAAAGACACGTTGACACCGATGAATTGATAATTTTGATTACCTGATAAATTCTCCTTGAGGTCACCGGATTCCAACTCAGGTTTTCAACTGTTCAAGACCCAGTCAAGTCACTTTGTCAATAATGGCAGGGGTTGTGATGCAGGATGCATGGTTCTCCTATGTGAGAATAAACTGGTGGAGCGAACCAATGTGTTGATAGCGTTCTTTGTTTACCCACAGACGACTCTGTTACTCCCCTTTGATAGCGTCTACTTCTGTTTCTTTTTACCAAACCAGAAATATTTGGTCTGCTCTGGACTGTTTTCCTACGTTCGGAATTCTCTAAATTGTTCCCTCATTCAAAAATCTAGAGAGTAAAACGCCCAAAAATTAATAGGCAATTCGTGCTTCGAATCATTCGATTTAAGTGTTTAAAAGAAGGTCAATATATTTTTTCAAAGCAACATATGAATTTACTGCATTTGTATTTAAAATATATAGAGTCTATATATATACTGTAAATGTATATATAAAATGTAAACGTTAGGCGGACTCTCTCTCTCTCTCTCTCTCTCTCTCTCTCTCTCTCTCTCTCTCTCTCTCTCTCTCTCTCTCTCTAATGTTGTCGTATCGAGATTTTTTAAGAGGTACATCGCTGAAATCCGTATACAAAACATGCTTAAAAACAATTAGAAAGGGGGGGGGGGTATGTTCATTTTTCTGACATTGACCTTTTTGCACTTGAAATACAGCTTTCATTGTACTGATTTTTTAACTAAGCTTAGTATTGATAAATCGCATTAAATATTGTTTTCTATTATGCTCAATGAGCCAAAATTATCACATTGAAGTTGTTGGTGTAAGAAAAAATCGGTATTTATAAAGCTGCATAAATTGTTCGTGACCTCTTTGCACATAAAATTGGCTAATTTTTAATATTGACAATTTGATTTTAATAAAAGCATTTTGATTATCAAGCTTCTTTTTTAAGTTTAAATCTACGGCATGTCTTCGATATTTAATTGACAAAATAAAACATCGGGGGTGACGCTTTATATTTGTTGCCGCAAAACTTGGCTGAAAAAATCTATTTGCATGTTTTTACGTTGAAAGTCAAATGTTAAACAGCTAGGGCCCAAAGAATATGTTTCAAACATATCTCAAGATAATAGTTTGCTTGCATTAAAAAGAATGACAAAGAATTAAATTTCTTCAATCAAATCGATTGTACAAGTTCTAGAAATTCGCTTGCCTTGAGATTACTATGAAATGAAGCGAAAATCGGATGGCCTTCTATAAGCACAAATGCTTGCGTTTAGATACTTACTGGTTGAGAACATAGACAACTCGGTTTTTTTTTCCACATATTTTAAACACTTATCTTCAGTGACAGATTACATATATCAATTCTATTGGAATTTATATTTAAACAATTGAACTTCGACTCATATTGCCTTTAACATTATATAGGATCTGAAAATGATTAAATTCAACTGATTGATTTAAGTTATTTCTAGGGCCTATTGTTTGTCGATTTGTTCCTCATATGAATTGGAGCGGATACAGTATAGAGTGACCCTAATACATATATAATTATCAGTATTTAATCAAATAAGGTTGTGGTCTCCTTTAGAATTCTATTTGCAAACCGGTCATATCTTCACCTATTTAAATTCATTGTCGTATACAGCGTGACCCAATTTAATAAACAATGTATGTTTATTTAGCAAAGAATTAATCCTTCAAGCCCAGCCGAGGGGGAGGGGGGGGGGGGGGGGGGGGAAAAAAATCTTTTTTTTTTTTTTTTTTTTTAAGTACAAGTCAATTCAATTCAATTTATTGTCCTTGAGCTGTACAACTCATCGGAATACAAAGTATAGTACATATAAATATCTACAAATCTGCAATGTGCAGTAGGTGAGTGAGTATAAGAAAAAATAATGCACACAACATAAAATATAAATCGACATATATGTATGCTTATTAGTTTAAACTGGGATATCATTACAATGCTGAGCTCTTAATCTTAGAGCGCTAAACAAATATTTACCTAAATTATTGAGTTCCTTTGTGGTGTTAACACTTAAAAGTTTAACTAACTTAAAAACACTTGGTTTTTTGTAATAAAAACTCTTAATATATTGCTTCCGTAATTCGGAGTAAAAAGGACATATGAGTATAAAGTGGAACTCATCTTCTAAATCTTTTTTGTTACAAAGATTGCAAAATCTCTGGTTTCTTGGCACCTTGTTGTGTCGGCCTTTTTCAATATTTAAAAAGTGTAATGAATTTCGAAAAATACTTATATATTTTTTTGAATTAAAATTAATTGGTTTTCTGAAATAATATTGCAGACAAAAATTATCTACAAGGTGTTGATATAACACACTCTTCGGTGAGGCTGAAAAAGATGACATCAAACTTTGTTTATAAATATCTAATATTCTACACTCAATTATCATGTAGGTTTTACATTGATTTGTACACATTTCGTCAAACAAATAATTTAAACCCATTCTAGACAACTCGTTTTGTATGGAAACCATCCAGTTATCGTTATTGACAAGCATGCTTTCGTATGCCTCCTTCAAGATAATGTTATTTGTATTTTTAATTTTTAACCAATATTTGAAAATTCTTAGTTTCCTTCTAATATACAAAGGCAGTTTTTTTCTTCTTTTTTAAGAACATTGCCACTACCAATCTTAAGCCAGTTAGTATTTTTAAAGAAAAAATATGTAACTGTATTGACTAATTTTCAGTCTGTTTCGAAATACATGCAAACCCATTTATACATGAATTGGATATCTGTCCTTATCTCATCTACATGTAGACTATATGCACAAGTTTTCACCTAAACCCATAGAAGCAGATAGAACGTTTTAAAAATTGAATACAAAGATTTCAATCTGACAAGGAAAGGATTTTGGACACATATTCAAATTACAGAGGGCCAAAGAAATGTTACCCGGTCTTTTGTTTGGTACTGAATTATGTCCAAGTAGCGTAGTGGACAATGCACTCGCTTCTCACCGCTGCGACCCGAGTTCCGGCGATCCCCGTGATCGTCAGTGGTTGTGTGTGAAAGGGTATGGTGGTCGCCCGCTTTGACATGTGGGTTTTCTTCGGGTACTCCGGCTTCCTCCCACATTAATGACCCCCCTCGCGCTAACATCCGTGCCAACGAAAGATGTTAAATAATATAAGTTGTAGAACTTGTTTATCAATCGTTGTACTGATTTTGTAAAATGTGTACCAGATTTTACATTTAATTCTCTTTCACTTTTATGAAACTTGTTAGCGAAAATTTATAAATGTATTACTGTTTGTATCGCTATTGATTTCTAAAAAATCCAAAATGTCTCAGCTTAAATGCTATGCCTACTTCGATCTTTCCAAAATCAATAGTTTCTCAGTGATCCATTCCTCTCATCAAAAGGAGAGGGGTGGGGAGTAGCGGATGGGAAACCTTCGATGACTAGGCAATTTCTTTCTTTCTTTTTTTTTTTTTTAAATGAGAACCTCGGTAAAATTCGTCGGCATATTATCATGATAATTAATTTAAAAACCTTGACACTGAGGTTTGTAATTAAAAAAAAAATTACATTGAAAATTTAAGTAATCTTAGCAAAGTCGTTATTCAAACTGTAGCACTGCTATGGAATCTACTATTCAAACTAACTGATGATTAAGTAGACTTACGGGTGTGAATAATTATTAATTTCATATCATGAAAGAAGAAACTATATGATAATTTATCATTTTGATGATTTTAGGGGGGGTTCTTCCCATACATCTCTTTTTAAAATTAATGAATAAAGAGTATCCTACATAGAAAAATACTTGTATGAACAAATGTGTAACGTCCTTACACAAATTAAGTGAACTGATTTTTAATCTTTTTGATGCAGTGAAGATTTTTTTCTAAGTGGTTTGTCCACAGGTAGATCATTTCCGTTTTGCGCAGAACCGGAAGTGTCTATTAGAAGAATGGCGGACTCCAGTAGCAGTTTTATCAAAACACATCGTATTTGAATATTCAAAATATTTTAAAATGTAAGCTGTATTTTTAATAGAGTCATGGTAAGTAACATTTTAATCTACACCGTTTTCTCACCTTTGGACGATATCCATTGGTGAATTAAAGAATGAGGAGTGTTTGTTTATTTTCACAATCGTTATAACCTATGATTCATATTCTTTCATTGTCCAGTCATGCATATATAATGATAATGGGTACACAGTTTTCTGGATAATTTTTTATTGATCTGAGATACAGGCATATTTTACTTATCCTGTAACCTTTAGAACTACATATATAAATATAAAATATAAATGTTCAAGATATTAAAACGTTGAAAGATTATGAACATGATAAAAAAAATATTTGAATATTATAATTCACATTTTATAGAATATGAGTCTTATGTTGTTGTAAATATTGTAAAATTTCCAAAGTCATGATAAATCTTTGTGATCAAATATATATTGTAGTTTGTGTATGATATATTTTGATTTTTGTGATGTTTATGTTATTTGTCAAAGGATATATGCATGCAGTGCTCAATGCATCTGCATACTGTGTGTGATTTTTTGAAGGGGGGGGGGGGGGGAGGGGATGGAATATAATTACATATTTGAACGGATAGATTACTGATCAGATTTTGGTTCTAAGTTCAAGTCAAGTTTGTTCTTTTGTTTGTGGTGTTAAACACTCAGTTCTGTTACATTACATGTCATGCTTCATAGACCCATTTGTAAACATCTCTGAACATGATAGAATATATATTCATTTTTAAGATGGTAAAATCAGACAAATATCCAGTAATATTCAATATGATTTAAAAAGTATTTGAATATATCATGATTGAATTTGATGAAAACAGTCATTATGTTAAGTAATTTTTGTTTTTTCTTCTTTAATGTCAACCTGAAAATTCTTTTTTATTTCTTTCTCGTAATGTATGTTGAACTGGTACATCAGACACAGTTTTGTTTAAGTGCCGTGCAATCAAGTACATGATTGTTAGTCACTAGGAGACTTTTTTGCTGAGGATATATATTCAAGTGGGATACATTAATTTTTGGACTGACTGTAATCAGATTAAAATTAAAAATGTTTTTTTAATTTAATACCTGGACTATTTTTTTATATATGATAAAGGTTCTGAGTTACAAGGTTTTTTCAAACATTAATAATAATTGTTTTAGAAAATTCCTGATTGTGATGATTGAATTGCCTCCCTTTCATTGTAACATTCATCTCATGGGAATATGATTATTTTGGGATGGTTCGTCAATCTACTCTTCAAGAATTATAACGAAAAGAGTTGACCCACTTTGATGATACCCGGCCAGCTAAGCAATTAACTTACTCACAAGAATTAGCAAATAATTATGTTACTAGTACAAGGCAAAAAAACTACAACTAATACACCTTTTGATCTACATTGATGTACCTTGGGCTTGTATGAAGTCAATTGTTGTGTACTCCATTTAACCAGGCAACAAAGGTGCCCTGTTGTTCAGTTGTGTCAATACTATCTATTGGAGTGTGTCACTTTGCCCCCTGCATTCCGGGCACCTCTTCACCTGGAAAGTTTATCGGTCTTCCTCGTTTATTGTTGGCTCTGGAATTTAAATCTGTCACCTTTTTCAACTTTTACGTCAAGTATAGAGATAAATGAAATCAAACAACAATCGCTTCACTTAAATTGAAACAGGAAATGCTTTTTGTATTACAAATGTATATTGAAAAATGTACATTGTTTGTCATTTGTGTGGGGTTATTTTTCAGGTGTTTGAATGAGCTGTTCTCTGGTATTTTTTTTTATACAATGTACCGGTAGTAAAATCATCTTTATTTATATTATAGACAAAAATCATGTGTTTTATATTATAATACTCTGAGAATCATTACCACTGTGTTATCCTATCCAATGTTTGATTTGAAACCAGAAGGAATTGATTTAATCAACATGTCCTCTTATTTGTACTTTGTATTCCACAAATTAATAATGTACAAAACTCAGCTACTTAACTCATCATGCAACTGAACAAATACCAGGTTAATAGATAACAGAGGATTAAAGTATGAAATAAATAATTTGATTAAATTAATCTCTGCTTGATTAGATCTTTTGTAATGTTTAAATCATGGCAAGGGAGGCAACTAGCATTTGACCGTCACAGCCTTGAACATGCTGAATACATAATCTGTTAAAAATGGTCAAACTTGCAGGTGCTCTTTGCATTATAAAGAATAAATAAATATCAATGTTTTAATTTGGAGTTCAAAGTTCAGTAATAAACAAATAATAATATTGTTGCAATGCATACTGCATCATCACAAACCACGGTTTTGAGTACCGGTACACAAGCTCAGAAAATCGCTTTAAATCACATGTGGGTTAACTACCAACGATGTGCATGCTGTGGTCTTGTCGAATGCCTCAAATTTGGAGTTCAAAGTTTTGAAATAATAATATTGTTGCAATGTACAGGTATCAGGTCTTGTCAAATGCCTCAGATGATACTTGCATATTAAAGATTGTTTGTGCAAGGTATTTTCTCCAAATGAAATAAATGTACACACATATTTGTGCCAGAAGATCAGGCAATGTTTTCAAAAGATTAAGTGAGGGCTAGAGATGAATTGAACACAGAGTCTGAGAATGTTAATTACATTATATGTATACACAAAAAGTCACTTTTGAACAGTAATTGATATTCAGTTGCCAAGAATCTTTTAAGATTCTGTCAAGTCTTTTATATACAGTGTGTTATAATTATTAACAGGAACATGGGATATGTGAAGTATTGAGAGCCAATTTATAGTTGAGTTTTCCATCTTCCTTGTACGTTGACCCTTCATTTCCTGATACTTAGAATTCTTGCTCTACCAGGTTCAATATAACTGAGGTTGCAATATTTTTATATCTTTCTTGTGTATTGAGCATCATTATTCTTTTTCTATGCAAGGAAATTGCAGACTTGATTTGCATCAGAACACAAAGATCAATTGGCGGAATGCCTTGTTATTGTTCATTAAAGAAAAATATTTGGCATTAGATTGCAGCAAAGCACGGATTGATGCATAAATTTTTCAGAAATTATTAAGGAAAACACTTCTGATTAAATTTTTTGCATCTGGTAAATTGATTTTATATTCAGGGCATTTACATTACCATATAATTGAACATTTTTTTGTTTTTTAATGACCTGTCTGGTATGCTAATTATGTAGAAAAAACTAACAGGTTAAATTTAATGAAACACTGGTAAAAACCTAGTTTTATGAACGAACAGTTTATACTATGATAGACTTGACATTGAAATGGTGAAATTGCTTCAAAATAATATCTTTTCCTGATGTTGCTATTACATGAATGCTATTTCTTATTAAGTGTACATTACTGGTTTAAAAAACCTCTTCTGGAAGGTGACCTCAGGGCAAATGAGAATTTATTTTGAAGGTGATAGAAAGGCAGGTATAGAGTTATGATAAACTAGCAAGGCTGTTATAGTTTCCACCTCAGCGAATAGATCAGAAAGATCACCAGGATGAACGGTGTTGATAAACTTGTACAAAGTTCACCGGGGAGCACATAACATGGAGTAAACCATTTCTTTCCAAAAATCCTGCTGAGTCTGTGTTTTCTTGGCTCTCTAATATCATGAAGTTACTTGAGTGCAAAATAATGGATATGTTTTCCACAGTGGTTTCGTTCCATTGGGAACCTGATCTGATGTGAAATTTGAATGTCATTGACATTGTCATTGGGGAACTGCTTAGCATGTGAAAGGCCTGAATTCAAGAGTCATTGTAGTCCATTATAATGGAAGCCATTTTTTGAACAGCAGAATGCAATCTTGTAGAGGTACATAATGCAGCGTCAAATAAAGGAGACAATGTATTGAAATATTTGGTGCTTACATTTGTCATGTATTTATTGATACTCTAATATTTCACATGGTGTGCAGATTTGATTGTGCCTTGTAATGACAATGGAAGAGTTTTAACCACTGTGAGAAGACCTCTTCATACCTCAATGTTATTTGTTCTTCAGCTATTCACCACAGGTATGCAATCTTAGGGGAAATACTGCAGAAAAAGGAGTGCTATTCAAATGAATGGAAAAGTTTAATTAGATTCCTTACTCAGAAAATATGAAATATGATTCATAATTCAAAAGCAGTATTACAGATTTGGGGAATCAGCAATTGACAAGCAGTGGTATTAAGAAATAAGCTTCTGATCTCTGTGTGCGTGGTGATATATAGAAAAGGGTGAATGATTGTTCCGGCTCCCAATCACAGAGTTAGTATCTAATCTATTATGTGATATTCTTATGAATGAAACATAAAACAGGAGGAACTAGTCCGTCATTTCTGGAGATAATTCTCTGTGGGAATATCCTGTGCCTAGAAATAACCAAGTTTACGACACCACCCAATGAAGGCAGGGTGAGAGTTTTTAGGAAACATTTATGTCCCATGATTCCAGTACAGACTGCTATCTATTGACGAGTGAGGAATTCGATACTTTAATCGCTCTTAGATTCTGGGTAGAACCACCGACCCAGGAATTTATACCTTGTTTGAGGGGAGACTTGGCAATGTGGTTGCATGAGGCCATAAGATTTTAGGAATGTTTGAATGAAGGCAGAAGAGGCAATTTCATTTCCTGTGTGGAGGAAAGGCCACGTGGAGTTTTATTTTCCAAAATTATTGTGTAGCAAGTGTAAACAAATCTCATACAGAGCCGTTGTTCAGATGTCTGACCAAGTGAAAGATTAGTTACCTGTGCAGTCATGTAATATAGCAGTCAGATTTTGAAAGGGATTTGAAATCTATACTATATAAAGGTGTGTATTGATTTCGTGCAATATCAAAATCGTTGAACAAAACTCAACAAGCTATGAAACCATGGATTTAATGAAAAACAACCTTTTGACAAATTCTTGAACAAGAGCTTCAATAGCCTACATGGTAAAACAATGTGTAATCTGAAAAATTGATCGTGTGAAGGCAAGTATGTGTTGTAAGCAAGAAAAAGGGAACATTGAATTACAGCACGATTTGTTGTAATCTTTTATGTCAACAAGCAGGTGAAAGTACACATACTGTACAGCAGAGAAAGCTTTTCCTTAAAAAACCCTGGGAGGAAATCAGAGTTCATTGACACGGCTCAATAGTCACATAGCCATTGGCTCATTAAGGCTCAAGTTTTCCTGGGGTACAGTATTCAGTGTAATTGAAAATATTTACCTCTCTGTGTTGTACTCTGATACATGTAGGAACTAAATAAGGGAAAAATCTGTGTTTTTATTACAAAAACAACCATGCCCTTCCAGGTAGCCAGAGAAACTCGTTAGCTGTTATCTGTACCTGAAGTGAATGACAGTTTATGAGGATCAAAGTAGGTGCTGATGGTTTGACTTAGAAGATGAACGTGTCGTGTGTAACAATAAATAAGGAAACATGGCAAGCTGTACAGGGTCGCCTCGTCAGTTCTGGACCCACATCTGTCTGAGGAACACTGATCCAGAGGAGATACCTACCGTAAATCTGCTGGATGCACTTACTGTACAGAGGATGCACTGCAACAACTGAGAGGATATTGTGCAAAAAAATTATTGATTTTTTTAGGAGGCTGATGACAAGGTACTTATAGATATAACAGTTGGTTTTAAATGATTGAGTGATGTACAGCAGTGTTGTCAAGGCTTTCTGTTGACTTTTGATTATCCACCTATAACTGAATATCTGAAGTGAAGGAAGTTTTGTGAATCAGTTCTCCTGTTTATTGAAAAGTACGTTCAAGGAAAATGACCACAATGGAGTCTCTATAAGGAGTAAACTAGGAAGCAAGTGCTAGAGATTGTGCACCCACTCAGTATTTTAAGAATTGATTTGGAAATTTTATGTAGGAAGAGAAAGGGTTCCTGCACAGTATTAACTTTTGTTGAACCTTTGCGCAATAACCTGTTATTACCTAATTGCATGTGAAATATTGAAATATCGGCCATATCGATAGCAAAATCTAATTGTACACAGTGGGTTTTAAAAAAAAAAAAGAGCAGTGTTTTTCCTGTTTATTTTTTTTTCGTAGAAAACTCTGGAAAAGACTTCAAAGCTTGTTAAGGAAGTGGCAATTTTGACAAAATGGAAAAAAAATAAGGAAATCAAAAGACAAATTGGAAAAGTACACAGGAGAGAGAAATAGCAGCTAGTGGTAATGAAGTGGAAAACCATTATGATAGTACGAAATCTCTCTTCCTTAACCTGAAAACTTTGGCGTACAGTGCACTGTGTATTCTTAGAAATATTAAAACAGCTGATGTACACAACTGGTGATAGACAGTTGGAGAGAAAGAAATTTAATTAGGCGTGTAAGGCTGTTGCCACAGAATAAATGGTTTAACAACCTTCCAGATGAGGCATTGTTCACGTCAAGGATTACCTGTTTCCTTTGCTTTTGATCTAACCTTTTGGATTTATAGCCTCTTTTGACGGATTATCATGGTGTGACATACCCTCATTAAAAAAATTGGGCCCTGTTTAACTTGACATGGATTATTTGTTTGGCTTTGCGACAGCTTTAATTGACCTTTTGAATTAGTGATTATTGGTACTAAGTTTACCTGTGTCCGTGTCTCGCGTGTATGGTCGTTGTCCCAAGGTATTGTTCCTCTGTATGATAATTGACTTATTTTGTATATACAGTGGTACTGTTGTGTCATTGATTTGATGACAGGCAACTGAGAAGCATCCCTCAGAGACGGACTCCAGAGTCCGAGTGTCCCGAGACAATTACAGAGGATAGTCATAGGAATGTGGTGACACCAGCAGCCAGAGGAAGTAAATCTTACACGAATTCACTTCTTGTGCTGCCATGAGTTTTTCCTGGATAGTTAATGGCCACTTAAATGAATTGGCCAAGTCCTTGTGTTGGTTTGTGATGTGATAAAAATCAGAAGTGTTTCTTAAACATTGCAACACCCAAACTAGTTTGTATTATTGCATTACAGGAAAAGCAACAATCAAATCCTGTTTGCATACTAATTCTTTTTGGATCTGGTTTTCAGTGAAACGATTCACAAATTCCCTGAGGCGATTGTGTTGGTGTATTTTAATTGTTGAGTGGAAGTGCACAATGACTACCAATAGCCCAAAGCATGTGTATTTTGGTTAAAGTGTTAATCTAACGTGTTAAGAATGTCAACAAAATCTAAAAAAAAGGTTGGATTTGCTGAGGATGTGAAATCAGACGAACGAGAATCTCGCAGTCGAGGGCGCTCAAAGTTCCGAGAACGGCGCTCCAAGTCCCAGGATGTAAAATCTAATCGGAGTTCATCCCTGTCCAAAAAACGAGACCACAGTCTGATTTCTTTGGTCCGCACTGGTTCCAGAGCCTCCGTAAGAAGCCTTGTCAAGCTGTTTGAAAATGTGGGAGGGGTGAGTTCTATAACTTTTTATTGATTTCAACATGTTCAATGCATTGCTGTGTTGTATTTTACACTGGTGACATTTGAGACGAGCAACATGGCTATACCTTTACATGTTGCTCTGTGCAGATGATATCAATAAATTTCTTTTGTATTATATCAGACTTCTAGGTAATATAATGTGCAGTTATGGATCTTTAATGCCAGTGTTTACAATGAAATTTGTACTTGCACCATGTTTTACTTCAGCTCAATTGATTTCAGTGGGCGAGAGTTGAAGCCTTACAACATTTCAGATAACATTATTATCTACATCACAAAACCATTAAACAAAGCCGCAGGAATTATCATAAATATATCCAGATTCTAAATTCGACTTTATGAGCTAAATTTTTCTAATGAACTTATCAGTAAAATGTAATAAGACTTGCAGGCTTTCAATTTCTCACCAAGTCCAATAGAGCTTCATGGAACAAACTCGTTGATGAGTTTTATGGCCCTGAGGCGTCAAGTACATTAATCATATTTGGTCTCCAGATTGTTTCCAGTCTCCACAGACCTACTTGTTTAACCAAGGTCTCCTCAGAGATGCTCTCTCATCTTTTATTAATATGATGGACCTAGAGCCCCTCACTGGTTTGTTATAGTTGATTGGTGGGTCACCATCTTTTGTATACAGCTATACATTATATATAGTCTGTATGTATGTAACCACTTTCACCACAAAATGACCTAACTCATAATTGGTTGCATAGCATTTCATTGAATAGGAATAATAACTGTTTGTAATGCTAATTTGGTCACCTGCAAGAATGTGTATTGTATATATGCATGCTCCATAGTTGGTGAGACATATATGATTCTGGTTTGTGGTAAGGTACAGGTAGGGGTGTCATGGATTCTTTTCACCTGCCAGGCCATTACTTGGAACCCCTCCCACCTCCCCCCCCCCCCCAATCCAGTAATACTACAACGATTGTTGTTATATATCTTGTATGTGTACAGAATCTTGTATGTGTTAGGTAACTGTTGTCCAATCTTGGCATTAATGGAGGAAACAAGGGTAAAAACAACAGGTTCTTGTCTGATAATGTTTTCAACGGCTAATGACAAAGTCAGAGAAGTGTACAGTAACTCAAGGTTACAGAGGAATGTGACCATGTCTAAGGAGTCACTGCAGGTATAAGGTACATAGATCTTGTGTGTTGGCTTAGGATTAATACAGGAAGGGAAAGTTTCTTAGCAGATTTAAAGCATGAAAATAAAACTGCATGTAATCCCACTCAAGTGCTTAACATACAGACTTTTTACTATAAATTACGTGCATGTTAGAGGAGCACTTTTTAAAACTACCACTCCAAAACGTTATGGTGCTGCCAGCCAAATTTAGGTACTCTAAGCTGGTACTTTAGTTGTCATGCCAAAATGAAGAAAAAAGTTAAAAAAAAATAATGTTTCACTAAATAAGTGACTTCTGATTACAGAAGAGGCAACAACAAAAATTAGAACTTTTGCCCTTTAAAGACTAGATTCATTTAGTTTCATTGTGCCACATGTGGTCAGATGAAATTTGAAACTTCATTTATCTGAACCACCAACAGTTGTACAATCAATGGCAGGAGATGCAATGAAAGCAAACCCTGACCACCCGTAGACAGATGCTGGTATGGTATTAGTGAATCTCCCGATTCTTGTGAATTCAGGTGCTATATAATAAAGTTAGTAGAGTAAGGCTGGGAGCCAGGGGTTCATTGGGCCTGCTTATTGTACTTCAGCAGTGTTGATTAAATCTTGGAGCCCAGTTAATCTGTAATAACTTTGTTCTGGGTCTGGGTTTGATTAGTTCTAATACAAACAAGCACCTGTCTGCAGTGCATTCTGGGAGGCAAGTTTCCATTGGTCATCTGCTGATTCTGTCTGATAGTCATAAGCATTTTTTCTTCATCAAATAATTGATAAGGAATACACCGTTATCATGTTTATGAATATGAAATCTCTGATAAATGTGAAATGTCATCTCCAGTAATGGAACATCTGGTCATCTGAGTCCTCAACATTACCTATCGATTGGTTGATACACATTTAATCTGAGAGCATATATATATTGCTCAAGTTCCATCTTAACATGTTCATGATGTTTGCAATAACGGTGAAAAGTTCATTTGTGTTTGTGTGTATATCCCATCAACGTCCCTGCATACTCTTTTCTCTCTCAAGATCTACAACCTTTAGTATAGATTTCACACAGTGAAACTGCTCTTTTATTAAAAAAAAATCAATTTCATTCTGCTGCTGAAAAAAAATGTGTGTATAATTTGGGTAGATATTTACATTTCTGATTTGTTTATTGAAAGATTTTTTGGATGGAGTAGATATTGATGATATTATTGAATGGCAGACTTTTTAACTCGTAATTGCAAATACAAATTAGTTAATTGTTTGCTATGGTCTTAAGTGCGTGCCACCCATATCCCAAAAATAGCAAGAAGTTAAGACCATGGATGGATATGTCACAGTAATTAATGGCAGTTAGAAGGGGCACTTGCTCATTTGAGGAACTTGAGATGGAGAGGGACTAACTGGCTGGTATTGATTGGGGATAATTGGTCCTAGTTTTACAGAGATTGACCAGACTTGTGGAGCAGTTAGCAGGAACTGGTAAATCACACAATTAGTTAGCATTGATCCTGGACCTATTGTGACAGGCAGGTCAACTGGGGACTGGGTAAAACTAGGCCCCAGGGACTCTCGGTTTACACTGGCCGATTCTCTGATCTGTAGATGCCATGACTTGGATCATCTAGTGTTGTATGGGATATATGATGAAATTCATTATGTATGAAGTTCATAGAGATACTGGAGATGCTTCATTGATTAATGTAGAAGACTTAATTGCAATAAGAAAAAACTACAGTGCAATATACAGTTTCCAAAAGTTATATTGTAATACATATTGATTGATGTATGATGTTAAAGCTGGACTAAGTAGTATTGTAGTTGGACTTATATGTACAGTAACCTTTTGTAAAAGAAAATTTTTCTGAATTTTGATTTTCTTATGTAAGTTTGAAATAATAAAAAGTTACCTTCTTTAATTGTTGGATTGCCACAAGTTGGTCTTTGGTTACACAGGATACAATACAGTATACAGTATACTGGTTTGTTAGAAAACTCTTCTTTCGTCATCGGAACGCTAATTACAAATTCCACTAGATTGCAAAATAATGTACAATAAACTTGAAAGGATATTGTACTTCAATCTGATGTACTTATAGATTTAAGAACTATGCTAAGAGAGTGAGAGATAAATAATAAGTGCTTTGTTATGAGGAGTGATCCATGGAAGGGGGGGGGGGCAGGAGATGTCTGGGTAATGAGTTACTAAGTCTGAGTCTCAAGTGATAGTCAAGGGGAGGTAAATGTGAGTCATCACTTCCTAACCTTTTGACACTGTTGTATCAAATGAATTAACATTAAAAATGTCAAGTGCTATTATAGTGTGAGAACTTTGTAGTGTAAGAAGATGATTCAATTTCATGTTCCACTTATCATTTGGTTTGATTTTCCTTTTTCGTTTAATTAACAAGTGAAGTTGGTGAAATGGCAATTTATAAAACCATCTTTCCTGTATGTTGCAATTCTTTTGTTTTTTGAAAATCTCTTTGCTAGAGTGGTCCATTAAGAAGTTATACTCTAGTTTAACACTTGGTTTAATAAAACATGTTTATGGATTTGGAATGAAAGTAAAAGTTGATATTGACATGAAGTTCAGTTTCTAATCCATGCATACACTTCCCTAAGGGTTGTTTAAGTCCAAACATTTACTAAACTTTGAAGTTTATTGTTTGTGGAAATCCTTTAGGAAGGTAAAAGCTTTGTGTGTTAGATGAAGTAAGAACTTCCATTTACTTGGGTGTGTAAAATTTAGGATAGACCACATAACAAGAAATTAATTGACCAGCAATTTGGATTTCTTTGAGTTAATATATACATGTGAACAGTTGGTCCTTTTAAATCGTACATCTGCTACCAATATTCAGTAAAAAGAATAGGAGTTATCACTCTTTGAAGGCATGGATCAGAGAGAATCTCAAAAAGATCCATACAAATAACTTCACAAGTAAATGCATTTTCACTAAACTGAATTTGTATATCATAGTATAAGATATTACCTTGAGGAATGAGACAAATTATGGAGCATATGTTGCCTGCTGAGAGTAGAGGCCAGGGAATGTAGCATTGTTTGTGTTCGCAGGCAAATGCTAATCACCAATTTATTTTATCAAAATTTTCTCTCTTAATAATCAGCTCCCAATCTGCAGGCTCCCAGTATTTATAGACAGATACCTCTATCTGATGTGTTGGCATCACCGGGAGGGTTTTGATGTGTAACCAGCTTATATATATGCTAATTTACGCAGGATGTGCATGTTTTTGTTTTTTTCTACACACTGTTCTACGCCCTTGCTCTGGGAATAGATATATTTATGTGAATCTGATAGAAATCTACATGATTCAGGTGTTGACCTACTAAACCCATCTTACCTTAAGTGTGTGCCTATGTGGGTGGATAACTATGGACTGATTGTTACAGCTATGGCTATTATTGTACGTATTGATGTGTTACACTGTGTCAGCTTGATTTGATGGAGTGTACTTACATAGGTGTTATTATTGACTGCTGTATACTGCGTAGAGGAAACTGAAAACTGTCGGCTTTTATGATCAGAGATTTTGCTGACAGTGCTATGAAAAGTGTTATTGCCGTAAAAATTCAAAATGTCCGAAATACCTGGAAATTTTTGTTCTCATGTGGATAGAGTTTAAATTGTCTTATTGTTTTCCTGATCCTTCAAGTGTGTCGTCCAAACATGGAAACTTTCATGTCTAAAGATATGTGAGCACACACAAGAATTGGTTCGGTTTTGATCTTGAATTCTCTATAGTGGCAGTTCATGATTACTAAATTTAAAAAAACACCAAAAACTTCACAAGAATTCAGGAAAATTTCTCAAAGAAGTGGAATATAATTGGTACATGCAATATCGCAGATGTTTGACTTGTGTGAGGAATCGTGAGTACCCAATTGCTGGGGCATGAAGAGATTCCAGGGTCTCATTGATACATGTTTTAGTGGGAAGCTGATTTGAGGGGTGCCAAACTTATGAATCAGCCGTTGCTGAAGATGACGGGGTTACGATCTCACCAGTCGCCTCTGATGATGAACAGGTCTTCATTTTACAACATGAGGCCATGTGTGTTTTTTTCTGCGTCTGCTTGTCTTAAATTCTGATGTTCTAAAAGAAGTAAAAAAAAATCTCTTTATTCATGGTGCTGTGATTTGGCTTAAACTTTGTCAAGGTGTTTTGAGACAGCCCCCTGTGACTTAAAGGTAGGTACTGTACATTACAGAACTACTGGATTATTGTCAAAAAAAAATTTGCGGTGGGAAGGGACTTTAAAAAACGTACAGTTGTTTTTACAAGGACTGTACTGAATTCATTGAGGGATTGAGTTGTCAACAGGAGACTTTAATTTTGAAACACAATGCAGGTCAGCTACGTGATTATGTTTTATGTGTCGGGAGTTCTTTTTAATGACGAGCGGAAATTATGCTAGTCTGTCGTCGTCCCCCTGATCGCTGCTGAACCTGACACAGGACGGAAAGGAAGGAGGAACACACTTATATGTTGTCTATACGTCGTACTGATCACTTCTTATTGAACAACGAGGAAAATCTGATTCAGTTAGGAGATAGCAAAATATGTGATTCCCAGGTTTTTTGAAAAAGGAAAAAAAAATATTCTTAAGGAGAATGTGCGCTAGATTTGTTAATTGTTGTTCTGTACTTGTTCAGCCCAAGTGAATCATGTCAAAAGCTGTCCGCCGGTTAAGTAAGGTTTGGGTAAGTTTTTATTGTTTTGTTGATCTGATTTCAGAATGGCTTACAGCTAAAGTAATTTGTGAGAAAAAAAAATCATAATGTATTCTAGTTGAAGCATGTCAATTCAGATAAAGATATACAATGACTGTCGTTGTGCATGTAAGCCTTGGATTTTTGGAAGGTTTGAAGAAGTCAATTGCAGTTATGAAATAGATATTTCAGTGCTTTGATTAATATTCCTTCATGACTTGTGAAAAAATTCTGTATGTAAACTATTTATCCCACACAGAAGTCGAATTTGAGCTGTAATCTTGATTATCAGGGTGAGAGAAATAATGACACAGATTTTAAACTTGTGAGTTATCATTCCAGCTCTTAAGAAAAACACCAAATGATACAGGGTGTACTTTATTTTTAAAACAAAATAATCAGTTTTTTCTCGATCGAGCTATGAAGGTCATGTTTGAAAAATAGGTCATTTGCAAGCCATGAGAATATTTGTTCTCCTGCATGTGAATGCAAAATTAATGTTAATTTTAGGTACTGCTATACAATGTAATATGCAATTTAATATTAAAGCTTGTCAGAGTCGGGCAAGTTTTGGAGCCCTAAAGTTGAATATCTAATTAAAGCACTGCTATTATTGTCTACCGATGCCACCATCTTTCTGACTTAGTCATGTTTTTGAAGTAGCATGCTGGACTTTAGCATGTTAGGTTGAACACAAAGTTACAGCTATTGGCTAGTTTTAGTGAATTAAAGAGTTGTTTGCTACATTTTGTTTTGTTGTTTTGAGTTGTTTTCTTTTTGAAGTAGTATGTACAACATTTTAAGTAGAATAGAAGTGTGTTTTCAAATTGACTTAATTTTAGAGTGTTTTAAGACACTAGACTAGAGGATAGGGGAAAGCAGGATGTTAAAAACTGCAGTACCGGTAAATTAAAGATATCTATGTGTAATAATGTTAATGTTAATGCGGAAAGACAAACAGACAGACAGACAGACAATCAAACAGACAGGCAAAATTCACTATGACCAGAACAGTGTATTTAATTCTGGTGAATGAAAGTTTATATAGTGTATGTAAATTGTGTAAGTGGGTCAACATTCCCAGAATTCAGTGACAATCCCAGATAAGGGGTTGTTTTGTGGTAGGGTTAGGTGATGTCAATGATAAATGAAGGGGATAAACTCACTGATAAACTATTTATCATCCCAATACACAAGTTTAGAAACTTACCTGTACATTCTTACTGAATTTTTATTTGTGCTTTCTAGAAACAAATAAAATAGGAGATTTATGAAGAGAAATTGTGTTTTGATATGTTATGAGATATGTTATGAGCTGGATTTGGAATATCAGACCTTTTTTAGAGTGTCCATACTTGTTTTGTGTTGTCCAACAGACAGAGTTTATCAATCCAGTAAATTGATATTGAGTACCTGATGTGGTATTGGTTAAATTGAGGTAAACTATACTGTTGATTTATAGCTATAGTACAAATCTGATTGGCATTTAATTGATATCAAGACTTCAGATCTCATTCAATGTTATGTAATTTTTCAGTGAGCTATATCAGACTGCCATGGTTCTTTAATAAAATACATAATAAGTTTATTAAATAACAACCTTGAGATTTGTTCTAAACTGGAACTGTTGAAACTTGCAGAACTAAAAGACCCCCCCCCCCCCCAAAAAAAAAAAAAAAAAAAAACCACCCAAACAAACATGGGCTGCTTTTTCAAGTCTTCAGATTCCAGCATTGTGTTATATGTAGCATGTAATTGAATTTTGTAGATTTGCTTCAAATTTGAAGTAGAAGAATTATATTTAATAATGTTTAGGACTATTGGTAAATCTTAGATATCTCAACCTTAACAAACAATTGATTTCAATCAGAAAATCAGAGAATCACACAGAGTTCAGCTTCCTGATTCTGTGCTTTACCTTCCCTGTTACTTTCATATCTTGCTGGCTGTAATTTCAGAAATAGTAAGCTACAGAGCTCGGATTATTTTTACTTCAGACCAGGAAGTGATGCATATCGTGCATGATGTGAAGTTTGTTGTACATGTATTTTTATCAGGGTGCTATTTCCATTTATACATACATATAGATCAAGGTTGATTTCTATTAAATGTGATAAAATCATTTCATTTTTATTACAAAGATGCAGTGTACAGTACTTTTGATGTAGATGACATAATAGAAGCTCCATCACTCTCTCAGACTCTCAGTAGGCAGTTTGTGTTTCCATTATGTGGCAAATTATTTTGTAGTTTGTATTTCATTATGTGGTGAATTCTCTGGATAAGACTCATCCTATTGTCTGCAGGCTTTATAATAACACTGGTATGAAGTAAACAGCTGATGATGAAAGTTTTCACCAATTACTGCCTGAGAGACAAAACGATTCACTTAGTCTTCTTAATCTTCTCCTCTCTGTTAGAATCCTGAGTTTTTATCTGAAATTACAAGAACATGGTAGAGTTCTCTGACTGTTAATCAACTATGTTTCATGTGTATCCTCTAATTAATCCAGACTGTTTTATCTAAAGTTCTGCATTCACTGACCAGTATACTGTTTCAAGGAATCTGAAAAAAGTTGGAAAGGGGTTGGTGAAGGGTATTAAGTTTGAAAGCATTGAATATATATTTGAGAACATTTAAATGTACAGAACTTGTTTATTAAGCATGAGGTACAAGTGCATCCCAGTGATATTGCTGTGCACAGAGGAATTTATGACTGTACAGAAATTGATATAAACACCCTGCGTGGTGTCACAATGGTGACATTGTAACACAGCCCCATACAGCTCAAGTTCCCATAACCCAGTCCCTTGATGTCTGTTGTAATGTTGTGAGATTGTGAGGGATATAGCTGGTTCCTGGTTCGTTATGGAGGGGTGTGGAGGCGGCTCGGGACAGCTGAGTTTTTACTGGTTTAGTTCCTCCCATTGTCTCCTTCAGCAGGTACAAGTTCTTCACGACTCTTCCTCAATTCTCAACAGTTCTGACAATTTTTTGACAACTCTAGCTGTCAGAGTGCCACAGTCTGTCTGTTTACAGTGAATATGTTGGACAGAGTCTTGTGTTTCCACTAATTGCTGCAGTGACTCAATGGCCAGGAATCTTGTGTTTATTTTTTTTTGGCTTGTATTGGTACTTGTTCTGATTGTGGTACCATGTATTAGAATTAGTTGTATGTAGTGTCTGAGTGTGTGATTCTTTGCCTCTGTCAGTAGCAGTGTTGAAGCAAACTTTGGTCTCTGTCTTGATTAGGACTTCAGCTGCATTATTCTTGCTTTAGATCTCTTAAATAGGATCTCTCTGAAATTTGTATAAACGTAAGCAATAGTGACTCTAACATCAGTAACACAACCATAGAGTCAAATATTGATACAGGTATATGACTTTATATGTGTACCATTAACTTCATTTTATGAGTAAAATTGTTGATGGGTGTAGACCTTTGGATTTCAAGCTTGTCATCTTTGAATGTAGTCAAATGCTGATGTGTAGTTCATACATAAATTGTGTTATTATGCAATTATATATGTGGTTATGCTTGTGGGTTTAAACCACCAAATGTGTGAAGTTTTATCAATTAGAAAACTTAATAGATGTGCTGTGTGCAAGTATGTAGCATATTGTATAGAGAGTTAATTGTATACATGGGTATTCAATTTCTTTCAGATGAATGAGGGTCGAAAGAGTCAAATAGTCCTGCCAGATGAGCGAAGACTCGACCTTCTGATCCAGGTAAGCAATCACCTTCAGGTGAGAAAATTAAAACAATGAACCACAGAAAATCAGACCCGCTCACAGACACTTACTGCATGGAAAGGCAGGGACTGTGTCAAAGGCAAAAATACTGCTTAGGTGTCAGTCTGTGTAATTTTGGTAGAGTTGGATCATCATTTTGAAGTAGGACTATATCTGGGGCTTGATATGCTTTATAAGTTGTAGGCAGAACCTGTATGGAAATCATTATTAAAAATTTCATCGGCGCCATTTAAATGCATATCATTATCAGTACCATTGTATTGAAATGATTCATCAGCGCTGTTAGTGTATAAAATATTATCAGTACTATTGTGACTGATACACAGTACAAGATGAAGTACTTGTGATCTTACAACTAACTGACTCATAATTTACAAGAGATCCCAAAACACTTCATGGCAATGCATATAAATTCTCTTTAGATAAACATATTGCAGATCTGTGCATGCAGACATCAGCCTTATACTTATCCTGTTGGCAGATATATATTGTAGCATGGAGCAGCGTTGGTTCATTATATTTAGTACACACATTGTTACTAATCTCCAAAAGTACACAGGTCCCACTAACTACCGGCATGACCAGTTTATACACACTGAACACTCTGATACCTAGATCCCTGATGCATTGTCTGTGATATGGAAATAGATCCCTTCCCCACGCGGGGATCATTAGATGTTTCAATAGATATATGTCTGTATTGATCTGTTCCTAACATTGTAATAGATCCAGATTATCTCAGATTTGAATGAAGATTAACTCTAGATCAAGGCATTATCAAGTTGATAAGTTCAAGATCCTGAAATTTATATTGATATTCATTCTGTTTGTGCAGATTTATGTTTCAATTTCCATTTTTAAAGTCACCTTTAGTATATATATATTGATGACTTCATTCTTTGCAAGTTGTCTTTATTTACTGAAAAAAATCTGACATATATGAAGTTCTAAAGAATAAAACAAAAAATTGTATATAGGATTTATCTTGATATTCTTTTTTATACAGTGCATAAAAATGTGCACATCTCAGCATAATGTTAAGTCATTAGAACAGCAGTAACACAGTTGATTTGTGACAAATTTAGCTACACAGATTTATTCTCATGCACTTAGTGCTGCCGGCAGTTTAATGAACGGAAGTCTTAGAGATAGATTTCCTATAAATATGATGTACACTTGGAGGCTTAGACTCACAGACTAGAGATATCTGAGTCGCCTCTTAACACTAGTAGCGCTGTGCTAAGCTATCTCTGGGTGTGCTCAGCTAATTGACTAGTGGCCTGGGAACATCGTCAGTTTTTCCATAAGCTTGCTAGAGTTATCTTTCTTTGCATTAAATCTTTTTTTCCCTGTGCTTTCTTTGCAGCCTAAGCTAACATCAAGAGACCTGCTAGATCTGGTGGCCTCTCATTTTAAATTAAAAGAAAAAGAGTACTTTGGTCTATGTTATCAGGACGAATCGTAAGTATGAGAAAATCAGAGGTATAAAGTTTACATAGTCATACTAAATGTATGAGCCAATCATTTATTTTCTATGTCAAGAACATGATATTTATATACACAGTTTCCAATGTTTTGCTCCCTTACTAATATTTTATAAGGATTTACAATTGGAGTTCATATAATAGTAATAGGGCCTTTTGAATTAAGGGATAAATGATGTATACCTTACTCTGAATGGGCCTACGTTGTTAAAAGAAACTTGGTCCAGAAATCATGCAAGAGTGGCTAAAAAGGTTTTATTTCGGACATTAATTCCAATGAAGCAGAAAATTAAGCGAGTATCTGGTTGGTGCATCTTACTGAATCTGAAATAAGAAAATTGCCCATTGTGTACACAGACATTTAATCTTGGGGTAAAAATTAAAACTCAGCGAGGCATGGCTAAATGAGATGTAGAGAAAGCACGTAAGAAAGAGCACAGGGTAATATTTAGTCACCAGCCTAGTCTCACATGAATGTTTGGTCGTAGTACCTCTTGTTTTGTTAACTGTACTGGAAAATCAAGTCAGGTAAGAGGGGGGAGGGGACAGGGTCACTGGTAACCTATAGACAGCACTGGTGATGGGTGGTTAAGGTTCTGTAGCTTTAGGTGAGGGGTCAGTGATTACACATAGACAATGCTGACAATGGGTGGAGACAAGAGGGTGTCTGATAGGAAGGTCAGATTCTGTAGCTGAAGGGGACAGTGGTGTCACTAATTACCCATAGACAACACTGATGATGGGTGGGTAAGGTTCTGTGAGAGACAAAAGAGTGTCTGATGGGTGGGTAAGGTTTGTATCTGTAGAAGACAAGAGGGTGTCTGAACTCTGGGGTCATCTGATTATCAGGGAAACTTCATTGAGGTGGAGTAGGCATTTTGGAAATTTAAGAGGAGGAAGCATGCTTGGTTAGGGATAAGCAGATAACTGTAGGCAGGCAGGGTGGAAGGGTTGGGTCAAAGAAGGCTCTGTTTATGGAGCTATCATTGAGTCACCCTGAAGCTATAGTATTACAGATCAGATTCTGGGCCATCACAATGGTAGGGGGACATATACTGGGTCAAAGAATATAACACTGCATGGAGGTACTGTTAATTAAAAATCTGCTGACATTCCACATGAAGGTCCTACTTGTTACATTTATTAGATAATGTTTCATATCAAGGTTTTATTCTGTGACCTGCAAGCATTTTTTGTTGGTATTAGTAATGAATCAAGAATTTAAGTGTCTGAATTGGTATGAATTCACTCCTGTCTTAGGATAATAAGATTATATGTAGATTTTATTGCACACTTGTGTACTTGGGTGTGAAGTGACATACTCATGGAATTTCAAAATGGATTAAAGTTCAAAGGATTATTTCAAAATTGTTAAAATTACTGGAGTGTTTGAATGTCACTTTTCAATTGATTTTTAAAATACACAGTAAGAGGATTTAGCTCTATGCACTTTCTTCACAGTTTCATTTATTTTAGAAAAGTATGCCAAAATGAATGATGAAAAAATAAGTAGACGCACCCTGTCCCAAAGTAGTGCACGTAAAAGTCAGCCAAGTCCATTAGTAGGAAGCTTAGTTGTGTGTACAGTGGCTGTATTAATAATGTCCTGATGGACAGAAGGGCCCTTTATGAAATGTGTGCTTGATTTAATTGGTATTAATGTTATAATGAGGAGATGACTTGAGTCAGGGTTGAAGTGTGTGGTTAGTTATTGTGGCTGCACCCACGCTGACTGATTTCACCACCCAATCGTGGTTATCCTTAGTAGTCAGGTATCTGCATCCTGATTGGATGACAGAGACGATGATGTTTTCTGTGGTCAACGTTGGGGAAATTTTTTGAATGAGATTGCGGTATTGCATAAAGATATTTCAAGTGCATTAAATACTTATAACTATCAATGAGATCATTCGCATCAGTAATATAATTATATTTAGTTATTCATGAACTAGATACAGCTTCCCCTCTATAATAGTGGGAGCATTAAAGCAATGACACACAAAAAAAGCTACCATCTAGTCATTCTTGCATTGGCTCTAGTGCAATAACTTATGAATAATAATTGTTCAGTAGGATATATATAGTTTTTTTTTTACATAAAAGTATATACAAGTGACTAAACTTTATTAGACCCACGTACAACATAAAGGGCAAGTAAAAAGATCTGTTGATACAGTTATGTTCTAGAATAAAAGGGAAAATAAGATATTGGTTCATAAGACCGGGGGACAGAGAAAAAAACATGCAAATTTTTTAAAAATGGATTTTGAGGCAAAATAACAAAGTTATAAATGCTTTTGTCAAAGTTCGTTGATTAATGAAAACGAGACAGGTAGACTATGGTATAGAGCTAAAGTGGTATATTAAAGTCATCAAGTAAGACAATTAATTGCCAGGCACACACAGACATGGCTGTTGGATGTTGTACACTCAGCTTATTCTGAGGCATGCTCTGAAGTTTCTTCATAAATCACCTCGGACAGAGAGAACACACAAACAGATCATGTCCTCTTTATTTGACGATTTAATGTTTACAAACCTCTGGGAGAACAGAGGAGATGAAAGCGAAGGTCCTCTAACCTTCTTCACCTTTTCAAGGTGATCTGCATTAGGCTGTCTATGTCAGTGGTGATACAGATAGAGGGCATTCCAAGGTCATTTAATAGATGCTGCGGCCCTTTTGCTGAGGCAGTTGTATGATTATTACATATAGGGGTGGGGTGTCCTTTTGTTGATGAATAATTGTGTAACCTTCAACTTTGAAACAGCAGATAAATATCTCCTTGGGAAATTTGAAGCCTTTAAAAACAAGCTGAAATTTGACGAAAAGCCAAAAGAAAGAAAAATTGGGGAAATTTGTTTATTTATTTGCAAACAAGGAAAAGATATAGCTTGTTGTTTTCCTGCAGAATTAATTAACTAATTACTGGTAATAACGTAAGTTTTTAAGGACGTTTCCTCATCGTAAGTAACTATCATAATTACTTGATTTTGCAGAAATAGCTTTCTTTTTGCTCCTGATCGTTTTTACTCAGTTAAACAAGCATACAGCCATTGCTTTTTGAACAGTTGTATGGTCTTTTAATTGACCAGCCAAACTTAAGCTGCATTAACTTGCATGATTTAAAAGGCACCTGTTTTTTATTGGCTGAACTCTATTGTAATCATTATGAAACGTTTGAGTTAACAAGTACATGTACTCAATACATGGTAGTTGGCCTCCCCTGTGTTTGGATATAGGGACCGCATTGTTTACGAACCCTGGCTGTTTTCTATTTGTAGCGGGCATCAGAATTGGCTGAATTTAGACAAGAGAGTTTTAGAACACGACTTCGCTCGCAGAGCTGGAACGCTGATCCTAATTTTTGCTGTTAGGTGAGAAAGAGTACTAATTATTTACTTAATATAAAGTTTTATTATGAACTGGCAAACAATGTTGTGATCGTGTTTGATTTTTGTAAGGAATGGTTGGAATTTTCTCAATATTGCTGTATATCTGTACAGCTGTATGTATCACTATTGTTGTAATTATTTATCCTTGGTAAACTGGTCTCTGTAAACTGGTCTCTGAATGGCTCGTTGACAGGTTCTATGTTGAGAGTATAGCCTCACTTAGAGATATCCAGACTGTTGAAGTTTTTTTCTTGAATGCCAAGCAAGCAATATTTAAGGTGAGTACATTTTTACCTTCTGTCAGTAATTACATTATGCTCGGAATGATTAATTAACTTGTTTATATAAGTACTGTAGAACTGTTTTTAGAAATTCCCAACTCTTAATGCAACTGTAGTAAAGTCCCAGTACGAATATGACAGTTTTTATATGTACTGTATATTGCATTACTGAGTTGTACTGGTATTTTTTTCCCCAAAGAGCTAAGTGTACTTGGAAGTGCATAAAAATCATATGTTAAGAAAAGTTCTTAATTATCATATTTCCTTTGACTGTTGGTCAGTTTACAATTATTTGATACAGACTTGCATCAGCTAAGGATAATTAAGTACATGTAATTGTAATGAGCAGCAGGTCTTTCCCCAACATTCTGAATTTGTAACACATCCTTCACAGCATACATGTTCACTCAGTCACTCATCCTATGTAACGGAGCATTAAATCATTAAACCATTTGCAACTTGATCATGTCTGCATTTTCTCACAATCAAGGGCTTTTAAGTTTTGAGTCATTATGCTTTCAAAATGTGAGTGCTAGTCAAAGTTTATTTGTTTGAAATGTCAAAAGTTAGTCATTTTCGAAAAGGACGTGTGAAAATTCTAAAAATTGTTGTACATGCATTAGTATATATGCTGTTGATTGTTTATGAAATCGTGTGGATATAGTCTGCTACATGAAAATGCTTTTGGAATATAACAAAGCCTATTCAAGTATTGATTAACATTGGTCAACCCCCTAAAAAATTCTTTCAAATTTAATGCCCCCAGCTTCAGTCTATTTTAATATCTAAGGTTCTGAATCAAAAGCTTTTTCTCATTGGAATCCTGTCTGCATTTTATTGATTCTAAAGCACATGTGATTCTTCACCCAAAGCTGTTTATTATCCCTTGTTGATATGATCAACAACAATATTTCTTTGTTTTTTGTTCATGAAGTAAATTCCTATGGATGGTTGACGTATCACAGTCCAGGTTTTCTTGTTTGTTCCTTATCTGTACATCTACCACAGCAGGTTCAAAACAGGCACAGGAGCACTACTGCAGGGCTGTGTGAACATGCATTCAGTTTATCTTGTAAACACATAAAGAAATGTAGCAGGGTTTTTACAGTCTGTTTTGTAACAGACAGAAAAGCAGTAATTGTTGAAAATATCGATGTGCAAGCTTGTAGAGTTGTACATTCTAATATTATTGAGTAAGACAAGTGATGTGTTTATGAATGTTTATGTGCTAGAATTAATCTCGATGCTAGACTTGAGTAATATTACAGGTCTTGTGTTCGTTTTTCTTTCAGGGACAGATAGAGTGTGACAGTGAGACTGTGTTTGAGTTGGCGGCCCTAGTATTACAAGTCACCCACGGAGATTTCACAAGGTAAGGGAGGCTACTCTGTTCAAGCATCGCAATAAGGGCCTATCAGTCCAAAAATTTACATCTCTTTATTTAATAAAGATTATTACTCATGACTGCTAAGTGTATATTCTTTGGTTGTATTGATACTAGAAAATCCCCATAAGTGAGGAATACAGTGTACTTTAATTTGTAATTGGATGAAGCTCTTTTGATATAAAGTTTGTAGTCCTGTAAAAGATTTTTTTTTTTGTTGGTTTACAGTAATGTTTGATCCCTCACTTGGTTAACCAGTTATGTTAAACAGCAGTCTCTGTAGTTTTTGGTGATAGTTTTATTTTTTCTCACAAACTAAATGGAATAATCTATACCTTACATATTAATTTTATTGGCAATTTGTTCTATAAATTTCAAAACAGAGACCCTGAGAATGTATTGATGTGTATTTTGAGATATATAGGTTATATTTTCTGAAAATTACAAATCTCAGTTTTCAAAGCAGAGGTAATCGTTAAATCTGACATTTGAATCTACATCAAACAAATGTAATCAGAGGGTGAGAAGATAGCTGCTTATTTCTTTAAGAATTAATCGCAAGAATTAGGGGTCCCTGCTTCAGGGCTCTGTGGGTGGTGACCCAGTGTGCCGCCACCTAACTCTAGCAAAATAAAGCAGGGGGAACAGAGTTTAACCCTATCCCACAGCTGTTTTTATACCCTCATCCTTTTGCCTCTTGCATCATTCTTAAGTTGAATTGTCTTGATTTTTATAGCGAGTTGTGTTGGTTTTTTCAGTGACGAGAATGCCAAAAATGACTTAAAGAAGCTACCTGTGATTCCTACATACATCCTTAGAGAACACCCTTCTATACAGTATTGGTAAGTATGTGTAAACTGTCTAAAGAAATTGTGAGAGTGATGCTCAAATTTGACTCTTAAAACATTGATCACATGGTGTAAAATCTTCAGTCTTGGGAATGGTAATGTGTTTATGTGAGCAGTTCAATGGATGGCTGAAGCCTCAGTGTAACAAATTCCTGTATTGTAAACTGAATTTTAAAAAAAAGGTGCATACAAAGTGTTTGCAGAGGGAGAGAGGATGGGGAGGATTTCCAAGGTCGGCCAATGAATATTGATTCGTGGTGTCTAGTGTTGGTGTTTTATGGAGAGCTGTGAGAACAGGAAAGGCTTGATGATCGCAGGGTGTCTCCACCACTTGTGGAGAGTCATCACGGCTAATTACTGCAGATTTCTGGAGGAAAATCAATTTCTGGAGCTGCATAAATTGATGTGTCATAGACTTGCATAAGGTGATTGGAGATCTTGACTGTGCAAGTCTCTACAACAGTTTTTGTTCCATTTTGTGTAGAAATGTTCTCCACTGATTCTTACCTTTAGTGTGTGCTGATACATGCCTTTCTTTAACAAGTCTTTCTAGAAAAAGGATAATATAAGGATGGGGAAATTAAAAATAGGGATTCTATCAGGTAAAGTTAGAAAAGTTAGTTGTGATTATTGTCTTTCTTAAAAAATTGATTGCCAATTTCTAATTTAAGAAGAGTTGTGTGCAGTTTAAAGAAAAGGCCTTGGAACATACTTATAAAGTGCACATTGAATGCTGAAATAGCTGCATTTTGTAACTCGGTCTGTAAAACAGATCTGATCACTTTAACCCTCATTTAATGATGAAAAAATCCCCCTTTTGTCACTCTAATGTAGAACAGATCTACTTGGGTCAATAAAGGAAGTGTGATACAATAGGAGGAGGGGACGAGCAAGGGCCCCTTGCTGTTTTTGTTTACCTGGGACAAGATTTCTGATAAGTGGCTCGATTTTGACCCCACAGGGGGTGAGTGAAGCATGTGTTCTTCTGACCCACAGTGGAATGACTAGGCGCCTTTGTACTGTGACATTTTCATCACTTATTGATTTAGACTGATTTCTACATTTTTATGGTACATCGGCTAATTAGTGATACCTCCTATGTGAGGATTATGCCCCCAGTGGCAATAAATAGACATACTATTAAATCGATCAGGTGCGATTATTACCTATTACCTGGTCGAGGGTTCTTGATACCATGTATGTGACAGTTGTTTTCTTGTAGCCAAATCAATGTAAAACATTTTTATTGCCCTGAAAATGAAGTTTACTCTGCTGCAAACTGTAAAATGTTGCATACAGCATGCCATCAACATATATTACTTACATAAAATCTTGAATTTTCCTTCATTCTGCACAAAGTTCAATCTTATCAAGTGCTGTTTCACTTTTTGTCAGTGCTTCATTTGATAAATCTGAAATGGGTCTTGGCAGATTGCATTTTAAAGCTTAAAAAAGTAATTGTATAATATTTACATGCTATGTTATCGGATACAGTGTTTTCCATTCAGAGTTCGACTGTATTAAGATAAGGAATCAGTGCTCCTCCAATAACAGTCTGATAAAAGGAATAGATCTCTCTTTGTGGGAGGTTGGGTTTGGTCTCCTGTCATCATCATCATCTTTGCATGTTTTCCCTTATCATGTTTATTTTCGGCTTTTCTATTATATTGTGTTGTAATTTAATTTTAAATGGCTAGAATACAGGCTCTTCTGTCTCAATCAAATATTTGATGCAGACTACTTGAGTTATTTAAATTTTTATAATAAAAGTTGCATAATATTCACACATTTGATACATGAAAGAAATCATTAACTTTCAGCTTGTTGAAATGCAATGTCATTGCAGTGTGATGAATCCTAAGATAAGCTGGCTAGAAATTTTATTTGAACAGAAAAAATATTTTTCTTGGAGGGAGGGTGAGGGGGGGGGATTACCATTTCCAATCAAACACATCTGCTCTCCATGATTCTTGGTCTTTGAATATCTGAGTGAAGATATTAGCCAGAGGGAAGCAGGGGATTTTAAAATTTCCTGTGTAATTTCCAGGCCAGGCAGGTGTGTGAAGTGTTTTCTAAGTGTCATACTTAATTGTTCTAAGGGAGAGGAAGGCAGATGATTGTTAGGTAAGATTGCTGTTAGATAAATGACATGGGAAGCATCGGAGGCCTACAAATTGGCCATCAGCACACATCTAGAGGCTTTGAGAAAAAATAAGTCTTAAACTCCATCTTTTGAATAAAATAAAAAAAATAAGCTAACGGTTGAAGTAGAGAATTTCAATTATCAGTTCAAGCAGGGTTTCTGAGTTTGGAGCTATCTTTTTTAGAGATCTGCCGATTTCCTCTGTTATATCAGCGGAATCAAAGGAGAACTTGTGGGTCAGATCAGTGGAAGCACGGGTGAAGTCAGCTCTGATAGTGGTCCCGGGCTTCTAATAGTTGCTGTATGCCAGCAGTGAATGCACTGTACCGATAAATCCACTGCAATGTCAGGAGTAGCTGTATAGAATGTGTTTTGTCATATCGAGTGTCCCATGCATTCAGAAGAACTGTATTTGTGTTGGAGATTTGATCAGTTGACTACTTTTGTTAGCTGTTAACGTAGGTGTGTCATTGAAGAACATCTTCCTGCCCCGGGGCAACACTGGGTCGTAGATCAGGTGTGTAATCGCATTCCTTCGATATCGGCAGGTAATAATTAGCTTTGATCGCTGAACAGATACCAACCTGTAATCTGTAAAATGTCTGAATTTGTCCTCTGCGACATAATTTGTGTGTAATATTCCCTGGAAGGATAGCTGACAAAATTTACATTATATCAGTCCAGCGATTTAAGTGTGAAACATGTGCTGATTTGAAATACATGGTGAATACTGGAGGTCGGAAACAAGGTAAAAGGATTTGTGCATGTTTTGGGGGTAGAATTTAAAACAACAGAAGATAGTGTCTATTGCTGAGAGGTGTTTTGTTTAGATGGATTGTTACCTTGGGCTTCTCATTGTTGTTTTTGATAATGGATTATACATGATATATACTTGTGCACTGCCCACTTTAAAGGATGTGTAATGATGCCTGAATTCATAATACCGCTATAGAAGTTGTTTCTGGGACAGAAAACTGACTTTGAAATTTTGTTTGGAATTATCAGAACTTTCTGGTGTGCAGGTATCTTCCTATTTCACACTCCTGAATTTTTCTTCAAGTCGGATTATTAATATACATTCAGTGCTGTTCTTGCATGTTGAACTTGTGGTCATTGCCATGTTTTGACTTGAATTCTTTGTTCATGCTTTGGTACAGAATGTTAAAGTATTCCCCTGTTGTTTATCTATCATTAAGCTGTCACCATTGTGAAATGTTTACTTTCAGTAACTTGAAGATTCTTTTTATTTTGCGATGCTCTTTACCTGTCTCGGACAGCCGATTGGTTCAGTGAATTTTTCGTTTACGCCTGTAATTCATTGTTAGCCGATGAGACGCAATTGTTACTGTTTGTATAGTGTTTTCCTTTCTACAGTCTGTGATGAAATAGGTTTTTATGTCCCTTTAATTCTACCTCCCTCTTTTTATAGTCATTTAATTGTCTGAATTCATTGAAATCTCCCATGATAGGCATATACTTCTAAGACTTTCACTCAGCTGTGCTTGAAGTGTTCATTAATACAGTACTGTCTGCTTTGTAAACATATCTGTGATAACTAGTATTAGACTATTAGTATCCCCTGAACATGCTGAATGTCCGTGTTGGTGTGTTGATATATCGGAGATACTTACATTAGTACTCAATACTGTTGTCAACATTTCTGTGATAGTCTTAATTAAGATGTTAATTGTGTGCTGTTTTTGTGCTTTCAGTGAGGACAAGGTGATATCTTACTACAAGAAGATTGCTGGCTCAACGCGAGGTCTCGCCATTGTCAAGTAAGTCGTCAATATAAGTAAGTCTCGTAGCTCTTTTTCTAGTGTTGTCAAGTTAAATAATTAAGTTTTAGAGATCTATTCTTAGTGCCATTGATATAAGTAAGTTGTGTAGCTTTATTTCTAGTGTCATCAATTTCACAAGTATTTGAACAGCTGGGTTTTAAAATGTGCTTAAATTTATTTTAAAGTACTGGTACTTTTCACCATAGGGGAACAATTTTTATAAATTTCAATACAAAATCAGATTCATTGAGGATTTTGATTATTCATTGATCAAAACTTGTTGAGTTCGTTGTTGATGCCACAGAATACAAACTATCAATTCACACCCAAATTCCATTGCACAAGAATTGCATTGAATAAGTGCATGTGTTGAGTATTTTCTGCACAATAACTAGACAATTAGGGGAGTGAGATGGGGGGAAGCTTGGCTGAAACATATTGAACTTGACAGCTTCGAGGAGCTGCATATTTCATGTGAAGAGGAGCATTTAATATTTGTTTGGAACATTGTTTGTTTAAGAAGACATTGTAAATTATCTCAGAGAGCAGTAAAGCTCAGCATAGTTTATAAAGATTTGGAGTCAAGAATTTTACAATTTATGTGTCTATGAGGTCTCTTAGTATTTTTTTAACCTGGGTGTATAAATGTCTCCATTAATTGGAATACTGATAGTTTGATCAAAGACTTATGGACAGAATTTGTAGTTTTGTAAAATTTTACATTAATTCCTGTGTTTAAATGCTGCTATTGCGGAATGATTAAATGACAGTTTATTTTTCTTTTGTTTCAGTTATCTCTCTATTGTTGAAAGTCTGCCAACTTACGGAACCCATTACTATGAAGTCAAGGTAAAATTTTAGATTCTGAGTATTGTTTATATTAATCTTGTCATTGATTTTGAATGATAAAACAATTTTCCTAATCTGAAAAATCCTGACATGCAGTTGTTTGATAAACACATAAGTAAGATGCTGCTTTTGATGCTGAGGGACTGTAGTTAACAAGACAATGTTGTAAGGAAAGACAACTGTTGGGTTTATGTCAGCCAACATTGTGGGGAAGAACACCTGATCAAAGCCGCTTGCTTATCACAGACATAGAGTGTCTGGTAGCACCTTGTCTCTTTCAGTGTTGGCTGTTTGATACTTCATCAATGCCTCTCCCCATACACACTAAGCATGAGAGAGAGAGAGAGAGAGAGAGAGAGAGAGAGAGAGAGAGGAGAGAGAGAGAGATTGAGATTTTTGTTTAATAATAAAAATATATCACTAACAGCTGGTAAGGCAGTATTTGAATAGCCTCTCCAGACTACTGTGGTCCCCTATGTAGGATTAAGTAATCATGTAGAATCTACACCCATCAGTCCAGTGGCTGGTGCTCATCTGTTGGTCATTTACAGAGGATTGATCTGTTTGTAGGATAAGAAGGACCACCCGTGGTGGCTGGGACTGAGCTACAAGGGGATAGCAGTGTATGACAAGACAGACAAAACCACCCCCAGAAAGGTAGGGCTCTACTGTGTAATCAAGGGGGCGGGGCTGTGATGCCATCTGTGGTAACCTGATTCAATTAAAATCTATTGTAAGGATTTTAAACAGAGAAACAGTGTATAAAAGCACACTGGTTTTAGCAATAACATTATACTTGGTACATTTGACAGGTCTACAGTGTAATATCTTAATTCTAATGGTAATCCTTTATCATCTTCATCAAGATGTCAGATTATGTAACCAAATTGAAATCATCATGTAATGTATCCAGATAAGAGTGGTACAGCACAACTCCTTTGATATTTGTGACCCTGAAACTGTACATTTAGATGCTATCAGGGTGGCTAGGGATCTTGTTTACTTCTGGGTTGTCTAATCTGTTAATATCTGTAATAATCTGGAACGAGATGTTAAAACTTAGCCTTGGGCTTTTAATTAAGAGTTTAATTGATTTCAATATACACTTCCTGAATTTAAAGTTATAAGGCATTAATGGTATATACACGTATTGCAAACCAATGTAAAGTTTACTCCAAAACCCAGTTCGTAGAAAATATGGTGTTTTTTTATTTAGTTAATTGCAATAAGCATATATTTGTAAATTGTAATCTACCACAATGTTCTAATTTTAGAAAAATTTCTGCGAATTGGGTGATAGGCATTTAATTAAAATCATGAGCTTGATTTATGTATTTTAATTTAACTATTAGTAACTGCAGGGCTTAATTGACCCTTTTTGGTACAGATTCCTGTACCCTTTCAATTGGGAATTTTTCGACGAAAAATTGCTCTTTTGGGAAAAATAGTTGAAAAAATATGGCTCAATGCAAGTTAGCAGAAAACAAAAATATATACAGTTTTCTTGGTTTTCATATGCATATTACACATATAATCATTAAATTAATGTTTTCATCATAATAAACCACACTTAAAAGCACTTTCAGATATTTTAATTGACATATATAAGGATGTCTCACTCAGCATAGTTACAAATTCAGCATCCTATCTTTTAAAACACAATATGACACAGTTATTTTGGGAATTTTTCAGTTAGATTTGGGGAAAAAACAGCCAATTTTCAATTGGGAATGGGTCCTTTTACAGGACCTGCATGCAAGGGATATTATGCCCTGGTAACTGTCAGAAATAAGTGATATTATTAATATCATTCTTTAGAAAGGGGGTGGGGGGCTATTTGCTTATGAAACAGTATTTAGGCAACATTGATAGACCTGTTGCAAAGAAATTTCAATTTCTGTCAACACATCTGCACACATTAATGCACTCTTATTAATGAAGATAATTAAATAAATGAATTTCTGTGGTAGCCAATGTCTTGGTAGACAACTTTTACAGATAAAATATGCAAATAGAAGTCTGAATGAAAAACCCCAATTATGCATAAAATTAGTGTCAAATTAGACATAAGTGTGTGGGTTTCTTGAAATATTAAGCATCAAATACCAGCAGTTTTTGATCTCATCAGTCACTTTTCTGTGGTTCTGACAGGTTGTTTTTTATTTTTCAGGTGTTTAATTGGAAGCAGTTAGAAAACCTATACTACAGGGACAAGAAGTTCTCCATAGAAGTCCACGACACAAAACGGTAGGTACTGGGAAACCTGTACAGTTGTAAAGGTGAAAGGGGGGAGGGGGGCTGTATCGGCCAGAGCCTTTCTTGTTGTCCATACATTAGAAAATCTGTCTGTTGTACTAGAAGGTAGAATATATGTATTAATGTATTATTAAGTATGACTGTATTTTTAGTGCTAGACTTTCTGGAGCTGAACTAAAAGCTTCCATGCAGGCATGATGATTTATAGAGACATTTGGGTTTTTTTACATAAAGGCATGTTGATTGATGTTGCAGAATTTCATTGATTTTTAAGTTTTGTGTTTCTGGATTATTCATTTTATCATTCATTTTATTGGTTTGTTTATAAATTATCTACTAATGACCTGATACCATTTTAACCTGATACATCTGTGTCCCCAAAGATAGAGGCATGAGTCGGTTTTATTTGCTGCTTGTAAGATGCGCATGGTTTGTGTTGTAGCATCGTACACACACTCAGCAGTTTTAACTTGTATGAGGACGCCATTCGAGAGCCCCCTGATGAGTTTGACGAACTCTCTGATGCAATATCTGACCCCACGACCCAGTAAGTAAAACATCTCAACGTAGATCTCAGTAAACTCACCTAACTGACCGTTTTTATTGATAGAAAAGCACTGGGTTTTTTTTATTATTAATCTCTATAAACTTTTTGTAGCTGATCCTTTAACATTCACTTTGAATTAATCTTAGAAAGTTTAATTTTAATAATCTGTTGTTGATAATTGTGATAAAATCTGCTTTAGTTGATAACTACTTGTTAAAACTCACTAGAGATGCTTGAGCCCAATGAAACAGTAAGAAATTTTATAATTGGGAAATCAGTGCAGAACTGGAAACATCTAACTTTATAAGCAAATTGGTTGATATTGAAATTCTTCAAGCATAGAATTATCTCCTAAATGAGCTGAGAATTTCTCGTCCATTAACTAATTGAGCAATTCTTTTTATCTTAGTAGAAGTCACTTGCTCTGATCCATATATAAATCAAATTGCTGATTTTTTTTTTAGTTTAATTCTACTGGAGCCAATTTACATCTAATAGAAGTACAAAATTAAATTGTATTGTTTATACCTACTGTGAACAGGTTGTATTAAGAAGTGCAGGTTAATTTTTTGTTTAAAGATAGAATCTTACAGGGGAAAACAAGATCTTGTGAAGGAGGATAAAAACTATAATCCTAAACACTCAATTGATGTCCAGTACAGAGTGATGGTGTGACATTTTGTAATTGTCGTTCAGAGGCATGCTGTTGTGGTGTATTTCTGTTGTTGTTTTGGTTCCTGCTTAGCTTTGTTCAGAACTTTTGGGGTCCATTGATCAGGTCATTCACACATAAAAATGGCTTGTCTGAATTTAAGAAATGACGCTTGCTCTTTCAGAGTCTCAGTGAGTCGCCGGACGTTTGGACCTGGGAACGTTTTAGTCCACGCTTGGTTTGGTGCATCACCTCAACTAACGAAATGTATCTGGTGTATGGCCGTGGCCCAACATCAGTTTTATCTCGATAGGAAACATAATAAGGTAGGGGCAGACAATCCATATCCCTATATATACACAGACACAAGCTTACTGTATAAACAATAAAAATATTTTAAGAATTTTTAGAAAATGTTACACTTAATAGATATTGTTGACACTGAAAATACATTTTTGAGAAATTGTTTATATTTAGGCATTTATTATTGGGAAAATGTTTTTTTGTCAAGCTTTTGTGTCAATTGACACAAATTTAGCTCTCAATGATTTGAGTGTTCTTGTTGAAGATTTGATATACATAGGAAGTACATGTATACGTAGTGCTAGGAAAGGATCAATAGTAGAGTGTTTGATTTTCAATTGTCTAAATATAGCATACTATATAAGAACATAAAACAATGCATTTCTATGATTTCTAGCATCTTGGGAGATGATCTCGAGATGTCCTGTATGCATATTGCATAAACCATGTTTGTTTCAGTCATCATTACCTCAGGCTCGCAGCGTCAGCGAGATAGCGGCTGAGTTATCTCGCAGCACGTCATCGTTACAAGGATCTCTTGGCTCAGACTCGATAAGTCGCAGTGGGAGTTCTGCAAGTTTACCAAGTCTGACTACATCCAGGTTTGACTGTAAGTTTATATAAAGAATATTTGTAATGTTCTGTCTAAGATCTAAGGTTAGTCAATTGAATTTAAATGTTGAAACTATGTTCTCTCTATTTGACACTTATGTAAGTAGCATTTTGAATTACGGATGTGAAGTTTGGGGAAACCACAGTGCGCGTGACATTGAGAAAATACATTTAGAATTCATAAAAAATGTTTTGTGTGTTAGAAAAAATACAAATACGTCTATGGTGTATTTTGAAACCGGCCGGTTGCCGTTGAAGATTGTACGCTATTTTCGGATTTTTAAGTTTTGGATATATTAATTATTCAACAAATGTTGTAACTAAATCCATGTGTACATTCTCCAATGATATTATTACTATACTACCTACTCATTGCTATTACCAGATTGTTACTAAATCCCAGCACTGTGCTGCACATATTTTGTTAAAAACATTTCATATGCAATAAGATGTATGTCTTACGCAATAAAGAAAGTTGAAGTTGAAGTATACAATCTGAACTAGCAGCCATAAGTACGTAGAAAGCAGGTCTCTCCAATTTCAAGGCCACAAAGTAACTCCAAGAAATAAATAAAAGGATTCATTACTACAAAGGAAAATTTGCAAAAAAAAATTAACAAAATATTTCATTTGGAATAAAATAATTAAACCTTAATATCTTGCTATCCATAAATAAGTATATTAAAACATTTTTCATTTATACATGTATAATGATAAAAAATAAAGATTCTGAAGGAAAATATTTTTCCGACATAATTTCAGAAAGTCTGAAAAGGCACTAATCATGAATAAAGAGTCCTAGCTTTTTGTGTGGTAAATGTTTTGTAAATTTTGTATAGTAAATAGACATTTTGGATAAAAGTAAATATTGTTTAGTAAATTAACTTCTTTTGCATAAAAAGTAAATATTGTTTGATAGAATAATTTGATACAAGTAAATTTTATACAGTAAATTATCTTCTTTTGGATAAAAGTAAATATAATTATATTGTATATTAAATTAATATGTTTTGAATAAACTTAAATTTTGTAAAGGAAATTAACATGTTTTGAAGAAAAGTAAATTTTGTAAAGAAAATTAACATGTTTGAATAAAAATCAATACTATATAGTAAATAAACATATTTTGGATTAAATTAAATTTTAAAGATATTTGTTATTAATTTTACGATTGATTTTTATTTTAATTTTTTTTTTGAGATTTAAGTTTTTGAAACTTTACTGATAAAGAAAATCAATTTAAATTAGAATCAAAACTTACAATTGTGTGTAAGCTACACTTATTTATATTAAGCAAAAAGAACCAAAATGGTTTACCTTGTTGAGTGCTAACACCTTATCTCTCTAAAGTATTTAAAATCAGTTTTACAGAGTGAAAAACATCTGTAATATTACAACATATAGAAAACATGGTACCCTATGACTACATGTATTATTATCACCAAAAGTGGAACTCTGTCAAAAGATTGTGTAAAAATAAGTGGAAAACAAGCACTTTGTCACTTAATGATGCAACCCAGGTGTGATAAAGACTCTATTACACCTGATGCTGGTCTTGTGTCACATAGTGAAGGTCACTTATAGGTACTAATGGGTCCAGTGGACCATGTCAGGGCTGTATCAGGTGAGAAATCTTCAGGGGGCACACTTCTCTCTCACCTGAACCTATGACCCCAGGAAAGAAAGCCTGCCCTAATTAGCCAATTATCTACCTATTACCTACCTCAATACCAACACACACTGTCCTGATTGACTTCTAATTGACTGTGATTTGAGGACATTAGGTAGCAAGTGTTTGTATTGCCACCCTCTACCTGTGTGTACAAACAAGACTTAATAGCTGTGTTGTTTTGGGACTTGGGGCAGTGCTAGACTCAGGTACTGTGTATATATAACCCCCTACTGCCTCCATGGCTGATCAGAGCCTTACCAGAGCTTGGCATCTACTCTTCATTACCACAGCTCCTCATTAAGTACTCACAGTCACTTTGTAGTGGAGATAATTTGGAGACTTTGATGACCTGCTATTGTTTTGGGGTTGTGACCTTTGAGTTTGAACTGTCAGTATGAAACATAGTTCGTTCATGATGGACAGAAGTATGATGTGTATCGACAACTCTGCCTTCTATGACATGTCGCTGTGTAAGTATAGATATTTTGTCTGTGTGTTGGTTGGTTGTAGGTGAACAGAACTCAGTCACTGAGATTGGTTCAGTTCTAGATCAGTTGTTAGTGCATTGAATTCACCTATTTGAGTGTGTATATTTATACTAGTGACTTAATCATATGAGTACTTCTTATTCATATAGAAACATCCTTAAACAGTGTATAAATATAGGGATAAAGCTGTCATGAATTACATGATATTTATTTACTAAGTTAAAGAGACAAAAATTATTAGTCACTTAGGGCAAGGGATCTTTTTATTTATTTTTTTAATTTTCCATTAATTAATTTCTTACAAACAAGGATAAAATAACAGATTGTGTGTGATAATAACATATCAGTGCTACCACACGAAATTACATATGTGAGAAAAAGATTTACAATAACTCATCATGTCTCATGATTACAAGATAGAATAGTATTACATTGTTTAGAGGTCAAGGGATCTTAAAAAGATTTATGAGCAAATTTTTTGAAATTTCAAAATTTGCAGATAAAGAAATTTAAAATTGTAAATAAGTTGAATCTTCATTTTTACCTTAGAATATCTTTTTAAAATTTCATTACTACCAGGTACTTGGTTAAATTTTATTCTTTCAAATATTATAATGCCTAAGGCATTGACTAAATGGTCAGTTTTAATGGATTTAAATTCTTTTAAGCTTAACATCTTCAAAGACTAAACATTCACCCATCAAAGGAACTAACAAGTAGATTTATTTTTAATGGTTTCTTCAAGATAAACATATTAATGTAATATGTTTCACACTTATGTGATTTCAAAACCTGTCCATAATCATATTGAACAGTGCATGTTATTTGTCATAGAAATATCAAAGGAGTTTAATTAGCCACACCTGTGAATTTACCTGTTTGTATGTATACTTGTCCCCAGGTGTCAAAAAAGGTGTCAGTAAAATAACACAGCATATTGAATAATTAGACTTTAATTGATATTAAGAAGTTTTTAATTAAGTTATCTCTTTGATATATTTAAATGTGACAGCAGGTTTATATATTCATTTAGTTTTAAAAATACTTTAATTGCTAAGCATTTATAAAACTGTTTAAGAGTTGAAGTACAGTTAAAATTAAATATAGAAAATTCATATAATTCTTGGAAAGCCATTCAGTTAGACTGACTGCATGTTGGGGTTGATAATCTAATCAAAAGTAATTTCTGTTAAACCTTCAAAATATTGATAAATAAAAGCACAACTTTAGTTTGTTTACACAGAAAAAAATTTATCCCATTTCTAGACATGAGCCCACTTAATTTGTCTGGGAAAAATCAATCTGTAATAAAGTTTATAACACAAAAATCATAAAAAACAAAAACAAATGGGGCTCCATGCTGTGGCGTGTTTGTATTGGACTGTCTATGGAGTCCTCCAGTAATGGTGTTTATAGTAGGAAATGTGGGATCAAAGGAATCAGGTGATGGTATTAATCTGCTTAACAGAGATTAAAGAAGGATTAAAACCCATAAGAGTGGTGTGTGAAACTTGGCAGTAATTCACTAGACTGCTTAGATAGGGAGTAGTTATGAACACATGTTAGGAAGGAAGTATTAGGTAACTGGATATCAGGTTTAATGTTGGAGTCAGAAATCTATGTACCCTGTACAGCACATGGTCAAATATTTTTAAAAGTGGATAAATAGGAAATTCAAAAAGTTTGTATATTTATCCTTTCTTTTTAAAATATGTAGAGTATTGAATACTTTTTTTTAATGTTTACTAATTTCTTGACCTTTGTTCTTTTCAGTGAACTGTGACCCCAGTGTTGAGGCTGTAAAGGCTCAGAGAGAGATGTACACGGCATTAAAGGCCCGAAAGGAGGCCTTAGAGGAGGCAGTCAACAAGAAGTTAGAGGAACTCAAGCAGCTCTGTATACAAGAGGGGGTAAGTGTCAAAGGTTAGATGTTAAAGTTCAAAGTCTGAAATTTCCTATAAAATGTGAAAATCAGAAAATTTATTAAATGCCAAAAAATAAAAGTGAAAGGTCAACATTTAAGAAATTCAGTGTCATAGGTTAAATTTGAAAGGCCAAAATGTGAAAAGTTTGAACAATATGCTTCAGACCTAAATGCAACATTAAAAATCTACTTGACAGAATTTTGATGATACTAATGATGTCTTTTGTTGATTTGTAGGAGCTGACAGGTTGTCTGCCCTTGGACTACCCCCAGCAGTCTGGAGAGCCCCTCCCCACCATCAGGAAGAGAGTGGGAACTGCCTTCTCCCTGGCCTCCAAGGTTTCAGACAATAAGGTAAGGAAAAAACCAAGCAGACACAAAATATTGTTTTTGTTAATTCTAGTATTATAAAATAACAGTGTAAAAAAACCCAAAAAACTTGAGACTTAATTCTAAACAAGAAACAAATATTTGTAGCTTTATAACATATTTTGTTAAAGTGATGTAACCCTCTTTGTTAGTAATACTCAGACTTCTCCATTTTCTGAATTCATGTGTTTTTAAGATAAGTTCAGACTATTTTCTGAAGAATTAACAAAAATTTGAAGCTTTATAAGATAAATTAGTAAAGTAATGTGACATTTTTAGTTAGTATTGCTCCGACTTTTTCTGATTTTTTGTGTTGACTTTTACAGACTGACGATGCCTTGTCTAACCTGGAGCTGGAGTACGAACTCCAGAAGCAGATCACTAGCGCTGCCAAGAAGCTGTCGCAGGACAAGTCGGTCAGCAAGTATGTCCGCAAGCAGCGGCGCCAGTCTCTCCACAGGGCCCAGGCCAAGGTAACCACCACACACCACCTAAACAAATATATTGAATCAAACAAATTTTATTGACAAATGTCAAAAGAATTTGGACTCAAGTTCTCACACTTAGATAGTCCTCTCCTAATGATACATACAACAAAAAATGTAATTGTTAATATCAGACAATCAGCTGAACTTGTTAATTGTGTAAAGCAAAATCTCATACGATTATCATAATATTGGATAGCTTTTATGTTACCATGAATATGATGATGATTGATAAAAATAAAGATTATATTGGATATTCTTCAGTTTGATAGATTTCAATTATTTTGATGTTGTACTAATGAATTCATTTTGTATTTCAGCTGAAGGAGATGGAGAAGAAACTGTGTGATACCAAGGGTGAAAAGGGTCACTTCCTGCCATCAGGGGTGCCATCTTTCGATGGTATGTACAGTGTAGTTAATCAGAGCATAGTAGAGAAAGAGTACAACTTAGATCAGTGTCTGTCTAACACCTTCTGTGACGACATGCTGCTGGCCGAGAAGCGTCGAGGGAAGCGATCCGTCACGTCCCGCCTCTACAAGTCCTTCCGGGAGCGGTACTCCGTCAAAGGTCGCCTCAACAAGTCCTACCTCGACAACCCCGACCGCCACAACAACAACAGCATCCTGGAAGCCTCCTTCCTCATCGGATCCACCCGCGAGAAAACCCGATCTCTCAACCGCACTGTGCATCCTGTGTTGGAAATTCCCACAGTTACGCCTGTGTTGAAGTCATCGTCTTCTTCAGGGTCGACTAACTCCGCCACTTCCTCTGCCTCCTCTGGATACCACTCCATTCCGTCCCCCACTCGTGCTTCCTGGCAGTCGTACCAGTATGAGAAGATGTGCCATGAACTCACCGAGAAACCACACGTGGAAAGTCAAGTCTAGCCCCACCATTTTATCCGGGATCCATCCCCCCTTATTTATTGTGTGCTTTAATATGGCAGCTTTCTGTGTTAAATTTATTTGTTGTTTTAACCAGACAGAAAATGTCTTTCTAATAGTGCAAAGGGAGTACAGTGGCTTGTTGATCAATTACAAGGGAGATAACTTGTGATCTCAAAAAAACCTTCAAAGCATCATCAAAAAATCATATCCATTATATTTATATGTGCATGTGTATGTGTCTGCTTGTCATGTAATCACATAATCATGCTTTGTGTGTGCTTCATTTATCATTTGTTTGCATATTATGAGCATCAAGGACTTACCATGAACTTTCAAATTGTCAATGTGATTGACAGGAACTTTGAAAATTTATGAAAAGTGATTGTCATAATATGCGTTCATTGTGTGTTGGTTCAACCATTGTCTCATTTGGCTTTCATTGTTTTGTTCCTATGCTTTGCTACTAGTTATTATTCCCTTCTGTTATTTTCACTGATGCTCCCTCAACTTTTGTTTTACCAATAAATGTTTTATAATAATCTCATTTTCATTTTGTTGGCTTTTGCGTTTTGCAGTAACTGCTTAGTGTGCATTTTCTGATTATCACCTTGAAACAGCAAGTACTGCTACTTATATCATCAAAGACATTCTCTGCCTCCCATGAAAAGAATTTTAGAGATTTTGAAAATGCTCAAACATTAAAAAGTTTAAAAAATGTACTGCAAAAATCCCAAAAATTTAATTGATAGTCCTATTCATTTGACATGGATAAGAAAAATTTAAAGAATTTGATAATATTTGAGAATATTTATGATTGAAATTTTTGATATGAATAATGAAAATATCTTTATAATTGAATCCCACAAATTCTTTAAATTTTGTTGCAAGAGTTTTTCACTTTTGCAATATTCATTTCAGTCATAAGACATTGACAGAAGAGATAACATATGGACATATGATAGAATCAAGTACCTTTTATCAAGTTGCTTATGATATCATACACAAATACAGCAGAAAACTTAATGATCAAAAATTAATTGTACTAAAACATAGGAGATGAATATAGGAAGTCCCTTGGTTTGAAATGAAATCACACAAAACTCACCTCATTATAATTTTCATAACTCTAAGTCTATGGAGTAGGTCTTGTTGTGTATCAGGGGATAAAAATAGTGTCCCTTAGCTGATCTTTTAATTTGCAAAGTTATTTTATTTACACAGCAAAACTGAAACAATTTGACCCTGGAAAAACCCAGACATCCCAGAACTGTAGGATTGTAAGGTTTATGCAGTTTAAAGCTATTTAGTTGCTCTTGCCTTCTGAAATTCTTCAATATTTTTATTGATGAAATTCATAATTAACATAGTTAGGATCACAGTTTTACAATAAAATGGGTGTACACTTGTCTAGAAAAATGGAAAAACTGTCAATTTATGCGAATTTATTTGTAATTGCTAAGCATATAAAAAATACTAGAATATTGCCACATTTCCATAAATAAGGGGTTTTTTTTGGGGGGGGGGGATACAAGTATGTTACTGCTAGAAAAAAAAAATAATTAGGATTTAGGAGGAATTAGGTGCCTTGAGATACATACAGTTGATACAGATGAAAGTACAGCATCTTGAAGATAAACTGGTAATCACTACATGTACATGTATATCAGAACTTTCTTAAATTGGTTTATGAAATTAAAAATGTTAAAAACCCAAGTTGGACTTAGGGTGGTAAGGGAGGCTTCCATATTGTGAAGTACTGTTATCAAAATAAACAATAAAATTAAGTGTAATTTTATAAACAGTTTCTTTCCCGAAATAAAACACTAACGGTACAGCACAGTGGGATAGAGGGTTCGCTTTGAATCTGTAAGTCATGAGTTCGAATCCCGCTGGGGTTTTTAAAACTTTTACCTTTCCAAAAATTTTTAAAACATATTTTTTGGCCAAATATTGTAAAATTTGAAAATTCTAAACTGGTGAAAGTATTTTAATTATAATGTAATCCACATTATCGACAGATGTCCCATACCACCTTATGCTCAAGTTTGCTGATTGCTGCTAGATAATAAATATTATGGGATAAATCATACAGTGTAAACATTTTTTGGTTTATTGAAAAAATTAAATTCCCCACAAAATGGCATTGCTTATTTTCAAAAAAAAAAATTTAAAATTTTTATTTATAAAGAAGGGACATTTTAACCATTTTAGTGGTGACAAGATTACTTGGAAAAAATTAATTCTCAAAATTTCAAATCATTTAGACTTAGTAGTAAAATATAACAAACTTGAAGTTAATTTCCTGTTTTCTACATAGTTAAAGTTAATTCATCCTTGTTTTTAGGGCACATTGACTTGAACTTTCTGAAAATTTCAAACATTTGTGTTAGTTAGGGTATCTCAGAGTTGAAAGGTAATCTTTGATAGGTGATCAGCCACTAAGAAAACATCAGGCAGGTGGCCTAACCCTTTGAATGTTGATTTTCAAATTCTTCTCAAACATTTACACATTTCCCTGATAAAAACTGTTTAAAAGCCCAAGTTCTTTGAATCACACAGCAAATCTGCCAAAATTTAAAAAAAGATTAAATTTCAAAGTATAAGCTGTAAGTGTTTCATGGATCAGAGAAATAGTCAGACAGTGTGGCTTCAAGGGATGCAAAAATTGACCTGGAATTCGGATGCGATGTATTAAGTGAGCAAAAAGTGGGGAGAAGAAAGATGATCAGCATTAAAGATCTGCAGAGGAGGATTTGAATTGACACTTACATTGCAAGGAAGTTCTGGATAAAAGGATCCGCTTGTACACCTCCCTTCGAAATTTTCAGCTTCTCGGTTTCAGCAGCAAAAATATATTCTTATTTGGTTGCTTCTTTGGAGAGAGAGAAAAAGAGTGTGCTACTTTTATTTCTTAAACTTTAAAGCAATTTCTCTGTTTTCTTTCTCTATCATGCAATGGATGAATTCAATGTGTTGGATTATAAGTTACAAATGTGATCAGGATTTTAGTTAATCAACATTTCAATTTCTTTTTTGTCCTTTATTACATTTCTTTGTTTTGTATACTACTTTTCAGTGTTACATAATAAAATTAGTACAATCTCATTTTGAAAATGATACATTTATATATTTAATCCACAGCATTTTTAGATGTTTTAATCTTTGACTAATGGTTGCAATACTATTTGTTGCCTAGAGTTTCTCATCCAAAAATAACTTGTGTGAACTTTGTTTTAGGATCCAACTCGAGTCTACAGGACACCACCTCCCCTGAGCTACCCCCCAGACGGAGGATTGACGTAAGTCTAGTTCAATACAAGTAGTTTTATTTTGTTGAACAAGAAACAAGAATGTAAAAACTGTAAACCAAGTATAATTAATTTATAGAAGGATACATAAGAATGTGTCGTATAAAATTGCTGGTAAATAAAAAAAAAAAATAAAGAATATATAAAATTTAAGGCTAATTATATAGGTAATGTTGTCTTATTGCTGAATGTTGCAGTAGATTTATCTGGGATCTCTACTTTCAGCCTTCGGGTGAGGGTAAACCCCGACAGATCACCATTTATAGGTCAGCCACAGCCAGGGAGCTGTCCCCGACATCCCCACCCCCTCTCAGCCCCACCCTCAGCAGGTCAGTACCGTCCAAATGACCTGGAATCGCAAATACTTTCATATTTTATTAAAAATAGATAAGCTATTAATTATTTAATAAAATATTATTATCATCTTACTTAATTGTTGTTGGAGAGAGAGAAAGAGAGAGGAGAGAGAGAGAGACCTTATTCTTAAACTTAAAAGGCAATTTTTGATTTCTTTCATTATCATGCAGTGGCTGGATTCAATGTATTCTATGAATCCAATATGGATTAAGTTGAATTTATCTTATAGCTTAGAAGGTTTTCTGATGTCTTTTTCAGTCCACAGTTGAGTACGCTGAACCAAAACAATACCTACAGGAACCAGATTTTCCCGCCTCCTTTGAGCAGTCGGAGCGCGTCGTCTGGTAGCAACATGTCCAGTCAATCAGAATATGAGAATGTGAAACGTTATGAGAAGGGCAGCCAGGACAGTGGCTTTAGCTCCAACAATAACATGTATAACATTAATACGCAGAGAACTTCACATTATGAGAGCACCGATGAAATCAAGACTCCCACTAATCCAGATTTTAGTGAAAATGTGACTGCAGGGTATGGTAAATCTGATTTACCTCCCAAATTTGAAGATTACCGCAAACCAATTCCTCAGGGACACTACGGAAGTTTGGAGCGGAATATCCGACGTCGCGATCGCTGGTCTTACAGAGACAGACAACTCAGTGATAGTGACAGTAATGTGTTACCTGACCTTGAACCTTCAAAATTTGGAAGCAAGAGGAATTCTCAGTCGGAGTATGACCTAGTGTCAACAAGAAGTAGTGTTATAGAAGTTCCTGTGAAACATGAAGAAACAGGTACGCCAAAACACCAAAGACACAAATCGGCCCCCTGGGAAGACTCGGCATTCACGGAGCCATCTCCGATAATACAAAGTCCTGATCAGCAGGAGAACAGTTTTGAAAACAATTGTTACAGTCCTCGGTTACACGAGGGCTCCTTCTTTGGAAGCAAAGGACCAAATTCTGTGAATGACCAAAGTTTTTACCCGGGGAGATCAGACTCTCCACACTATACCAAACAGTCTAATGCTGTAGTGACAGTGACCAAAATTCAGCCTCACCGGAATGTGGAGGTGATCTCAAAACCTTTTGAAATGTCAGACTTTTATAAGTACAGTGAGAAAATGCGGCGGCAGCGGTATATAGAACAGTACCAGCAGCAACTGATTGGAGGATCCCGCTGTAGCTCCCCCTCCCAGCAATCGACCGACTCAGGGGGAGAGAACTCCTTCTCAGGTTCAAACTCGTCTTTTGCTAACCCTCCTTCGTCATCATTACATACGAGTCCTTCTCATTCTCTGTCCTCTGTTTCCTGTCGTCCTGGGCCGGGCTCTCCTGCAGCCCACCGGGGCTCTCCATTCATGTCACACAAGCGTGAAATCGACCAATCGTACGACTCCCCCCCACTTGGCTCCTCTCGATTCGAGGCCGTCAAAGAACATAGTTCTCACGTGCAATATACCATGCAGACCCCCAGTGGTACAAGGGTGTACAAATCTGTCCAAACTAAACATACTCACTATCAGCCTCTGACCCCCCAAAAGTGTGACCCCCTATCCCGCAATCAAGCCTCAACTCCCAGGACCCACAACAGGTGAGAGAGAGAGAGCCCTGAGGTTGTCATAGTTACCATTCAGTCTGTTTACTGTTTCCATGGAGATTACTGATGTATTGTGTGTGATTTAATTTCCTAATTGCAATGCTAATTATAACTGTTTTCTCAAACTAATTACTCAAGTATTCTTAAAGTGTGGCACATTTAAAACACATTCAACATTTTACCTTGAGCATTTTTTAAAATTTGATTTGTTTACTAAATGTGGTTTTGACTTTTTCCTTCACTGATATAAACTGTATGATAATTGTATTATTGACAAGTGTACTCGCATTGTGTTGATCAAATCAATTCTCTGAAGATACGTTCATCTCATGGAGTAATAAACTGAAGTGGTAGACTTTTGGAATATGATTCGTTGAACATGTTTAGCTGTATATAGCAGATTGTTTACAATCTCAGACATTATTAAAATGGTTGAATGAAGTGTATATGGGCATAATTGACATCAAACTTAACGATTTTATTTTTGTATTATTTTGGAATATTTTTTATTGAATCTTTTTATCTCTTAGCTCATTGGTCTTTATTTTTGGTATAGAGAATGTGTTGTGAAAAGAAAGATAACTTTTTTATTATCAGAGATTTTAATGCTGGACTAGTGTTTTATGTGAGGTCACATGATTCTTATGATGGAAGAGAGAGAGAGAGAGGAGAGAGATTTTTTATGCTGAGTGATATAGATGTATGTTGTGTGATATTGTATATGTTGTACATGGTCCGTTTGGCTGGAGTTTAATGGAAGACGAAGTATGAAAAAATCAAATAAAGAAATTACAAGTGATCTGATTGTCTGTATCATTGTGCATGACTCCAAGATATAATCTCAAATAAGTCATCTGTATGACAATACAAGAAAACCAACATCATCATGCAAGAAACAGGACTGCAGAGCAAGCTGATAATTAAAGAAAACAAAGATGGAGGGTGATATTTTTATGCATGTGTTTATTTTATTTGCCCTATTTTGTTGTTTGTGGAATGTTTTGCAGATTCAAGGTAGCTTTCAAATTTTGTTACATAGTACGAACATGAAATATTGTATAACAATCTACTTTCACTTTCTATATATTATAGTCAATGTGTTATCTTGGCATGATGTTTTACTTTATGTAAACACTGATAAACTCTATGATATTCAGCATGATGTAACATATTTTTATTTTATAATCTGTGCCTAATTTTTAATACCTGCTGTTTTAAATGACCTGGCTTCAAGACCATAAATTGTGAACAAACTTATTTTAAGTATTAGAGTTTTAATATCTTGCATCATTTTCAACAAAAATGCTTGAAAAGTTGTGTGCTTGAATACGTTACAAATGCAAACACCTTATGAAAACTATATTTATTGACAAAAGTTATATGATATTGTTCTAGTTAAAATTTTGATTCAAATTTGTTCGCAGTTTATGGTGTTGTGCTCTGATTAACGAGTTATGCCCTGCTTACACATACTGGTAGTCACTATTTTATTTATTGGACACCTAATTCTCACAATGATTGAATGTGTTTTCAGCATGTCAATTCTTTTTTCTGATAATTTTGCCACACTGTTAGGAAATGTTTATCGTTGCTTAGTTACATCACAATCTCCATGGTTACAGTTGCTAGGCTGATGCATGTCCTACTAATCAGCATATCATGTCTAACTTTTGTTTCATATTCAGAACTCCTTTACTTTAGTTGTATTTCTGTCGTATTTTTCTTTTCCTTTGAGTAGCAAAATTGATAATGTCGCTTCACTTTTTGCATTATCGTTTATTTTATTCATGTTCATCATGTTCATAGTTTATATGCATGCCAAGATGGCAGTCTGAGTGTCAGCTGATTCAATAGGGACTAACTAAGAATTGAAAATTCTATATAAAATTACTTGAATCATGAAACCGAATAGAAGCTATGTGAGTAGACTGAAAATAACACATATGACAGTGTTTTACACCACCAAGTCCATCAGTTTAACATAAAAAAATGAGCTTCCTATCCATGACATAGTGAACAGTTCTTGCCTGTCAGTAAACACCCGTATTGTGCATTACATATCATATATATTTATGACCAATCAAGTGCTTTACCTCAGTTCTAATGTAACTGGGTATTAGTGTAAAGAGAGTGCCGGTAATTTAGATAAATATTTCTGCGTACCACCATAAAACATGCAATTAAGCTGTTACCGAGTATATGAAATCTAAATTTCGTTTGCAGTTTTTATATGTTATCAATTGATTTTTTATGCTGTTTATTCATTTTGTAAAGTTTTGCTTATGCTAATGGCCGTAATGTTTTCCTAAGTTAATAATTTGACAGGTTTTTTGATAATGTGTATTGAGAATAATATTCATCGTTACTCCATAATGCATGGTTTATATCATCATCAAAATAAGACCAAAAGAAAAAAGAAAACCTTCACAAAGTATTCAAGACTATTCTATACACTTAATTATCAAATGAATATTGTGCTCTAGTATAAATTTTTACATTTATTCAAATTACTAGGCACCGCAAAACGCAGGTGGAAAGAGGTAGCGGTGTGAAATTGTCTCCAGTTCCGGCCAGGAGAGAGAAGCGGAAGTCTCCAAACGTTTCCATGGACGCCAGTTTCGCGTTCAGCAAGGACTCAGTAGCAGACGACTTTGGAGAGGAGATGATGGCGTGGATCGACAAGGAAAGCACCAATCAGAACCCGTCCTTTGTCTGACCAATGAAATTTGTTGTTATTTATAAGAATATAGAAATAAAGTTTTAAACGAATTACGCTCTCTTTATCATCTTGGTGTCTTATTATTTGAATTATAATACAATAACACAGACATGATGATAAAATGACAGACAGCGTCTTATTAGTTTTACTTATTCTAATAAGTTTCACCAAGTACGAGAAAAGGAATAGAAATTTACAAAACTTCTGCTTGCATATCGCACTCCCTACTCCAAAGAAACTCAAGTATTTCCACAAAATGTGGAAGGAAATTAGGTTATTAGCAATGAACAAGCGTAGTTTTACCCTATTTTTTTTTTTGTGTGTGCAAGGCTCTACGGCATGTCGACCCTTCCCATTGAGCTTCAGCAGGCATGTTCACGAAACTTTCCTAAGATATGGTCTAAGTGTGTTCCTAAGATATTACTTAGGAAAAAAGTTAGGAACATCCTAAGACCAACTTAGGGCACGTCTTAAGATGTAGCTCGACGGTAACTTAGGAACGTCTTAAGTTAGGATATCCTAACCTTCTACAACCATTCTTATTTTTCACATTTATTCATACAGATCGAATTTGAGAGACTTGTGCAGGGATAAATCATTAAACATTTTGCCAGAGAAAATTGATCGTGTCGGTAATTAACATAATAGGCCTAAAACCAGTAATTTCAATGTATACATTTTTAAAAATTTACATTTACTTAAATATATATCAGTGACCAATAGCAATTTAGTTTAAAAAAAACAACAACAAAAAACAAAACAACACAAAACCAAACTAAAAAATTTTTAAAAAAAAGAAAGGACCCCCCCCCCCCCCGAAATCAAAATAACTGCTTTTTTGAAGAAAATGTGTATCAAAACAGAATTGGCTTACAAGCAAATAATTATTTAAACAACATGTGTCCATTTTTTGAGTGTAAATTAACATTTGATAATTTTTTCAATCAAGTACATGTAATACATAATAAACACACGCTTTTCATAGAATTTAATGTTATATGTAGAAACACAACCAATTTACCTTTAATCTGCAATATATAGAATACACGAACATGTTAAATAAGAAATAAGTTGTAATATATCTTGAAATACATAAATACAGTTAATTCAACATTACGAATTTTTTTAAGATTATTTTTTCAGAATGAAGTGATGAAAATTGAGAATGATCACGCGTGGCTTATATAAACCGATGTAAATTTACGTTTTAGCCAAGGACATTTGAATAATTTTTATCCTAAAGTAATTAAAACAATGAATGTAACTTACTTAGTGTACAATGTAGATATTAAAATAAGTGAATAATTTTCATTCGCCAAACAGGGACAATATTTGCGAAAAAAAAATTTGCTTAATTTGGCATGTAGCAACGGGGAAGGGGGTGAGGGGGAGTTCGGGGTCCCTCTCCACATAATTTTGTTAAAATGAACGTACATAATAGAATAAATGACTATGCCCCCCCCCCCC
>WFKH01003881.1:14255736-14276331 GCA_016163765.1 Magallana hongkongensis | reverse complement strand
TTATACTTAAATTGATATCTAAATTAAACTGGGGCAAGCCTGTGCTCTATATAAAATTTGAGAAATTTATCTGAAAAATGTGATAATTTTAAGGAAATTATTGTATCTAGTAGGATAATTTAAACTGTGCTAATTAATATTTGATATTAAAAGGGGCATGGTCACGATTTTGGTCAAAAATTATTTTTTCCAATTTTTATGTTTACAATGCTTCAGTAAGGCATTTTTAAAAGGCAACCAAAATTTGAGTGTCATTCGTTGAGTTATAAGCGAGTTACAGAGCTTACAATTCTTTGCTATGTAAACAAAGCTTTTGTTTACATTTTGAATGTTGAAGCGAAAATTCCAGTTTTAGACCTAAAATGAATGTGTTAAACGTTAGGAACTGTTTATTTATGCTTATAATGAATAAGAAGATAGACAAATCAGCTTGAAAAATATTTTTTTACTGGTATTTTGAACCCATGTAAACAAAAACAGGGCATTAGCCTTGTTTACATCACAAAGAATTGTGAGCCCTGTATCTTGCTTATAACTCTACGATTTACTATCAAATTTCATTTAATCATTAGAAATGCATTCCTAAAGCATTGTAAATAATAAAAACAGAAAAATAGAATTTGACCAAAATCGTGACCATGGCCCTTTAAAAGAAATAACGAATATCTATGTACAGAGACCTTATTTGTGCAAATTAAAAGAAATTGGAGGGGTTAAGCCCTTTCCAATTCTATAAAAAAAATTATATCATTTTTAATTAATAATTAAAGCAATACCTGCTTTGTGGACAGTATGTTTTTCTGACGAAAAAATCTGATGTATTGAAGTAATTGCATATAAATGAAAGTGTACTTTATGAACCAATGTCATCTACAACATTTAAAATATTTCATTTTCTTTCTATTGTCATTTTTAAATCTAATACTAGCAAAACTGTTAGGAATTATAGATATTATGGTATTTTTTTCATGTTTTTAAATCAAGAATCAAATTTTCTGTTTTGACCGTACTGATAATGACAACATGTTTGCTATGTTAAAAAAATTGAATGCTTATTCTTTATTCATTCTGTATCATTTTGTAAACACGATAGAACTGTATGTGACATAATGAATTAATGGCATATCTTTACGAACACTTATCAGTAGAACAAGCAACATGATATAAAGACCATGTGACTTTTTCGAGGGATTATACGGGGGAGGGAAGGAAGCGAAACAAAACAAAACACAAAGAACAAACACAGCAAACATGTAAATGTCAGACAAATTAAAATTCTACTACATTAATTACGATTGAATTGAATCTTATTTTAAAAATATTTAAGTAGATCTGTGTTTATATATGTTAGATCTGTCTTTATCAATGTTTTTTTTTCATGCACTATTATATCACAATACAATTGTATATACTAATTTATAGTGCCATTTTATTTAGCATTTTTATCTTTGTATTTTGTCATAAATTCTATATTTTGTATTTTTTGCCTTGCGAGCTAACAATACGTGTAACACTACTTGGTTTTTTTAAAATTCGAATCGCTTATTCTTTGGTATTATTAAATGCAAAATTCTATTGTAGTGAAATGCAATAATTTCTTGAAAGCACGGTTTTTTTTATAGATTATGCCGATAAAGTGGATTGAATTATTAAAAATTTCTAGACTTATGGCTTCCTGTAATATTGTTTCAATGAAATTGAAAATCAACGAATCATTTTAATGTAAAATGTCTTTTTCGTAGATGTGTGAATTTCATTTCATGATGAAGAGGTGTTGTATTAACGCCCTCTTTTAAAATTAGCATAGTTCGTCACTATGAGGCGTCTGTTAGGCCAAAACGATTCCTATTTATTGATATTACGTCATCTCACGGACCATTTTCCAATTGGTACAGAGTCTCTACTATTCAGAATGTCCCATGCTCTTGATACACAAATGCCTATACTTACAACAACTTTGTCATATCATTAGCGAATGATAATTTTGACCATTAGTGATATACTTTTAAAATTGTATCATAAATGGACGGCTAGGTAGTTCTTTATTAATGATAAAATTATATCATTTGCAGCTATGTCAAGGCTGCCCAAAGCTAAATTTATAACGGAAAACGATACTATTCTAATTATCGAAAAAAATACTTTAACATGGCGAATTTCTTTAAATTTTTATTGCATAAATTAACAGCGATATCCAACACAATATTTGATGCATTTTTCGTGACTTCATATATTCTTCTTCAGCACGTGTCGTGTGTATCCTAACACGGCAAATAATCTATATAAATCGCATCGGCGCGAGTGATTAATGACTTTCAATCAAAAATACTTTTATGAAAAATCCTTTGATATTTATTGTATTTTGCAGTTCTTGCTGGGGGTTTATTAAAATATTTCGCTTATTTGAAATATTGTCAAAACATTTTCCACCATCATCAAAATTAGGCACATTTTTATCTTTAAGCTAATGCAAAATTAAATCATTTGTAAAAACTGTATCATTAGTGGTTACTACATATCTATAACGCAACCGTAAATCTGATTCCCTGGCTTTCTGCGACGTAACCGTTTTAATGTATATCTCGTAATTCTCATTGGGAACTACTTATCTTCCGTAAGTGAGATGTTCATCCCTAAATTACAAACCTGTGCCTACTTATCATATTCTTGTATTCTTACGACACACATTTAATAAATGAACATGTGGTATTTAAGATATGCAAAAATACTTTGTTGATGTACAAAGTTTATGCTGTTCTTTTATCTTCATATGTATACTTTATTTTGTAGTTATGTGTAATTACTTAATTGATTTTATATGATATGATGTCTGATGAGTAACCAAACCTACCCCTATTTCATAGTTAGCTATATGAAATTACCTTATTGTAATATACATGACTATATAAATTACATGTATACTTTGCAGATTGTATTTTTTCGAGTGTTTTAATACACTGATTTAACAAAATTTATTATTATGAAATTCAAACATCCAAAATCCAGTTTAAAGTTCTTTACATCATTCATAAATCTACATGTGCAAGAATCAAACCTGTATATCTTATCACGAAAATCTATGCAAACAAATACATGATATTAGCTTCTTTTGAAAAAAAAAATGTGTTCCACTTTGAGCATCTACAGTTGATATAAAGAAAGATAACTCTTGCTGATTGAAGGATTTATTTTTGACAAATATATATGTATCAAATTGATCTTCTGACCTTCGTGCATCGGTTATTCTGTTTTTGATAATATGAATTAACTATGTATATAAATAAATAAGACTTTTATATAGGTATACCTCGTATTTATAATGTTATGCTGCGATAATAAATTATTGCTTTTTCTATTCACTGTGTCAAATTTTTCTTTTATTATGATTAGACATAATATGAATTTCTAAAAAATATCAAGTAGCATTCAAGCCTAACTTATTTTAATTTTAATTTATTGATAATGATTTTAATGAAAATTAGACATAAAAAAGAACGTATGCCTTGTTTCCGCAACAACAGCCAGAAGTTTCAGTGGAAAACATATACCTTCTGCAAAATATAAACATGTGTTACAAGTTTTGAATTGGAATTCATACACATTTCTATTACAGCATAAAATTTCCAAATTTATACAATAGCAATTCAGAATGATTTGTGTATGAAGAGGTATATTATATCTTAGTCACAATTTTAAGCAAAATAGGCGCCACCGACTGATCCAATCACAAATTCCCGTGCAGCATGGGGTTGTAGATTATGCAAAATACCGTATATCCAAAGACTTAGCCTTTGGTGATCTCTAGAGTATACGACAACTAGCAAATGAGTGGAATGATATAAACTGAACTAAATTGATGCCAATGTGTTATAAAAATCAACTTCCTTACAAAATTATAACTTGAGATTGCATATTGAGCAAAACCAGAGAAATACTGCTTCCAATAAAGCCTTCATAAAAACACAGTTCACTTGAATCAAATTAAGGGTCAACTGCCTATCATATCTAGGACCTCTTTTTGTGACTTTATCATTTACACTAAGCAGGACTTCTGTGCAAAATTTGCCTTCATCGAATCTACCCTGGGTGCCTTGGTCCAAAAAATTGTCTTCATTTTTACATATATCACTTTAAGCCATTTGTGCAAAACTATGATACTGAGTGACTGATTTTGTTTAGAATATTGTACAAATCTGATATATACATCCGATAGCAAATAAAATGTCACTTTTATACATGTCACTATTTATTTTGGTTTTTAACAAAAGTGACATTAGGAACAACTGGAAAACTCTGATTTTTTTATTTGCAATATAGCATCATATTTAGAATGGAATATTACCTGAATCAAATATTCAGTGTTAGTAGAGGGACTACACACAATATGAGCTGGAGGTTATAAAGGTCCTGGCATGGCATTTTATACTACGTTCATTATTAGCTCATTCCTGGAAATTGAGACAATGATACTCACTCAACAGCAAAATTGTCTACTCGAATTTGTCGCTATGATTTACTTATATATTTATCATGTTTATAGGTGCACCATGAAGTATTACCTGTTATAGTACATATATGTGTTCTTTTAGTTGTTGGTGTTGGGCTTAGATTACTGAGTCATAGCTGGAAGCAATTGCAGACATTGAAACTAGGTATCTCTTAGTTAATGTCCTATCAAGGTAATATTAAATTTAAAAAAAAATCAACAACTTTCATTAAAACACTTCACAGCAAAATTAGATTCTTTACAATTTAAACCAAGATCCTTAAAAACTAAATATGCGATTTGAGAGTCGCTTGTTGATTAGTATTGCAATAAAATTTCATGAATACATGTATCAATTCGATTATATGCATGTGACTTTGATAATTCATTATTCCAATCATGGGAACTGTGTATGACAGCCTGGCTTTATTATTTTCTTTTAAAAATAGAATTGATGTTTAATAATTAATTGGCACAACAGAATATTAAATATTTATCATGTTTATAGGTGCAATCTAATTCTCTCTCTCTCCCATTTTCTCTCTCTCTCATTTTCTCATTCTCTCTCTCTCTCTCTCTCTCTCTCTGCATTTCAAAAAAATTCAAGATTCTTCCTACTTTAACTCCGGCATTTCACATATAGCGGTTGGATCGAGCAGTACGTGCAGAATCTTAGATTAAAATACTAAACTACTGAATATCTATTTGCATTAACGCATTTATTTATTCCGTAATTGTTATAATTGATAAGATTTTATGAATCACCTGTAAACAAACATAAACTTTAAGATGTTTAGCAAAATGGCGGTGTGGTTTGCCACACGTACTACATTTACAACCGTACCCACCTCTTTCAAACTGCCTGCCTGGTTTAGGAAAAGAAATGAACAATACTCCCCCTAGAAGACGATTAGGATACATGCTTTTATTACATGTACCCCAAAACATCGTTTTATGAACCGTGAAATTCAGCAACTGTTGAATTCAAAGTCAGATTATATTTAGTTTTGTCGCGCTAAAACAGCGGCGCGTCTTTGGATTCTACTCAACCGTGTCAGGAGGCGTGTTAAGCAGAGCGGGTACTCGCGATTGCTCGCCAAAATCCCCTATTCCCGACACGCAATATTGGCGAGCGCTCTGCTGTGCAGGTCTCACAACACTATTTTTCCGAAGGTTCACGTCAAAACATGGCTGAGGCAAAATAATTCCCGAACTCCCCTTCGTTTTTAAGGGTTTTCCGCAAGCGACAGGGACTTAATTTTTTATGAGATGAAAAACAACGTGTATAATGCCTGTTTTTCTCACTTTTGTAAAAATACGAGGTCACTTGAATTTTTGATGCCAGTTGTTTTGGCGGGGGGGGGGGGGGGGGGTGAAAAGGCTCGAACATGATTTTCTAGCACATGTGTAACTTTGATGTAAACAAACTCTCATGCCTTTGTGAATGGCTTTGTGTTTTTTGCTACTAAATTGTTTAGGAACTATTGTAGTGGGATTTTCCCAGAAGTTTGTTTTAAACTCGCTACCCGTGTCTAAAGTTGCGTGATTTTGGTAAGAATAAATAGTAAAAATTAATCGCTAGCCCCTTAATATTTTTGTTTTATAATTATTTATATCATGATTGTCAAAATGTTTTTTTCCCTCAGATCGGTGCAAGTTTCTATGTTATACGAACCTAAGCGTGCATGGTAAACCACGTGTATATTAATTTTGACAATTATTTTCATACGACACATAAACAAATTAAACAGAAGTACTACTTTTAAAGTTTCAAACAACTTAGACGAAATAAAAACTTAACTTTGAGCGTGAATTATCTTGAAAGTACGCGTTCAATGACGTACAGTATCTATTTTCGTTTTCGTTTTGACAAATTCAATTATATATGTGTTACATGTGGTAAATTGTGTGAACATGGATGCTTTTTTGTAAAGCAAATGTTTAATTTGGTATTAAAACATTTCGTTCTAGCAATTGGAGCTATCTATTTTGACCACTTAGGCAGAATATATGTTACGATCATATTAGTAGTAGTAATAGTAGTAGTAGTAGTAGTAGACGACTTTTATTGCTCTTTACAAACGAGGGGGTGTGGTTTGTAAATGTTTTTAAACACAGCGGGTAACAGGTTGTTTCGTTCCTATTAGATTTCCCACTCCTTTTTCATCGTATATATTCATATAAGAAATTTAATCCTTGACAATTTGCAACTTTTTAAACGTGATAGGCAAAGAAGAATAAAGTTATTAGTTTATATTTTCCATCTCACTTTGATAAATTTGATATTATGAATCGACTCGGAGTTAAAGTATAAATTTGGGAGCGAAACTGCCCTATTCCTTTGTTCATATTTTTTGAATATTCAAATGTGTTTCTTTGCACGAGACAGATTTTGTGTAAAATTTAGATATAATTTGGCATAGTTCCACATTTCGATACTTTTTTAAGATGTAAAATTGCATTAACACATTAGCAAATTTTGTCAGTATTCAAAAGGTTGTATTTAAATCGGAACAAAAATACCTTTTCATAAAATGGAATGAAACTTCAAACATCAATGAAATAAGTATTTACGCATAAATTAATTGTGCATAAATTAATTAAAGTAATCGGCAATAATTTCTTGACAGCACGGTTATATGATAATACCGATAAAATTGGTGGGAGTATCAAAAAATTCCTAGACTTATAGCTCCCCATAATAATGTTTCAATGTCTCACTTAAATTGAAAATTAACGATTCGTTTTAAGGTACAAATCTTTTTGATAGTTGTGAAAATTGTATATCATGACCAACAGGTGTTACATGTATTACTACCGTACTTTAAATTTGTCTACGGAGCGTCTATTACGCCAAATCAGTTCCTATTTACTGGTATTCGTCCTATAATAGACCATTTGTCCATTAATACACATTCTCTAATATCCATAAATGTCCAATGCTCTTAATACACAATGCTTATACTTAAAACATATTTCTGAATCTTTTCACTTTTCACAGCTTAAATTGATATCATACACAGAAAGTTAACATAATTTTGCATTGATATTTTTTATCATTTTAGTTACTAATGAGTACGTATAACTTACCACTATAATCGTACTTAAATGTCAGTTATATTCAATTTCATCATAGTAAAACGTGACAATTTAAATTAAATGTATACAATATTGCAAGTATGGGTCGAGATATTTTAACAAAATCCTAAACAAATCAAAATTTCAAGTCAAGTGTCAAGTCCTAAACATCCTTTAAGGATCTATTTGTGGTGTAAGAATCAAACCTGTACCAATTACAGCTTACCATGTTAAAATTCTACACACCTCACAGCCTTATTAGCATAATCGGAACTTTTCTGCTTTTTATATTAACGAAATACTAAAACCCCCCGAGAAGGTCTAAATACGTCATTCACGGGATTTTAACGAGACCAGTTCGAGACTCTTGCAAATCGAGAGAGGAGTTTAGATCGAAAAAGTAAGTAAAAGTTTATGTTTATTCTATCGGCAAGCTTTTTAAATTATTTAAAGTTGCATAACAATTGTTTATTAATGTGAATTCGAAGTTTGGGGTGATTAGCCTTATCTCGATAAAGAAACCGTCTGAACAGCAGTTTTCGATTTTGTCAACAATCTGAAACGTGCTAGGGGGTAGTCATGTATCGGTAAGTACAGTGTTAAACTAGATAAATATTCCTTTAAAAACCTGCAGTGCAATAATTCCACTGCATGTGTTACCAAAATGTTAATAAATAATTGTCGTTGTGAAATGTGACTTGAAAGACATGTTTAAGTATGAAAAGTGTGTGCATGTGTATTATAGTCAGTTTTTACACATATTGGTACCTAGCATACGTTAAAAAAATATTGTATTTTTTTCCTAGAATATTGTGTTTGTGTCAGTCATGCCTTCAGTCATTTCCATACAGAATTTCCTCGACACGTACATGTAGTTTTGATACATGTGTCTCTTTAAAACTGTTAACTTTATGTCTTATTTATCTATTAACGATGATAGTTTTTATGAATCAAGGGTCTGCATTTGTTATGTAAATATAACATTATACAATTGATAGTATGAGAGAGAGATAGGGATAGACTCAGAGAGGGAGAGAGAGAGAGAGAGAGAGAGACTTTAATTACAGTGTACATGTAATTGTTATTGATTGCCTTGCTTCCATGAACCATATATATATATTTCAATAATGCCACAATGAAATAGCAATATTGCTGACAAAGATGTTGAGAGAGATCATGGAGAGAGAGAGAGAGAGAGAGAGAGAGAGAGAGAGAGAGAGAGAGATCATGGAGAGAGAGAGAGTAGGAAAAGCCATGACAAATTTTATAGTTACATATAATTATGTCATTTCCCACTCCATGGGTTGTTTTAGCTGTTATTATGGTAATGTTTTGACCCACGTCTCAGATACTGCATGTGCCCATAAAAACGTGTAATCTGGGACACACCCTTTTGTTTTGATAATGACAGCATTTAGCTTTGTCTTTTTTCTTCTAATCTACAGGTTTATCTGTGGCCTCCAGATGATCTGAAGATCAGGAATATAGAAAATATTGCCAATTTGATATGGCTAATGACCCAGTGAAGTCTGCTGAAGCCCAGAAGGTACTTCTTTGTCATGTAATAAACTTACAACTTGTCCTCCATATGTACATTGTAGATATATTTGGTTTAAGTTGATTGAAAGCCAAGCAAGGTTACCTAAATAGCTACAATGTCTTGTGTAAAAGGGAAAGGTTTGTATGGGCATCTTGTTGCAACACTGCATGATTATCGGTATTTGAAGTGGTGGGAACCTCTGAAAGGAATACAAGGAGTTTGAAAATATTATAAACTTAACGAAATGTCTTTTACACTCTCTGAGAGAATAGGATTTGCAGAAATCCCATGAATTTCTTATGCTGGAAATATGTTTTTCAGATTAGTTTTTGTCATTGACGCAATCTTATTTTGGTGTACATAGAATGTTGATAGTTGCAACTCATACAGACATTCATTTGTTACATAAGGGTTTATGACTTTGATTTTTGTTCAATTTATTTAATATTTTTCTGTCCTCTGGAAATCTAAATATCTTTGAAGTTACACCAGTTGGTAACAAAGGCAGATGGTTTCTGGTGATTTTGTTTTAACTATTTGATTCATTACATTTTTCACGTGTGTGCAGACCTGATTGACCCGGGTTTCCTGATTTTGTCGTATAAGTGATATTGCTTTAAAAAGTATATCACCTGTGACTTTAATACTGGTATATTAGTACATATTTCATTTGTAAAATCATTTGAAAAATTTAAAGTGTTTTGTAGGACTTAAATGTTTTTTATGGCTTTTAAAATTACTGAAAGTACATGCACATGATGCAACTATCTTTTGACATTGTATATATAATAAAATGATAAAGGAACTGTCATCTGGGTTTAAAATTAGTGGCAAAATGATGTAATAGATGTTTGTATAATATTAGAAAAGATTACATTGTCAGTATCACTTTATAGCACATTCTTGAAATAACTGCATTGAATATATAAGTATTTGATGAGTGCACAATGTTTGCAAAAATTAATTCTCTTAACACTTTATGTTTATTCTATTTTAGTTTCCAGACCATGACATTAATGAATATTTCTTGAATGGAATGCCTGAGGATTAGGATGGAACCTTATTCTGCCTTTTTACCAACTCACACCATCTTTTCAAGATTTATGGAGCCAACCACAGAAGGATTTGTTCTAAACACATCATTCATAACATTCTAATTTATGTTACTTAAAAAAGGAGTAGGCACTTTAAATGTTACTGGATGAGTTGTTTCAACAATAAGTGTTCATATAATGAATACCAGCAAACATTTTGTTGAGTGTACTTATTTTGTATTTTTCCTATCCATCTAACATATGTTTTTATATAACATATTCATATACATGTAGCATTTTTGGAAACAGCTATCTTTATTTAATTGAAATTTAGCTTTACTATTTTATGCAAGTTTTTTCATATACTCTTTTGTATACAAACAGAACAAAAATACTCAGTTACAATGGGAAATGGACATAATATATATATATATATATATAAAAGTGTCTAATAACTGTATAGATCTTGTTCTTGAACAGAAGAAATTGACAGATGAATATTCAGTTTTAGCCATCAAATACAAATATTAATATTTTTTTTAGAATAGTATTTAATCTAAGTTGAAAAAAGAATTAAAATTTAAATATAAAAGTTTTTTCCCTTTATTCAAGTGTTTGGAAACAAATTCATTGAAATTTTTACCGTTTCTATCTAAAATTGCTGTACAGTATATCCTATTGATGCCTGTTATATATCACTTTAGTTTCTTGAGCAGCATATCTATTACTCCTTTTTCTCAGAATGATGTATACAGGGTCATTAATTTATTTGCATTATATTAAACTAGATACAAATATACCTTCTGCAACATTTTCATTGTTTAAATGGTATTGAGTTCTTGAAACGAGTCTTGTGATTAATTTTTTAATTACCTTTCATATGAAAAATGACATCTAAATCTTAATTAAATTGCTGTACAGTATATTCTATCCATTTAATATATCACTTTATTTATGTTGAACTGCATGTCTATTAGTTTTATGATTTTTTTAGAATGATATATGCAATTTCATTAATTTATTTTTCATTTTAAAAAAATTCACTAAAAAAAGATCTTTTACAACCTGTGTATTTTTTTTTTCAATTTACATAATACAGTGTATTAACCGTATGTAGTTGTGTAGATTTATACATGTACCTACAAGCAATATACATTTAACATTCATCAGGCACATGTACCAGCCTACTATATTTGATAATGTACTTCTTTCATGCATTTTTCATGCCTTATACTCATTGTTATATGTATTATTAAACTACTTTGAAAACTTTTCTCAATTTATTTATTTTAGTAAGATTGAGAAACGGACTATAGTCAATGCACGTTTTCAAGAGTTGTCCTTCTTGGGGACAACAATGAATGCTTCCCTGGGTTCATGACCATGAATATTGAGTAGGCTGTGAGGTGTGTTCTAGTTACCAAAGTATTTTAAAGAGTTGCTTTTTGAACTTGAATCTGATTGGTTAACAGTTTACGTTCTCATTTTTTATTCATATTTGAAAGGTCGCTCTGAGGTCTCCTTACGGGATATTCACCAAAAAAAAAACAACAACAAAACATTGGAAGTGTGAAGCGACTAAGGCGTTGTTTAGCCGTGGTAAAACAAGGTAAGGTTTATACATTGATTCTATATTCTTTGTCAATGCTCACGAACAACCAGGTGCAAATTTTCACGATGCACATTGATATTAATTACATTCTAAAAACATGTTATATGTAAACAAACCCACGTGTAAGATACCTGGTTATCGTAAGTCAAAATTGCCTCTGATGCAAATATTTCAAGATATATTTATTGTGTCAACGATGTGACTGTTGTAACTTGTGTAAATTTTTAATCACTAATTATGTTAGTCTGATTTCACTTATTTGTACGCAGAATGTATATCTTTTTTAGATTTCGACCGGAAATGGATTAACAAAAAATGTAAAGCCGACCATATCTCTTGTCTCTTGTCAAGGTTTGAACTAAATAGTTGAATTAAATTAGTTGTACACCGAGAAAATGTTTGTATTTTATAAAAAACGGCAAATGTCTTTGAAAAAAGAATCTTTGAAGGAAAATATTTGCTTTATGATGATTTATTTGTTTGATTTCCTATCCCTTTCGATCCACTAGTGAAAAAGAATTTAACTGTTTCCTTTTATGGGAATACGACTGATTTTATGAGAAGTTCCCAATCAGTCCTTGTCTCTGATTGGTCTATTTCTCTTTATATAAATGACAAGAGATTAAGGTATATTGCAGAGTCCTCTCTGATTGGTCTAATTCTCTTTAAATAAACGACAATAGATAAAGCTATATTACAATAATAATAATACATTCTCTAAATAATGTCAAATTCTTCTAATGAACACAAAAAAAAATTCTTAATATTATATTTCCTTGCAGGATATATATTGCCTATATATTTGTCAAAATTGAGTTTGCTAAAACCATGCAGTAACATAAAATGTTTTAGGGGCTCTAAATACTAATGTATTTAACGAAACAAGTGTTTAAAAAAATAGATATAAGGGTGCAATATAAATAATAAAATTTCAAAAAATATATAAAAAGTATTGGTTGAGATGCAATGTCAAAGAGAACATCAATTCAGAATCGCACAATGTTTTTAAAGTGTTTAACATGACTTGACTGACATGATGTAATTAAATGAAATTATGTTTGTACAGAATTTACTATGTATATTTTTTTTTTACCTTTTTTAAATAAAGAGCCATACTTTGGATGCATGGTGTGTTGTTGTTAAAAGAAACCCTACTTTTATGTTAATTCTTCAAAACGTTTACATTACAAGATATTTCACACTTGAATAAAATTTGTAATAATTTGTAATTTTGTAATAAGATCAGTTTTTCTCTTCTTTTAAACAAATGTTTACTATGCATGGCTGATCACTTCACTGAATTTTTTTGTTCGTACCATAAATCTGTCTTTTATATACTAGACAAGTTTATTAAGTCTTCTAAAGTTAATATTACAAAAAATTGAAAAATTCAACGAACTGCTTGGCTTAGTGGCTCCAAGGAGACATACTACATAAAGGTAAAGGAGTTCGAGCCACATATGCACCGGTACAATCGTTTTTTTTCTTCTCTAATTTGATCTCAACTTGTATATTTATTCCATTATATCCATCGTTGCCAAAATTGCAATAACTTCGTAAAATGCATGGATACCATGAAAAATACCTTTCTATTTTATTTTATTTATAAAGGTTGAAGGATAAATAATATTTCATGATGAATAAAATACTTTGAGGCTGAGGATCGGAGGACCTTAAAATGAAATCCTCTAAAATGTCTCTGTATATAATACTTTTACTGGGGCTATTGTTATACTATTGTTATACATGTATATCACTATACTATTATATATTTTTATTTAAATTGATATATGAGCTTTTGTTTGAATTGTTGTATTATTCCGCTTAAAGCTTTAAATTTTTGATAATTGTTAACCATTCACACTTTAATGGTGTTATTCAAATTATGTCTACAAGATATATCTATAGAATATTTAATGTTGTCATTGAAATACTTCTTTTAGATAAGATTAAATGTCAGATAAATCTCAAAACCTATTGTATTTTCATAAGGTAAGTTGCTCATGTGCCTTGTATGATTTCTATTTAATAATTTCTCTTTCTTTTCAATAGAAAAAACCATGCCTTCTAAGAACATGAAAGGACTAACTTTTTTTGGACATGATGACATAAAACTCAATAATACTGTTGATACTGAAGATCAAAACAACAGTACATTCAATTCTACAATCTATGGACTTCAGTTCGGTAAAACATGTTATGATTCCATCTATTTTATTTCCTCTGGTTTAATTTGACTCTCCAAATTAATTATTAAATTATATATGTTTTAGCAAATATTTTGTTTTACTTTTTTTCAGAAAAAAATACCACCAACCTGAGTGGAGAAAATCATGCAGGACAAAATGAAACAGATGGTGGACACCAGTATGTCATATTGTGGGTCTTGTTGGGATTGTGTATATTGTTTTTTGCATGGCTTTGTTTTATTTTTCGAAGAAAAATTTGGCACAAGATAGTAAAAGTCTGTCCTGTTCCAAAGAGTCAAGGTAATAATACCGTCAGGAGATTAACACAACATTATTGTACCAAAGTATGAACTTTGATATTATTATTATTAGTGTTATTATTTTTATTATTAATAATATTATTATGACATATGACGGGCCTTTTTAATAGAAAGAAACCCCAAGAACTTGTTAACTTTGATAATTGATAATGTGCTATCAAATACATTTTTTCCTGTTTACATCGTTTTAAACTAGCCATTATTGCCAAGTTGTGACCTACTTTTTTCAAAACTATGCAATATCTTACTTGGGTTTTTTTTGTAGTTTTTTTTTATATTTTAGTGAAATGTCACAGGAGCAGCGATGACACGGATGTTCTTCACTTTAAGCTGTGTTTGAGGGATAGGATGGAGATTGAGAATGTGAAGGAGTATGAATGAAATGCTCTCATTCAATATTGATTATTGGTTATACTAACTAATATAATCCGTATTTTTTTAATCCTCAGTATCTCCAAATAGTACAATAGTCTAAACTTTGCTTATCAGTAAATTTGATATTCAAATGAAATAACAAATTTCAATCATCGAAAACGGTATTTACTTTAATGATGAAATTGTTTCGGTGCAAATTAAAAAAAATAGGGAGGGGTATGATCCCTTCAATTTCCAGTAGTATTACTTTCATATTATTATTAACAAATACTGTTATTCCGGAAAAAATCCTTTGTAGTAATTAATTACATCTACATGCAAATACATTTAAGTGTTTTCAATGAACCTATGCTGTCTGTTACACTTCAAAGTTTTCATTTCTTTTTACTATAATTTTTGACTACAACCTAAACAGAAACATCATTAAAAATCTTATAATCTAATAATATTTTTTCATTTTTGAAATCAAAGCATGTCTTTAACATCAACATTTTTGTACTGTTTATAAATTCATGTTTGCTATATTGAGAAAAAAAAATTAAATGCTTATCTTTTGTTTCATTCTGTATCATTTGGCAAACATCAAAGAAATGTATTTGTCTCATGTTTAATGTATTTATGAAAAATTTGTATTAACACATAATTACCCGTATAACAAATAAGAGATCATGAAGGCTAAGTGATATTTTCGTTGGTTTGTTGGTTTATACTGGGGACGAAAGGAAGCGTATGTAACACAAAATACAAAGAACAAACACTGCAAATATGAATCTGTGGGACAAGGGAAAGTCCGCTTTATTATTTTTTTTTTTTGATGATGCCGTTAGGTTTTTCCTGCATAAACAGATTTTATTTAAATCATATCTTAGAGGTATATGTTTAAGTTGATCTGTGTTTACGCAAATTTTTACATAGTGCCATATTATTTAATTTATTTATTACAATTTTATCTCTATATTTTGTCGTATATTTTATATTTTGTATTTTTTGACTTGTGAGCTTACATAGTGTGTATAACACTAAACTTATATTCATTAAAATTTGTACCGCTTACAAGTACTCTTTGATATGTTTGGTTTATGTCAAATTCAAATGCAGTGAGATGAAGTAATCTTGACAGCACGGTTTACACAGATAATGCCGTGGATAGGGTAAGAAATATTATCATTCGCGGTAAACAAAATATGGAAGTTTAAAAAAAATCCTAGACTTGTATACCTCTCCGTAATATTGTTTCTATGTTTAAATGAAATTTTAAAAAGATTAAAAAATCGTTTTTATCTAAAATATCTGTTTTTTAGTTGTGTAAATTTCATTTCATGATGAAAATATATTAAATGTATTATTACCCTATTTTGTTATCAACAAAGTCTGTCACTACGGTACGTCCATAACGTCAAAACGATTCCTATTTACTAATTATTCGTCTTCTCACGGACCATTTGGCAATTGATACACAGTTCCTACTATCCAAATGTCCCATGCTTTTGATACAAAAATGTTTAATTTAGACCTTTTTCTGCTTTTCGAACTTAGTTTTCATAGTTTCAATTGGCATAATATAGCTATTTTCGTAAGCGTAAAAGTTAATATTATCATTATTTGTAACATATGTCCTGCGACGTAAGCTATTTTTGTAACCATACCCATCTTTCGTAATGGCGTTCTTCTTTTATTAGTTGATTTTCATCCATTAATTACAAACCTATACCTCCTTATCCTATCGTTAGATCCTTCTTACATATTTAATAAATGAGTTTGTAAAGTTTTAGATACTGAAGAGGGACATTGGGATTGTTGATTTATGGAATTTATGCTGCTCTTTAATCTACAAATATAATTGATTTTTACATCTTTGATTTTACTAGTATTTATTTTGATCACTGCCATATTGCAATGCTAGTTATTTGCAGTTTCCTTGTAGTATATCTGTAATAAAAGACACTTTAAATTACATGCATACTATGAAGGTAATACTTACCGATGTTTTTTTTTTAAATAAAATTCTAAATAAAACTTATAAAGGAATTTAAAAGAGTCCAATGTAACGTCCTATTTATCCTTCATGGATTTACGAATGTAAGAATCAAACCTGTTACAAATACAGCTTGACTTGTGAAACTTTTATGTGTTAACTTTTTAACATGTTAATCTATGTTAACAAAAAATACACAAGCCTTTTCTACATCACATAAAATTGCTAACTCACTTTATCATTTACCCATCATTTTTTCTTTCTTGATACTGTCAATTTTACAGAGCGTGAACCGATTTTCCGATGGGTTTCCGATTCCGTATCACCACTGTCTGAAACTGATGACGTAGTACACATTAAAAAACGTCTGTATTTAAGCGCGTTTTAAAAGAGTTCGTTTAAAAATAGCTTTGTTATATAAGTAAACGTCAAACAATTGATTTCAAAAAGATAGTTTTATAATTAAAACTTTTAAATGGATAAGGGTATATAATAAATTTATCATTGTAACAGTAACTTGATCTAAAGAGCCGGATCACGTCTCGTTGGCAGGCGCGGATCATCAGATCAAACTCGACGCTTCGCGTCTCGTTTGATCTGATGATCCGCGCAAGGCAACTCAACGTGTTCCGACCCTTTGGATCAAGTTACTGTTATAATAATATATATATATATCTCACTTTTTTGACAATTGTCATTCACACTATGGTTTTCTATTAAAGAATTTAACCTATATTCTAACTTGTTATGCTTCGTTCACATTATTTAATTTTTTAATTCTTAGAAGCAATAAAAATCAATTTGCACAATACGCATACAATGAAACTGTACATTTACATGTTGAAAAAAAAAAATAATTTAGACAGTATCAAATTCATTCACTTTTATTTAGAGCTACTTTGAATTAAAATACTTTAATTAATAAACTTGGTTTAACGGTTAACGAGTCATTCCGAATAAAAAAAACCTATGATATAGAATTACATACACTACTGTCGCCTGTTGCTAAAGAAGCTTTTTTCAGTCCGGAAACCACGTGATCAAAATAAAATATTGAAAGAACCAAATTACTAACATGTTGTTACCCTGATACACATACAGTGGAAACACTAATGTGATTTTAGAACTTATGAAGTGCTAATGAATAACGATTTCCACAATTAAAGGTGCATATTCGTGTTGATGATATACCGGTATTATATAGAACATTAATAGGCACAGATGCAGAAGAATCCTAATTTTCAAATGTCAAATCGCTCTATATGCAAGTATTTCATGATATGGTTATTATGCATCAACGATGTGTTCGTGTAAACTAGTAGAAACTACTAGAAACTAGTGCAGAATAATTTGTACCTTTTGAGCATAAATTAATTTATTTCTAGTAAAAATGTGCAGTCTACTTTTATTTTCATTTCATTTTACGGAAGCAGGAGGCAGAATAATCTGCTTTTAAATTGTCAAGATTTGAACATAAAGGTATATAAGTTTCAAACTGAAAATATTATTCATATTCAAATGTACTGATTAATATATTTCCAAAAATGACAAATATGTGTCTTTCATGAATTTTTTTTTCGATTTTTTTATATTTCCGATTTCCTTTGTCCCAAGGTTAACACTTGCGAACTCTTTAAATATTATCTATTTAAAGGAAGGCGACCCGATTTGTCCTGACCTTTGATTGATCAAAATTTCTTAATGTGCATGACAAGGGAGGGGGCCTATGTCACAAAAGTAATGTTTGCTTTAAGACCCTTAAGGTGGTATGGGACACATCCATAATTTGACGTACTATTTATCGAAAAAAAAACCCAATAAAATTAAGTGTAATTTTATAAATAGTTTCTTTCCTACAATTGTCACCTAACAGCGTAGCGTAGTGGGTTGGAGAGTTCACTACGAATCTGTAAGTCATGAGTTCGAATCAAATTTTAATAAAATTCTACCATCAAATCAAGATAATTACTAGTATCTTCAATGATGATAAAACTAAACATAGTTTCTCAAAGCAAGTAATTTATACCAATATTAATTGAAATAAGTATTCAAACTAAAATTGATAATTAATATCCTTCATTTCCTTTATTTTCTTAGATTTTGAAAATATTTTGATTATTTTCCTATGCTTCCAATTTGAAATATTTCTGACATAATTAATGACACACTATGAAGACTTTATTGAAAGATAAAAATTACAGAAATACTGCCGGGTAATATACTAATCATTGAATAAAAGAAAAAAAATAATGGTTTTTGTTGATTTTTATTCAAATTTGTTTATATAATAAAATTAGATTACAAAAAATTGTAGTAAATTTGAAAAAACATATTCTATAAGCCTATTCTAAAACCATAGTTCTTAATTATTACTTCAAATTTGTTAAAAATAAACCTTGATCGTTATTGTTCATAGATATTATTAGACATTATAGATAAAGCTGTAAAGGACTATATTTGATATGGTCAAATATATGCCCCCAATTTTAACCAATTTTTGAATAGTATCAAATCTTAATTAAACATTATACACAGGATGTCTATCACTTTGATCTTGATAATAATCATCATTGTCCATTAGTTGTTTATATATGACGTCACCTAAATGGGCCAATTTCCGCAATTTTGGAAACAAACGATAATATTGTCATTTTTCCTTCATATTTTGCCTTTGGAAGTATAGAGCACAGGTCTGCTCAAGTACGATTTTTACATTTGTTTCTGTTCATATAATCATACATATCATACTTGAAAATGGTACTTGAGCAAGCATGCATTCGATGTTTACCAGTCTAAAAAAAACATCGGAAAACATAAAATAAGACAATTTTCATGACGTCATTTCTACATTATGACGTCACTTTGGTGATACCTTTTACACTTACATTCAATATGAAGTTAAACTATTTTTAACCTTATTTTTAAAGTTCTTTATAGAACTTAAATTTTGGGGGCAAGGCATGCACAATACTGCATTTAGTAGTGTTTAAAATAATAACAAAATATTGTGATATTTTCCTACGTTAGTGATTCACCAAAAATGTAGGCCTTGTTAGATTGTAAAATTTTATTTCTAATACTATGCTAGGTTTACAATTGTAAAAAGAAAAATGAGATTTTAATTTCCTAACACCTTCATATCATAATCATTTATTTAAACTACCAGACAGGACTCCTTTTTAAGAGACATTTTTATTAAAATAAGGGTCCAAAATCTAACAATATATTGGAGAATTTTTGCCTTCTATATATAACAGTTTTAATAGTACCTAAATCTCATTATCAAATATTTCCCATTCAAAGTTAATTCCAGTATAAATTTTATATTAATTTTTATTTTAAATAAAATATAAAATAATATAAAAGTATCACAAAAATATTACAGAAAATATATTATGACAAAGAATAGTCTTTTTGTGAAGACCTGAATGATAAAATACCTATTGCCCATATAGTATCTTTTTTGCCTGTAGTCTCTCAAAACGGTGATTGATATGGTATTGACCTCGTCTGCAAATCATTATTAAATCAAATATAATTTTACATGATTTAAAGAGTTTAAAGACTTTAGAAAAATTAAAATATATCACTATCTACTCAGATAAGTCTGTGTTTTTTCGATTTTATTTGTATAATAATTCATTTTAAAAGTGTAATCTGAACACTTTATGAAAATAATGCACAAGATTCTTAGTATCAAAACTACGTTTTGCACTTGCACATTACTGTGTATCTGATAAAATTGACGGTGTAAGTCGGCATAATATAACTGTTGTTATATGTATATTTTCTTTACGTCATTTTCCCGAGAATATTTCTAGTAATAAATAGCCATTCTGAATTTGTTACAGAATTGTTTTCATTGTAGAGTAGAAAAGTTTTCCCGTTTCAGAATGAGTTATTCTTTGGAGCTCGTGAAAAAAATTACTGGTATACTGTCCTTCCTAATATAATTTTTTTTTTTTTTTTTTTTTTTTTTTTTTTTT
>WFKH01003881.1:14224955-14241497 GCA_016163765.1 Magallana hongkongensis | reverse complement strand
ACACACACACACACACACACACACACACACACACACACACACACACAATAATAATAATGCATTTCAAAAAATCCAAAGTTAAAAAAATCCAAGGTTCTTTCTACTTTAACTCCGGCATTTTACGTATATTGGTTAGATCGAACAGTCCAAGAAGAATCTTAGATTAAAATACTGAATATATATATGTTATATAAACGCATTTATTTAGTCCGTAAGTAAATGATTAGATTTTAAAAATCACCTTTAAACAAACTTAAACTTTAAGATGTTTGAAAAAAATGGCGGTGTTATATGCCACACGTACTACATTTTACAACGTACCCGGTTCAGGCTTCCTGCCTGGTTTAGGAAAGTTAATGAATCGTATTTCCCCTAGAAGACAATTTGAGTACTGTTCTTAGTACATGTACCCCAACAACAACGTTTAATGAATCGTGAAAATCAGCAACTGTTGAATTCAAAGGCAGACTGTATTTAGTTTGTCGCGGTACTTTTCATGAACTCAAGCGACTTGTCAATCAAAAAACCTGCGCAAGGCCTAATGACCAAAAGTATAACGCTTTGATGACTTGATATGTATTGGCTATTTCGTTAAATGCATATTTGTGAATAAAATTTCTGAAAGGAAATCTATCATCTATATAATTAAATGAAACTCATTTTCATAATATATTTTATAATATACACGCGATCAAACATTCAGAACATCATATTCTTTTCAGGTCGTTATACACTCTAAAAAAAAAAGAAGAAGAAAAAAAAACAAAACAAAAACCGGCGGTCCGCCCACGGAAACTTTGACAATCTGTCTTATTGTCACTGTCAACTGAACTTCTGTGTTGTAAGTAATCTGCCTAACGTTCGTTACAGCTTCTCTTTCAATTTCTCTCCTTAAAAAAATGTATTAAAGTTAATATTTATATCATGATCTTTTTCTCTTATCTGTGGAAGTTGTTATGTCAAATGAACCATAGCGTGCATAGAAAACCACGTGTATATTGAGTTTGACATTTATTATTATATGTCACTATCAAATATTGATTAGAAGTACTACTGTTAAAGTTAAGAACCATTTATTTTGACAAAACCTTGGGCTTTCGGTAGGACAAAACTATCTTTTTCTTGCGTCAAAAGTTAAAATGACGCTGGTTTCAAGCGAAATATGCATCGATTACGTATTCTTAGCTCAAAAGCGCCAGGCAAATCCTCCTTGTGAGACATGGCTGAGTAGCCAACAATGAAATAGACAGGCATTGCTGTTTGTTACAACTACCCAAAGTCCAAGCTCTTAAAACAACTTAGAAAAATAAAAACTTTCTTTGAGCGTGAAATATCTTGAATGTACGAGGTCAATGCATGACCTGTTTTAAAACGATCGACCATTTGTTACATTGTGTTAAATTGTGTTAAATGTGAATGCTAACTTCGTATTTTTTTTATTCATGGAGAAGTAAATGTTTAATTTCGTATAAAAAAATTCTTTCTAACAATGTAATTTCGATCATTTAAGCAGAATATATAAATATATATCGATCATAGTAGCACATAGTATTTCTTGAGTGGGCGTGGTTTGTGAATGTTTGTAAACAACACAGTGCTTGCCGGGTTGTTTCGTCCCTATTTGAATTCCAATCTCAGTTTTCCATCAGATACATTTATAAAAAAAACTTTATCCTTGGCAAGTTGAAAAATTGTCTTGGTAGGAAATGACGAATAAACATATGTGTGTATGTGTGTGTATATATAAACAATGTAATTTGTTTGGAATATCCAGTACAAATTATATCTTTTTTTTAAAATAATAGCCAATATATTCAGAATGGTATAGACGAAGATTATTAAGATAATTTTTACACATCATGCAGTTCTTTTTTCATGATGCTGACTACTTATTACTTTCCATTACGAAACATATCGGTAGTTTTCCTGCTACCTCATGATATTATCGGTGATTAATATTTTAACGCGTCGCGGAAATCAAGTCAAGTATTTTTCAATGATTAAGAAATTTTGTTATAAAATGAACAGAGTCGTGTTAGTATTTTAAATAAATATGTGAAATTTTATAGTGTGAGAAATTAAAGCAAGAATTTTAGATGAGGCCAACGTCAAAGACAAATTTGCATAACTAAACACTTTTTTAGTATTAACACAATTAATTAACAAATATATATGTCAGTAATCAAAAGGTCGCTGGTTCATTATACACCTCCGTGGATATTTGATGTTGTGTGTTGTGTACTTGGCAAGTAATTGATTCAACTCCTTTATTCTATTAAAACCAGAAATAGTAAACAAAAAATATATACAAAGATTCTGGGAAAGTAGAATTTATTAGAACTGACAAGAACAAACAATGTCATTTTTTATTTTACAGAGTTTTATCCTATTGAATAGAAAAGCATGCCTCCTAAAAACGTGACGGGACTCAATGTTGTAGGACATCATACACGCAATAATACTTTTGATTCTGTAAATCCGAACAACAGCACCATTAATTCTACAACTTATGGACGTCAGTTCGGTAAAACATGTTATTATGATTCAAATTATTTTCTGGCTTTGTTTTAATTTGACTCTTCATATTAATTATTGTATAATATCTGTTTTAGCAAATTTGTTGTTATATTTTTTCAGAAAAAAATATCACCAACCTGAGTGATGTAAATCTTGCAGGACAAAATGAAACAGATGGTGGACACCAGTGTGTCATATTTTGGGTCTTGTTGGGACTGTGTGTGTTGTTTTGTGCATGGCTTTGCTTTATTTTTCGAAGAAAAATTTGGCACAGGATAGAACACCTCTGTCCTGTTCCAAAAAGTCAACGTAATTATACCGTCAGGAGATTAACAATTATGGGACCAAAGTATGAACATTGATATTTCCTTATATTATTATTATTATTATTATTATTATTATTATTATTATGACACATGGCGGACCTTTTTAATAGAAAAAAAAATAACTTGTGAAAATCTTCATTCCTAATCAAACACTCTTTGATAATTGATAATGTGCCATTAAACACAGTTTTCCTGTGTATTTCTGTTTAAACTCTCCATTATTGCCAATTTGTGAACTATTTTTGTCATAACTATGCAAAATCTAACTGGTTTTTTAAAAATATTTTAGAGAAATGTCACAGGAGCAACGAGGACACAAATGTTCTTCACTTTGAGCTGCGTTTTAGGGATAGGATGGAGATTGAGAATGTAAAAGAGTATGAATGAAATGCTCTCCTTCAATATTGATTATTGGTATACTTACAAATATAATCCATATTTTTTTAATTTCCAGTATCTGTAAATAGTACAATAATCTAAGCTTTGCTTAATATCAGTAAATTTGATATTCAAAAGAAGAAACAAATTTGAATCTTCAAAAACGATATTTACTGTAATGATGAATTTGTTTTGGTGCAAATTAAAAAAAAGTAGAATTTGGTATGCTCCCCTCAATTTTTTGTATTATTACTTTTGTTTTATTATTAACAAATACTTTTATTCCTGAAAAAATCATGTGTAGTAATTAAGTGCATGAATATGCAAATACATTAAAGTGTTTTCTATGAATCAATATTGTCTGTTACACTTCAAAGTTTTCATTTCCATTTTACTATAATTTTAAACTACAATCCAAACAAAACATGATTATATATCTTATAATTTAATAATATTTTTTTTTCATTTTTGAAATCAAAGCATGTTTTTTACATAAAAATTTTCTCTACTGTTTATAAATTCATGTTTGCTAAATAAGAGAAAAAAATTAATCGCTGATCTTTTATTCATTCACTGTAAACATCCAAGAAATGTATTTGTATAATGTTTAATGATTTTCTAAAATATTCGTATTAACACAAAATTACCAGTATAACAAACAACAGGACATAGAGGACAAGTGACATTTTCGTTGGTTTGTTGGTTTATACTGGTGACGGAAGGAAGCGTATGCAACACAAAATACAAAGAACAAACATTGCAAACATATAACTGTGGGACAAGGGAAAGTCCGCTTCATTAATTTTATTTTTTCGATGATGCCGTTTGTTATTTCCTGCATAAACAGATTTTATCTAAGTCATATCTTATATATTTATATGGATAAGTAGATCTGTGTTGTTACATAGTGCCATATTATTAATTCAGTTATTACATTTTTATCTCTTTATTTTGTAGTATTATTTAATTTTGTATTTATATTTTGTATATTTTGACTTGTGAACTTACATTGTGTGTATAACAAAAAACTTGTATTCATTAAAATTATTTCATAGTACTCTTTGTTTATGTCTATTGCCTTATCAGCAAAATTCAAATGCAGTGAGATGAGGTTACCTTGACAGCACGGTTTATATAGATAGTGGATAGGGTAAGAAACATTAACATTCACTTGAAACAAAATATGGAAGTTATAAAAAAAAATTAATAGCCCCTCGTAATATTGTTTAAATGTTTCAATGAATAAAAGAAACCCAAATAGTTTTAATGTAAATATTTGGATTTTTTAATGTGTAAATTTCATTTCATTACATGTATTGATACCATATTTTAATATCTACATAGTTCGTCATTACGAAACGATTCCTATTTACCGATAGTCCGTCTTATCATGGACCATTTGTCAATTGATACACAATCTCTACTATCCAAATATGCCCTATGCTCTTGAACACAAATGCTTAATTTAGACATTTAGACCTTTTTCTGCTTTTTTCGAACTAAACTTTCATAGTTAAATTGGCATAATATCGCTATTAAAAAGGTAAAAGTTATTATCATCAATTGTGCACTACGTTCTGTGAAGTTTTTTGTTTTTGTAACTTTCTATAAAAAATACCCGTTTTCCGTACTGGGTTTCTTCTCCGTAAGTTGATCTACATCCCTTTGTTTCATACCTGTGCTTACTTATCATATTGTCGTGTCCTTCAGACATATTTAATAAACGTATTTGTGAAATTTAAGATATGTACATGTAAGAAGGACATTGGTTTTTTATTTTTTAATTTAGACATATTTGTTTTGTTTTATTTACATATAAATATTTTTTGAAGAATTCGTATTCACAATTTTAATAATTTTGATTACTATGGGTTACCAACTACTATCGTACTTAAATGTCAGTTATATTCAATTTCGTCATAATAAAACGTGACAATTTAAATTACATGTATACAATATAGCCAGAATACGTCGAGGTATTTTAACAAAATCCCAAAGAATTTAATATTTCCAAATTAAACATCCTTTATGAATATAATTTTGATGTAAGAAATAAACCTGTACCACATACAGCTGACCATGTTAAAATTCTCGTTTTCAAACTATTGTTAAAACTTGTTTATAACTTGAATGTTTTAAATTTATTTTTATTTTTTATCATACTTGATACGTTCACAGATGAGATTATTGAAAGGGTGAAACGACTAGGGTATTGTTTAGCTGTTTAGCCGCGTGTAAAACTAGGTAAGGTTTATATGGTGATTCTATATTCTTTTCTAATGCTAACGAACAATCAGGTGCAAATTTTCCATGATGCACATTGATCTAAAAACATGTTAAATTTAAACAGGTGTAGGACACTTGATTTTTCATATGTCAAAACTGCATTAGGAACAAATATTTCAAGATAGCTTTATTATCGACGATGTGACTGTTGATACTTGTGTAAAATCAAATTAAATAAGGTGTTTTTATTTTTTGATTTCCTATCACTTTCGATCAAATGAAAGCTCGCATGCGCAATGTTTAAATATTTGGCCATTTCTTTTTATGGTAATACGACCCGATTTTGGGAGGAGGTCCCAATCAGTCCTGGTTTCTGATTGGTTTAAGTTTTGTTTAAAGTTTTGACAAGGGATTATGATCTACCACAATAATTTTCTAAATAATACTTTAAAGTATTGATAAGAACTTCAATTTATAAATTAAAAAATGTTATAGTGTTTAACATGACTTGACAGAGAAGATGTAATAAAATTACGTAATAATTGTACAGTATTTACCAAAATATATATATTTTTATTTTAATGAAGACTTATATTCACTTCATTTAGTATTGGTTTGAATGTGGATGCATGTTGCTCGAAGTTAAAAAAATTGTTTGAATGTAAATCTTAAAAAAAAAAGTTTCCATTATAAAATATTTCACCCTTATTCTTAGTTAAATGGCCGTTTTTTAAGATTTTATTTTCCTTCACACTACCTTGACTGTAACGACAACATATGTAGATGTTCAAATAAAGTCTATGAATATATTTAAACAATAGGGTAAAAACAATGTTGTATTTCTGATATATTTTCTGTTCATTTCTCGTATTAAAGTTAATTTTTTAACGACTTAGGGAAAAATGAAAAAAGAGAATAACTTAAAATGTTCTTATTGTAAAAGGATTTCCAGAAATTGTGTGTTACAGAAAGAAACATGATTATAACTTGACGCTAAACCCTTATGAGCTTGTCAACAATTATTGTTTTGACAAGATAAACTGCAAATAAACAACAATATAATTCTAGCGAAAAAATGATTATTTTCAAGAATGATATCCGTAACTTGGTTTACAGGAGGAGATATAAAATTATGTTTATACATCCAATGATATTTCAGCGAATCAACACTTTCAATGCATTCAATGTAAAGAGTATCGAAATACTAGTGGCAAAAATGATATAAAATATCACAAAAAGCAAACATGCTAAAAGTAACACATTGTCAGTGGAATAATCTCATACTACAGATTTTTATGCTGAGTAGTAAAATATATTTTTCACAAAATGATAAATATAAATCAGGGATGTAAAAGTCAGTTTCACAACAGAGATATTTCTTAAGCAAATGACAATTAATTTTCATGTCTGAATAACATGAGATAAATTCATATTGCCCAAAATCCCTCTGAAAATGGCAAAATTTCTTGACCTATATTATATAGTTTTCACGCATTGTACATAAATATTAATGCCAAAAGGTATCGAATTTTCAAATTTTGAAAATTTGATACCTTTTGGCATTTATGTACAAACGCGTGAAAACTATTTAAAGTTTAACATTGTTTAAAAATATTTAGGCTATATATTTTTAAACAATGACAATGTTAAACTTTAAATACTTTTCACGCGTTTGTACATAAATGCCAAAAGGTATCAAATTTTGCATTTTTAGATTTTCATACAGCCTTACATTCATATAAAAAGGAGGATTCAAATCAAAAATGACTTCAGTGCAGTTAAGATTAAAACTTTGCATACTACGACATAGAGAATATTTACTAGGTACAATTTTAAACAAAATATACAACGCAAGAATGTACAAAGTATTTTAACCTGGAGGGTAAAGTCTGATTAATTATATGTCAATTTCACTGAGGTTAAAGGCACTTTGTCTTCTAAAATATAGTCATGATATTTAGATTTTCTGGGGGGTTTTTCAAAGCGGGTTATAAAATACTAAAAATACATTATTTCATTGTCTCATTTCTATGTGCATATTTCATTTGCCTGTTTCAATCGGTAAATAGTGATTTAGTGCGACGTGTCTTTCTTCGAGTAGCGAGAACAATGGTGCGAACAAGACAACTTGATTTAGTGACAAATTGAATACAGCTAAACTAATTTCTCTTTCTTTTGGACAGAAAAGATCATATCCCATAAACATGTCTGGAACAAATTATGTTGAAAAAAATAAATCAACATTCAAAGGCACCTCTGATATGGTATTTCAAGGCAACAATACAGTCATCGTTTCTAATTATGAGATAACTGTTTCATTTTGTAATATCGCTAAATGTTATTATGTACATTTTTCGTTAAAAATGGCATTGTATTAAAAGTTGGTACATTATTTTCTCCTAAATAACCACAGCCACTGGTTTTTGAAATAAAAGTTCACTCTATAGTTTAACAACAATACTAGTTATCTAACTTCGAAATATGTGGAGTATTCATTTCCTGAAATGCAATCATTTTCACTTCAAACGCTATTCTATAGCATGCTGAAACATGTCGAAAAATAATAAGACGTGTTTATTCATACATACATGAAACGTTTCTAACACGTAATCTAAGACATCAACCAAAACACTAAGAATATGTGGTATTCCGTTTTATGCAACAATCCCCCCGGTGGTATGGCACCCCCCCCCCCCCCCGGTGGTATGGCTTTAATAATTTTCTAAACAAGAACATTGTTGCCATTTGTAATTTATTGTCAGCTAAAACAAAAATTCACTGATTGCAAATTATTTATATAAATATTATATTATAGAATTGTTGGCAAGGTTTTGTGAGAAAAAGAGCAGAGGAGAAGATTAACATGTTTTTCTATATAAGCACCTAAACTTAAATCCGAAAGAGGACAATATCATGGCATTCCTCGACAAGAGATATATTGTACTAGATGAAATGTCAAAACAGTTGATGATATTAACAATTTTCTAATTTCAGAATCATTCTAAATAGGAAAAAAATATACTGTATATATTTTTATAAATGTCACATGACAGAATCACATCTGGACGATTTTAAACAAAAAAATAAGGACTTTCAGTTAATTGTGAAAAAATAAGAATATTTTGTGTTTAAGATTTCATTTTCTTTCACAAATAAACAATTTACATGTATTACATGTATTAGTGTTAACTAGGAAGGTCAGAATCAAGTGCATACACATTTACAAGACTAAACACTTTTTCATTAAATTTAACGTTAATCATAAGCTTTCTACCATTTATGGATTGTTGATGTTTAATAATATCTACATTCAAATTCTTTCTAAATAAAATTGACATTCCTCTACTGAAGACAGAATCAGAGAGAGAGAGAGAGAGAGAGAGAGAGAGAGAGAGAGAGAGAAAGAGAGAGAGTAATATTTTTCACCGAACCACGGTGAATTATAGATATGCTTGACAAAGTGTGTTTCTTGTAAAAAAAATATATTATCAAAATGCCTCTAGCATTTAAAGAAAATAAAGTTAATGGTTTGGTGTCCATAAGGCCTAGTCGATTAATCAGGTGCTTTAGTCGAGCGATAGTCGAGTACCCGTTGATTTTTTGTTATTATTAACAGAATAATACTAACGAATAATGTTAAGAAAAAGAAGCTGTTATTTTCATTTTAGCCCGAATACTGACGTGTAAGTTTCCTATTTTATTAACTTTATGACGAGTAATCGACTTAACAATTTTTAGTCGATGATCGGTATGATCGAGCGATAGTTAAGTACATTAGTACTCGTTGACATCCATAGTATTTACCATTGTTTCTTTACGATATAGTTAAAGATTTTGACCCCAAAAGAAGACGAAGACTGTAATGAGTTTTATTTTGCTGACTACATTTTTAATGAGATGATAAAATTGTAACTTATTTTGATTCATTTATCCTGATGTGAACTTCATTCAATAGTACTTACTTTTTTCAAATTTCAAATACACGTGAGTTTGGGACTAGAAAATAAGTAATATATATTGTAAGCACACGATATTGGAGGGAACAATTACATGTCTTCGTCAACGATCTGGCCAAATCGTTGGATATATATATATATATTATGTATTACACAGCAAAATACAGCTTGGGACCCAAATGATGATAAATAATGCCGGTATGACAATGTTCTACATGGCAAAGTAAATTAAACATCTTAATTTACGATATAAATAGGCTGATTTCTCTTATATACATGTAAAGTTTATTCATGACTTTCAATTCCATAAAAGAATAAAAAAAATATACATTTAATAAATGTGCCTTTTTACCACGTCACCTTTGCATAAAATTGTTTTTTTTATTATTTTACTGTATTTTTCCTACACAGTTATTGCAGGCTCTAAAAATCATCTTCACAAAATTGTACATATCCAAGACTTATTCTTGAAAGAAATGCCTGTTAGTTCAAAGTTGTGCTCTGTGTCCCAATAATAAAATGTCAGTTTTAATTTTTTATATGATTCATTTGATTGAGACTTGAAACTATAAAATACTAATGAGTGCATATGAAGTGACAAACGGATGAACTATATATTTCATGTTATTTCTTTTAGAAAATATAAACCGATCTAATGTACCTGAATGTCTTTTTAAAATGTCGATTAATTGAGTTGGTGCGGGAGGGCAAGATGAACTCTTATCATTCGAAGTTATGTAACTCAATTGTTTTTCTTCTTGGTTATTTTTATGAAAAACAATATTATGTATACATGTATTTACAATTGTGCGTGACTGCTTTGAAACATACATATATACTGACATTTCGACATTTAAAAGTAAAGTTATTTAATGAGAAAAACTCTTGACAAACGAACATAATATTTTTAATTTCTGATTTTTTAAAACTATATCAATGCGTAAATTCTTGGCCATGTTTCAGTCATTGATCTTTGAACTTTGATTATTTCTAATTAATTTCTACGACCAGTCGAGAATAATTGCTTGTTATTGGTTCTGCTCAAAATTTATAAAACTGCAAATCAAACAATTTCTTGGTTTAAAAGTCTATATTGTCTGAAACGATATAGATAAAAAGGTTTTGAGAGAGTATATGGAAAACTGATAAGTACATGTGTACTTAAGTATAAATGTTTCAAGTGGTGACTTTTGTTAAAGACTCATGGACATGGCTACATATATTAAAAAACGTAGTGAACTTTTAAGGCATGCGTGGCCTAATGGTAACGAGCGTGTGTCTGTGATTTTGCAGTCGCTGGATCGATTCTACCAAGTTGAAAAAATATTTTTTCTCACTAAAGGTATGATAAAATAAAAGTTTGAATTTCATGTTTCTCATCTGATTTTTTAAATTGTAAGCTATACATTCTCTTGTATAACTCTGAAAATAATATCGTCAATACCACTTCACATTTTTTCACTTGTATATTTACTGCAATTTGCCGAAAGTAATAATAAGGTGTAGGTTAAACATTGGGAAAGGGCGCCTAGCTTCTTTATGATAGTATTGTCAATGCACTAGGATTATGAGAATATTACTCCGCAGTATTCAACCAATTTTTATCCATTACGTGATAGAAAATAGTACATAAGAATACTTCCTGTTTTAAGGGATCATAACATCATACATGATGTATTTGTTTACAAGAGATAGATATTTTACAAAAAGAAATTAATCTTGGACCATATTTATAGATTTACATGTAAAATAATTGGTTTTCTTAGGTGTTCATGAAATCGGAAGTGTGCGGATTAATACATCCAAAAAAAAGGCAGTGGAATGCCCTGACTCTCTGAATGAATAACTTCTGAAAGTTCACAAGTGGTAAGATTCTTTTTCAGTGGTGCATTAACGTTTTTGCACTTTTCTGTTATAAAAAAGTAATTTGCACTGTTTTATATATCCCATCAAATTCAGAGAAAACATGAACGTGCATTTAACGGATATTAATTAATTACCGGCTGATATTGGCCTTGTCTAGAAAGTGTTCCCAGTTATAGTAATATCATATAACACTTTACTTTTGTGAAACTATAATTCTCGCAGTTTATTAGATATAGTTTCATAGAATTTTTTTGTGTGTGAATATTTATAGATTTTACAATCTAGATATAAATCTATAAATAGACTGTTCAAAGTTTCTTAAACAAATCCTTTTCGGTTGAACTTAATGAGTATTTATGGAACTATACTTGAAAAACAGTGCAAAAATATATGTCTAATAATAAAGAAAAAGATGCTTGCTCTACAATTGACTTTAAGTCTTATTCATGTGTCAAATTACAGACGCACGCGGAACATTTTATCAAAACAAATTGCGTCATATCTAATGAATATGCATTAGCGCATGGGTAGAGCCAACTAACCAACCCGATTCAACCTTAAACGAAGTAGACCGAGATTTTAAATATATGAATTAACGTTGAGGCTTTGAGTTATTATCAAATAAAATGAACTTTTAACGTCACTTAAATACAAATTTAGGTATTACTTAATATATACCAAAAGCTATGTTTACATCATTATAAAAAATATTTATCATGACCACATACTCAAATATCACTTTAACAAGTAATTTGAAACATGAATCGGGGCGCAAAAAACTACACAAAAACGAAATTAATTTTTATTTTCAATGAAAGATTTGTTTTCTATAAAATATTTCATACTTTCTGATAACAAGAAAAATATCTTATTTTTAAGTATTTTAAACTGTCATTGAATAATAAACATAAAATATTGCTTTTTGAAGTCGTAGACACCCCATTTGTGGTTTTTTCTGTGGAAGAGAAAACTAAAAGGAGGTTAATGATTTACACTCTATATGACTACCATAGTTTTGAAATGTTTAATTCAATGCATCATTAAATTTAAAAGGAGCCGCAGTAATGTATGTCTTAAAAAAGAAAAAAATAATTTTCCTTGATGCTTTCTTTTTTTTTATATTTTGAATAGATAACAACATGTCAGGTATAAAAATTTTGGGACAAAATCAAACAACGACCAACAGTGCTTTGAAAATTGCCAATTCAAGCAACATTACCTACAATGATGACGAAGGTGAAAATCAAATTTGTAAATCCATGTTCTGGGTTTTTTTGTGCTTGTATGTGTTGTTGTTTGTACTCATCCTCATGATATTGGTCAGAAATAAAATGAGAAAGGGAAAACAACAAGTACGATATCTTCTAATTTCAATCAACGCTGGAGGATCAGTGACAGTTTGAAATATCGCTGTTCTTTCCCTAGCTGTTCCATAGAACTATAAAGACTTTAGCTCCAGAGCGAAAATAAAAAGACTTTTTCAGTTGTTTTTATAACCGAAAACGAACCAAAAAATCACTCTTTTATGAATGCAACACTTTTGAAATATTCTCGCTTGTGGTTTATAACAGGGTAAAGGCATACCAATTTCTATAATAATTGTATTAAAATGCTACTCATCTTAAGGTGGTCCATACTCGAGTGACGCCATTATTGTTAGTTCTGTATACACTCTACTAATATTATGTAGTAATCATTACTGGAAAATCACGGTACCATTATATAGACTTTGTGTTAGTGATATTGCATTAGTAGCATACTTATGTGTTTTTTCTGCATGTTAAGAAGGTTTTGCTCTAGATCTTAAGCTACTGTACGCTTCAAAATATTATATTTGTATATGCAGTTTAGCATATACATGTACTGTTCACACAATTCTTACAAAAAAAAACCCTAATTCAATCACAGGACTATCTCTTAAAAATAAAGACATCTTCTAGCTTTCAGAACATGCAAATCAATTTACTTAGAACAATTAATTTTTTTCCCAAGTCAAGTTGATTGAGCGAAATGAGGATACACATGTTCTAAATATTTTGGAAAAAAAATAAGCATGTTAACCCCTATATTTCTTGTTTCAGTTCATCAGATAATAATGTAAAATTCTTAAAAGAATTAATTTCATAAAATTAACAAACATATATAGAGATATTTTAAATTTTGTTTTTATAATTTTTATTTAGTATTTTCCCCCAAAAATGTCTTTTTTTTTATCAGTTTATTTATGAAAATAACAACTTTAGTGTGTTTCCCAATGCTTGAATTAAAAATACAGATTTGAAACTTGTTTTACTTGAAAAATGTTTTTTATTACTGCAAACAAAAAAATTAAGATTGGCCTAAAACGTGTTATGAAAAAAGGTTACACGTACTGTGGATATTCTAATCAGAAGAGATAATTTTTTAAGCTTTTTAAGGGTGTCAAACTAATAATTTTAAAGAAAAAACATCATCGTAACCTAACAAATTGCTGACTAGGTAACGACCTCAATACTTGACCAATATAAGTACTTTAAATAAATCTACTTAGGTTATGAAAATCATGAATGAATCTTGAAAACCGGAGAGATAAAAAATAGGGGTTTTTTTTTTGCAGTTACCATCTTGTATAGGTTTGTTAATGTTAAAGCCATAATGTAACCAAGCACCCTTGTACTAATAAAAAATTGTTTCATGTTCCCATTTTCTTTTTTTAGTCGGGAAAATTTTAACTTCGACCGGGTATGGGTTAATTTTCGAAAGATTAATAATTTTTGTTTTATTTTCATTTAAAAACAATTGTTTTTAATATTAAGGGATGTTTAAATGATTTTAAATAAAGATTTAAAAAAAGATTAACAAACAATGTTTTTATTTTTCATTAAACACCAAAAAAGTCTTACTGAGACCTCTGAGCGTTTTTGAATATTTATTATATTGCCGTGATGCATTTATTAACAACAAATTAACTTTTAAGTGACTTGTGTGCAAAAAACCAATTTTTTAGATGATTGTTGCACCTTAGTTAATAAGAAATAAAGACAACACGTATTTTTAAAGTGTGATAAAAATGTCTCCTTTGAAAGAACATGTTTATACATTGAATGGCAATGGAAAAAACAGATTTTTTTTAACAATCTACTGTTTGGTGAAATTCTAAAAACAATGAAAACAAAACTGTAATTCTTATTAAATTATAATTTTAAAAAAAACAATACTTATTTGTATGTTTGAAACAGGTCGAATTAGATTCCAAATTTGGCTAAGCTACTGCATCATATGTGTTTTAAATGCAAAAAAGATAAATGTGTATCCGTAAACATTTTAAGCTTGAACTGTTGGTTATGTTGGAAATATATTTTTTCTGGTATATACCAATTGTGACGAAATGGATAATGTAATTTATTGCAAATATATCTTGAGAAGCTTAGTAATTCAAAAATCAGATAAGGATAAATTGTATTGGCTCTCGGGAATCTGATTAGTATTTTTTTCCTCTAAACATCGAAACCTAACTGAAGGGATCTCCATTTTCATAGAATATTCATAAGCTCCGCGTCTGAATCGAAAACGAGGCTAAGGTTAGCGGGTAGCGTAAACAAATATGTGGACGAATAAGGATGAATGAAAGGCAACGGTAAACATTGCTGTGTACCGTTTTGTACTAAAAACGAGAGACTCGTCCCTAAGCTGTCTTTTCATAGGATACCGAAGGATCCGGAGATCAAAGAAATAAATTTCATCCGGTAAAAAAGACCCTGGACATGTTTTTTGACAAAAGGTACCGTGACATTGCATACAACGTGTCTTTTTTTTTTTGTTTCACATATAAGCTCAATAAATCTACTGCGAATATAATGGCATGTCAGTATATACATCATACTTTTAAGAATATAAAAATGTTTGCAATTACTTGAAATTGATTAATTCGGGTTTTTTTTATATTAATAAACCCATTGTCACTTTCCTTTGTATTAAAACACTGGAATGTACTTAGTACTTTGAATTAGGGACAGGTTAGATGCGGCAAGATTCTTGTATGTCAAAACCAAACAATGTTTTTATTAATTTATAATTGCTACCAATTGTTGACCAACTATTAACTTCAGGGCACGAAACAATTGTTTTCTATCAAAACTTTAAGTATCAAGACTTTAAGAGGACACCTGTAAGGAAAACCTTGAAACCTGGGAGTGTAACCTCTGTCTTTACCTGGAGGGAAGAAATTACTTCCCGATGAGAAATACCAAAATACCATCTTCCCAAGAAAAGATCAAGACAGGCATATGATGGGTACTTCTTGGTGCATGCATAAAAAGAGACTGATTATGGAGAGAGAGAGAGAGAGAGAGAGAGAGAGAGAGAGAGAGAGAATATCAATGTTTGGCGCAGAGATATGTATAAAGTTTACTAATATTTCTGTTATATATTTTGTGACAATTAATATTTGGTACAATTATTTCAAACATTTTTAAAATTGTTTGTTTTAGTTTGATGGTCCTTTTTTTACAAGCTATCACACTGTAATGAACTACAGATATCCATAACATGAATCATTCTTAGAATAGTTTTTCTTTTGTCAAACTGATTACTGAAAAATGTAGTTTGCAACAGTTATTAACTGTTTCGAATGATTTACCTTACAACACGATCAACTATTGCTGGACAGTAGAATGCTTGACATGCTGATCAAATTAAGGTATGCTATTCTATGTGTTAATTTGAATCAAAGTAAGCATGAGCCCAACATTTCTAATATTAATTCTAGAAGTCCTGGTGAAATGCAAGAAAAGACTCCAAAAATTCATTAAATGGAAAGTACATTGGACAAGAAAGATGAGAAACTTCATCGAAGGATTGAAATATAGGATTTAGGATTAAGCGTTTTTAGCTCACCTGAGCTGAAAGCTCAAGTGAGCTTTTCTGATCAAAATTTGTCCGTTGTCTGTCGTCGTTGGCGTTGTCGGCGTTGGCGTCGGCGTTGTCGTTGTAAACTTTTCACATTTTCATCTTCTTCTCCAGAACCACTGGGCAGATTTCAACCAAACTTGGCACAAAGCATAACTGGGTGAAGGGGATTCAAGTTTGTTCAAATGAAGGGTCACGCCCTCTTTAAAGGGGAGATTATTTAGAATTATTAAAAAATTGTAGGTATTTTTCAAAAATCTTCTTCTCAAAAACTATTAGGCCAGAAAAGCTTTAACTTGTATGGAAGCATCCTCAAGTAGTGTAGATTCAAGTCTGTTCAAATCATGGTCCCGGGGGGTAGGGTGGGGCCACAATGGGGGGATGAA
>WFKH01003881.1:14198597-14224555 GCA_016163765.1 Magallana hongkongensis | reverse complement strand
AGAGGTTTGAGAAGATCGCGCGGGAGGAAGGGGGTCATGAAGGGTTCAATCATGCTCCCTTGGGGGGGGATGGGGGGGGGGGGGGGGGGGGGTGTGAATTTTAACATAGGAATATATAGAGAAAATCTTTTTAAAAAAATCTTCTCAAAAATGCTCCAATTTGAGTGGAAGCATCCTCAGATAGTGCAGATTCAGGTTTGTTTAAATCGTGGTCCCCTGGGATAGGATGGGGCCACAATGGGGGGGCCACAAAGTGGGGGTGGGGGGGTGGGGTATATAGGAATAGAGAAAAATCTTCTTACAGATACAACAAAAGGGGCTTGATATTTACCATACAAATATGTGGATAAAAATTGGCAGATATTTTAAATTTTTTTTAGCAAGATCTACCGTACTTAGTTGTCAAGATATTTTGATTTTGTTACTGTTATGATAATTTAATCAGAGTTAAGGCTATTGTTGCTCAGGTGAGCGATGTGGCCCCTGGGCCTCTTGTTTTAAATAATGATTCCATCATAACATTTTACACCGGGTTCACAGCAATAGCTATGGTTTCACTATGTAAAACCTTTGTTTTATGCGCCGTAAATTGCAACATTTTAACACGTACGGAACTGTAGCTCCAAGGCCGTCCATCCGATTTATTCAAACAAGGAGCTATAGACTTTCAGCTATAGATGACTGTACCGAGATCAAAACAGAATGGTCATCATCATTTGCACCTGGGTCAAAATGCTCCCATCTTATAAGACTTCAAACACCTGGAAAAGACTAGTTGGGATGACAGCTCAGTTATGGGAATCTCGCGTTTGTCTCCTCTTGTATACAAGATCCATGTCAGATGTTGAAATAATGAATTGTCTGGTCTTCTTAAACTTTTAAAAAAGAGATTTTATTATAGAAGACAAAGATTTTGTTTTAAATGAGGGTTAAGATGGCACAGGCATTTCTGTCATTACACCACCTTTCCTTCTAAGTCCTGGACAGTGTACAAAACAAGAAGGGAAAAAGACACAAATTATTGTAAAGCTAAGAATACACATTGAATATTCGTAGAGTCAAAAAATCTTTTGACAGCATTGTACAACTTAGTGTAACTGGTACAATTAATCAGTTATAGGCAAATGCAAACATGCTGACTTTGTGTAAAGACCCTCTTGATAAGGAATTGAGCAAGTGAATAAACTGGACACCGTGCATACCAAATTTGTTGCACGATTTCATGTAAGTAACAGATTTTGATGTTGTGTTCAATATGGATTGTCAGTAATATGAGGCTATTTATTTGAAAATACACAATATAATTTGTTATTTTTATATGAATATATTTTTTTTTATAGATTTTTTCTGTCCTAAAAAGTTTTTAAAAAAACTTATTATTTAGTACATTAATATGGTGTATATTATTCAAGGTAATTGTTGAAATAAAAAATGTCGAACTTCTTCATTTCCTGCCAAAATTTATCATCTAAATCAACTAATTCAATGTGACTCTCATCACTGTGCCAAGTAAACAAAAAGCATCAGTCCAGTTCTGTTACTGCAAGCTGCATCAAAACTTGTTAATATTAAGTGTGATTCCTTTTTAGCTTTTATCCATCTCCATTTTTCTTGATACAATCACTCCGACAACTGTGTGGCAAGCACTTTATACTCTCGGACTGTAAAAATGATGGAAGCTTTATTATTCTTCATTATTATTGGTGCACTGTACATACATTCATGTACAAAGATATCATAGTTAATTTATCATATTTTGCCAGATATTGAACAAATTCATAGCAATAGTTTTGTAAAATTATGTCAGATATCACCTCAATATTATGTGGCAACTCATTCTTGCGCTGTGACCGATAATATTTTCCTTTTATCATGGATCATTTCACAATCTTGTGAAAAAAAAATATTAAGAAAAAAACCCGTTTATTATATTATTAATCAGGAAACCATTTTTATTATGTAAATAAATAAATAATATAACCTTTATTATACCCGAACTTTCTAAAGAAAGTTCGGGTATATTGTTGTTACCCTGTTCCATCCGTCCGCCTGTCCGTCGTCTGTCACGTTTAACTTTCTCAAACTGCTCTTACATCTTATAAACCAGCAAACTGAACTCTTGGAGTTTGATTTGGGGTGTCATGTGGTTTTGTAAAAAGGTTTCAAAAATTCTCTGGTAGTCCTGGGGGTCAAATAAATGGTAAAAAATGACGTTTTTTCACAAAAAACCTTCTTCCTTGAACTCTTCCTACATTTTCAACAGTAGACAAATCATCTTTTGGAGTATGTTTTGAGGTGTCCTATAGATGCGCAATAAGGTTTTGGAAATTTCAATTTTGACCTGGGGGTCATTTGGTGGCTGAAAATGACTTTTTTTTTTTTTTTTTAATAAAAAAAAAATCTGGTTTAAAAAACGTCAACATTTTTTTGGAGTAGCCAAATGATCTTCTAGAATATGATTAGGGTTGTCATTTTGAAGAGTGATCAGGTTTTAGAATTTTTTTTTTATTACGTGGAACGGTGGGCAACAAAAAATGACGTTTTTTGGCAAAAAAGTATGGTTCCCAGAACTCCTCTTACAACTTTTGGAGTAGCTTCGTAATCTCTTGGGATATGATTTGGGCTGGCCTATAGATGTGCAATAAGGTTTTTAAAATCTAAATTTTATCCAGGGAGTAAAAAAATAGCAGAAAATTGACGTTTATCACACCTAAAAAAACCCTAGATCCCAGAACTCCTCTTATGATTTATGAATAGACACATCATATCTTGGGATATGATAGGAGCTGTCCTATAAATGTGCTATAAGGTTATAAAAATTTAAATTTCATCAAGGGATTCAAAAAATAGCAGAAAATTGACGTTTATCACTCCTTAAAAAAAACTAGATCCCAGAACTACTCTTATGATTTAATGAATAGACACATCATAATTTGGGATATGATAGGAGCTGTCCTATAAATGTGCTATAAGGTTTTAAAAATTTAAATTTCATCCAGGAGTCAAATAATAGCAGAAAATTGACGTTTATCACCCCCCCCCCCCCAAAAAAAAATAGATCCCAGAACTACTCTTATGATTTAATGAATAGACACATCATATCTTGGGATATGATAGGGACTGTCCTATAGATGTGCAATAAGGTTTTGAAAAATTAAATTTAATCCTGGTAGTCCAATAGTAGCAGAAAATTAACATTTATCCCAAGCACGGATCTAGAGGGGGGGGGGGGGGTCAGGGGGGTCCAGATCTGATCACTCTTCAAAATGACAACCCTAATCATATTCTAGAAGATCATTTGGGTACTCCAAAAAAATGTTGACGTTTTTTAAACCAGATTTTTTTATTAAAAAAAAAAAAGAAGAAGTCATTTTCAGCCACCAAATGACCCCCAGGACAAAATTCAAATTTCTTTAAATTACATTAAAAAATTGCCAAAAATATGCCTCGGAACCCCACCCCCCCCAGCAAACTCAAATAACTGTCGCCCACCTCCTACCCCTCCCCCTGAAAAAAATTCTGGATCCGGGCATGTATCCCTCCTTAAACTGTAAATAAAATGACGGGTTTTTTTTTCTTAAACTTGTTAAAATAAAAAACCTTCATTTATTTTTGCTTAAAATTAAAAAAAACCCTTACATTTAGTACACTATTCTTAATTGCCAAATGATCTATTAAAATCCATATATAATTTGGGGTCTAAAAAGTTTTATAAACTGGTAAAAATTGTTTTTCTTTAAAAAAAATAATCACATTACACCTTGCATAATTGACAAATGATCTATTGAGATATGATCAGAAGTCTTTTTTTCTACCTCGGGATCAATAACTAATATTCAAGTTAAAATTAATAACAATAAATGATTAAAATCAAATGTTTATCCTTCACACACACCCCAATCGAACCTGGTTCTAAAGATTAAGAGTGACTGAGTCTTCTTACATTCTTACATGTGTACAGTAGCAAAATAAAAATCATTTCTTGATTGGTATTTTTCTCTAGATGCACATGAAGATTTTAGAAATTGCTTTTTAATTTTTAAGATAAACAAAATTTTATATGTATTTGAGGCAATTGTAACGTCTCCTAAAAAAAAGCAGGGTCATCATTACCCACATGGGTCATACACTACATATGAATAAGATAAAATACTTTATTATTTCCAGTTCTGGAAAGTCAGGGTGTCTCCAAGGGGGCATAACCTTTATACCGTTTGATGCGCAATGTCACAAAGAGCAAGAATAAATATGGTTTAGGGATGAGGATCTCAAAAGTTATCAAAATATATCATCATTTCCTATTTCAGAGGGGGGAGAGTGGTGGTTTAAAGACAACTCCTGGGGGGGGGGGGGGGGTAAAAAAAACCCCCGGGGGGTCATGTACTTTACACCATTTGATGCATCATAATGACATTAATAGAAACAAGAATATATAATGGTTTAGTGGTGGGGATCTCAACCGATTTCAAGATATTTGGTATTTTCCTGTTTTATGTGGTCAGAACAATCCCATAGGGTAATGGCCTACATTGTATTTGATGCATGATAATACATTAAGAAAAAAAGGCCCCTTCCTTCCTATTATAACTCATATAAACGTGATAAGTCTTCACACTTACTTACATGTAATACACAAATTTAATACATATTAAATTTCAGAGGGTCAATATGGGGTCAACTTAATAGTGTAAGTCTGACAAATGAAAAAAAAATGACTTTTGCAATTAAAATGACAGAAACTGTACAAATGCGATAGGATAGGTAACGATGATAAGCTTATTTAAATATCAAAAAATGATATAGTATGCTTGCAAAGGGAAATCACTTATTAAAAAAGTGAAAGTAAAACTTATGTATATCGGTGTCTCATAATATTGTGCAACTATACATGTATTATGCTTACCTATCTTGGTCAACATCATAATGATAATCCAATTAGAGCACAATATGAATCCCTTTAGCTTATCATCACAAAAGAAACGTTTATGCATGTTAATTAATCCTATTCTGTATATGGAAAACTCATACCGGTATGTACACCACGTGAAACCCATCTAACCGAAGAGGTGGGTAAAACTAGTACCCGCTAATGTGACCTGTAGCTTCAGACAAAGATGAGTTATTTGTAACATGCATGTATTTTCATGACTTTATTCTTTAAAACCCCTTGCACTATTTTATTAGGTAAATAACTATGTAAAGCACACAATCAGCTTTAAGGTGGTACAGGACACCTGCATGTTGTGATGTACTCCCTATTGAAATAAACAATAAAGTATAAATATAATATTTCCCCCCAAAATAATGTTACCTAACAGTAAAGCGCAATGGGTTAGAGCATTAACTACGTGTCTGTAAGTAGAGAATTCAAATCCTGCTGGGGCTTTTCTATTTTTTACTTAAGTCTCCAAAAATGTTAAAAACTTATTATTTATTTATTTTTTTTGCCAAATACATGTACATGTATTTTAAAATTTTAAAATTCTAAACCGTGAAAGAATTTTGATTATAACGCACTTTTATCCATATTAATATCGACATGTGTCTTATACCACCTTAAATCAGTAATTATATCTTCTGTCCTGGCAGTTCTGCATTGAAATTCATTGCGCAATATAATTATGTAATCTATTTTGCACTGTTTACAATCTTCTTTGTTGCAACGTACTACAGGTACAGGTACAGGTACAGGCTTTCGTTGTTATCAAAATATTCTGATGTTTATTCATCCTTGAGGAGTATGTATGTGTAACGGGGGGGGGGGGGGGTGAGGGTAATACATGTGATTGTGTTTGCCGGGAGGGGGAAGGGGGGTCCGAGATGTATTTTTGGTAATTTTACTATTAATATAAATGAATTTTTCAAGGGGGAGGAGGGTCTGGACCCCTCACTCCCACTCCTTCTCTAAATCCGTGCACATGATGATGTTGGCACACAGAAGCAAATCTAAAGCCGGCAACCGTCGAGGGGAGGGGGCATAATTCAATTTTGTTTGTAATAATTATATAGACCATACTCTCTATGACATGAAATGTAAAGATTATTGATTAAATTATAATTCACATGCAAACAGTTCAACCCCAAATTGTACACGAAGGGCCGCTCATGTGTATTATGGGGTTAGATCTCATCCTTTATGAAAATTATAGGTATTAAAAATTACCGGAAATTGCATGTGGCCTTCATTTTTACTAAAACTGGTACAAAACAGTTTTATATAGGGGCAAACACTTGGTGCGGGTATTACTGTCTAATGACAGCATCTAGTTCTTTTTTTATCCAAAACGCCGATGTAGTAACTTGAAAACAGCTGTATATAAAAAAAAACAACCATCTACTTATCCGTGATAATTGTAACAGGAATAGTCATTCTTTATCCGCAAGTATCCGCTCTTTACATAGCTTTTCATTAACTTGAACGTCAGATTTGGTACTATCGTAAGGTCTTCAATAGCAGACACCATTTCTTCGATCGGCCATGATTGATTTGTGTTTATATTCGATACGATATAAGCCTAGTTTTGAGAACAATATGAATATTCATTTGATATAAATTAAGAACGGAGTATAGAGTATTACATTAATACGGTTTACGAAAAGTAAAAGTAAAGCTTCAAATTATGCATATTGGAATAAGTTAATTAAACAGAAATCTGACTGGCAGTTTAGTGATCAATAATCAAACAGTAGTGAAATTATAAGACACATTTCTGGCTAATTTATCATTTTTGTAGTTTTTGAATAGATAATTAAAAAAAGATGATAAAATTGCTTGATTCATATGAAATTGCCGATTTTCTATTCTAAAATCATTGCCTTGGAACATATGAAAAATCTACGAACAAAAGGTTTTAATTATTTTGAATTTTTAAACAGCAATATTAAACTTAAAACAATTATTGAAAGAGGAGATTATAAACACTCGTATATCAGTAATTACATTTCCAGGGAATTTGTTAAAAATAATTAAATATCAAACAATATTCTACAGAATAGATAATCATTATCATTATAAACGTTATAAACGTTTTTAAAAATTGATATTATATTTATTTTTCAACTAAGACATCATTATTATCCTAAGAATTAGAAAGGCATTCTATACATAATTTGTTAATTGTCAATTTGATGTTATCAAAACTCAATTGAAACGATGCCAGAGGTTTTTTTTTAAATTTTATTTTTTTTGAAAAATCAGTTTATTATTTCAGATCAGTCTTTATTAAAATTTTCTCATTTAAAAAACTGTTTAATTGATTTTTTAATACATACATTAAAAGGAACAACAATAACAAACTGTAATCTTATACCCATGTGACACCCTTCCAATTATCAAACTATCATTGCTGAAACTTATCTTAAATATATTTTGAGAAAAAGGCTAGACAAAAGCATTTACTTTTAACTAAAAATATGACAAAGCAAACAAGTAAAAGCCAATAATGTGTGTATAGATCAACATTTTGTAAAACTTTCTTAACTAAAAACTGTACATAGTGGCGAAAATCATTTCAAACATAATTTTTAAGTAAGCCTAAAATGAAGAAAATCTTATACCCTTTAAATATATGTATGATAAACAGATCATTTCATACTCAATCAAATCTGAAAATTCCATTGCAAACTAGGCTTTTTCAAATATCGCCTCTAGAAACAAAATTGGTAGGATAAAACAATAATGATTAATAAAAACGATTTCATAATAAAAGAAATGAGGGCGCAAAATAAGATACATTAAAAAATTGGGATTATTATTATAGCGGCAAATAAAATATTGAAGAGCTTTCAAAATCATATTGCAAATTGAATTTTCCTAATTCAGAAAATTCAAAAAAAGTTATTGATGTTGAAGAGCCAAAACGTATTTGGTTGGCACTTCAGCCTACATTAGTTTGGATACCTGATCTAAACTCATTTTTACAAATAATTTAGATATATATGCGTGAATTAAGAAACTGTTTCTAGGGGGCCCAAGTGATAATTTTGGGGCGGGGGCCCAAGTCGTATTTTCGGTAACCTAGCTGTGTGAGTTTAAAAGTTTTAATTGTTGAAAAAGATTTGGGGTCCGGACATTCGCGCATGGTTATAGGCAAACTCTAATTACAAATGTTTAATTGCAAATCTCAATAGCTCCCCAATATGGTGCATATGAAAATCGTCGAGATTTAACAAAACAGGTAGTCAATATTTAGGTGTGTGACCTCATAAATCAAAGTACGGACGAATTTTGTTGAATGCGTGGCATAGTATTTAACGCTGATACCTTTCCATTTTTTTTATTTTGCAGTCTTTAGCTCGATTTCCAAAAGTATGATAATTTAGTTTCTAGTAATGATATTTTTAAACGGTTTGACTTTGAAATATTTTAGATTTAATCATCTAATGTCGCACGTGTTTTTTCAGATGTATGCGTTCCTTCTGAAAAAATATATTTATACAGTACACGATCTACTTCTGATGCACTGTCTCAAGTACCTTAGAATATAAATTTATGTGCTTACATGTAAATGGCTCTGATCATTCTTAGTGCAAATTATTGAAAGGATAAAATGCACATATGTATATCTATTTTTAGAAAAAGGTACTTCCAATTTTAACATACCACTCGGCGAATTTTGCTAGACGCGCACGTTTCGGAAAAAAATCAAAAGATTCTACACACCTAAACGCGTTTGGTTTCACCCTCTAAAACACATATGAAATGAAAAAGTAAAGGAAAACCTCCGAGCTCTGTGACATTGTTTCAGGATATCAATTTTTAAAGTCTTGTGTTTGTAAACAGATTAATTACTCACCCAAGCTCGCAACTGCCACATTAAAATATAGTACCTTAGAAAACTCACTGTTTTAAACAAAATATATACGGTATGCTAATGTAGACATTTTTACAAACTTTAAAACTTAAAAAAAAGGCAAGGACCCAGCCAGCAAAAGATAAGTTTACTCATTTACATATTTAGGTGTATCTGGCCTTGACTCTTTCTATCAATACAAAATACGGTAACATATACACGATAACGAATCGATTCAGTACTGGACGTGCACGTGTGGTAAGTATAACAACAGTTTTCTAACGTGTTTTTTTTTTCGTTTTTAGCACATTTCTCTTCTCAAAAGAGTATTTTGCATATTTTCTATATATTCTGTCAATTTCAGCGAGAACATGAACGTGTAAAATTTGTAAATGAACGTGTATCTAACGTGTATCTAACTTGAATTACCGGCTGATATTTTTCTTGTTTAGAAAGTGCTAGTAAGTAGTAATAATAATACTTTAGAATTTATTTTTACGTGTATTTGTAATTCACGCCATTTATTAGATATAGTTGTATAGGATTCCTTTTTTTTCATTGATCATAAATGAAATAAAGTGGTATTCTGTATATCAGTCTATAACCTAGATAATGTTAATAATATGGGTCATATCTAATGAATATGCATTAGCGCATTGAAATTTGCCAATTCACCAAGTCCATTCGGCCTTTACAGACTGCGATTGTTAATATATGCAAACGTTTAAAGTATTTATTAAATAAAACGAACGTTAAAGATCTTTAAGTTAATATATGTCTTGGTATTACAAGATATCAAAGGGTGTGCTATCAGCCAAAAACCGTGATTAAATCATAATTAAAATTATTTAGTAAACATGCACACAGTAGTCTATTTTCATTATAACAAGAGATTTGGAACAAAGATTGGGGAAAAATGTATTTTTATTTTTCACTTCCAGATATGTATGGTATTAAATATTTAATAATTTCTGATTACATCAAATATTGTTTTATTTTTAAAAAATACGAAACTTGCATTGAATAATAAATATAAAAACTTGCTTTTTGATGTCTTTGATGCTCCTTTGTGGGTTTTCCCTGTAAATGAGAAAAAAATGTAGATTGAAAATTCACACTGTCTATGATCAACAGTCTTGACATCCTCAATACAATGCATCAGTAGGGGCCGTAGTGATGTATATCCTAAAGAGGAAAATATACTTGATGCTTAAGATTTTATTTATTTTGAATAGATAACAAGATGTCTGGTTTACGCATTTTGGGACAGAATCAAACAACGACCAATACTGATTTGAGATTTTCAATTTTAACCAACGGTACCATTATTGATACTGACGGTGTAAACCAAGTTTGTAAAGCCATATTTTTGGGGTTTTTGTGCTTGTATGTGTTGTTGTTTGTACTCATCATCATGATATGGGTCAGAAATAAATGGAGAAAGGGAAAACAACAGGTACAATATCTTCTAATTTCTATCAACGCTGGAGGATCAGTTACAGTTTGACACATTTCTTTTCATAGCTGATTGGTGGCACTACAAAAGCCTTGGCTGCAGAGCGGACATAAGAAGAAACTTGTTTTTTAATAACTGAAATGAACAAAATAATTTCATTTTTTTATGAATAAAACATTAATGGAATATTTGCAAGGGGTGGTTTATAATAATTTAATGTTTCACAAATAATTATTTTTAAAAAAGTATTTTTAATTCTAATTAATTTTATACTTAAACGATGTAAGTACTTGAAATAAAAATCCAATTAAATCACAAAAATGATTACTGAATCTTGAAAACCTTAACCTCGTCTTGAAGAGAATAAAAGTGGAACAATTTATAACTTTTGATAATGTAAACTACCATGTTACAACCATCATTGTATGATAATGAATTTTTTTTGTTCCCATTTTCTCTTTTTCCTGTTTAAATAATTTAAATTTCAATCTGGCATAGTATAATTTTATAAAAACAACAATCAATCTTCCACAATATGAAAAATATTTTAATGTGTATGAACAATTTCCATCTGAAGTAGCTTCTTTGCATTGTATTATCTATTAATATTATGAATTTATAAACAGAAAATTAAAACTTTAAAGAGTATTAAGTGCAAACGAAATTGATTTTCAATTTTTTTCAGAAAAAGTACCCTAAAAATATTTAAGTATTTTAAAGTTAACATCCTTTTCTGAACAAAAAAAAATATATTTTAGAAATCGATCCGACAAAATTTAAAAAAATAGTATGTGTAGTATTCCTCCTTAACCCTTTGTAGAAAAATTGGCGAAATTTTGAAATATACACTGTCAGATATAAAGAGTAGGATAGAACAATGCGTGCGTTAGCGTGTGTAGTTGTTCTACATCATTTGGAAACAAAACAAATGATAAAAAGATAACTAATTTATTGTTAACATTTGTTTTGAAACTAAAAATACACTTCTTTACATATCTTTTGTTGTACAATTTTGTGAATATATATTTTGACTTATGTAGTTCTATATTTCACTGTGCAAAATGTGAATTGACGAAATTTTTTAATGATCTTGATATAATTCTATAGTTTCAAATGTTGAAATGAATTATTCTATAAATTAGTAGTAAAGTAATTAATTTAGTAATAAAAATTCAAAAAAAAAATGAACGTTTTGTCCGCAATTTGCAGTTTATAGAATATATTTATTACAGTATTTATGATAAAAATTAAAGCATAAAAAATTAATTTAAATAAAAAAAACCGTCGGCATGAAAAGTGGAAAATCCTGAAAATGATGGGACCCACGTTTTATCTAAAAATAGACCATGTGACGTCAAATATATTTCTTCGAACAGTTATGAAGTAGTTCTTACTGCAATATCAAGTTGGAATTACAAAATAATACAATATGTACAATATTTCTGTGTAACGACTACTTCAGACTATGATTCAAGACAACTTCAGATATATGTTTCTGTTTAGTGATTACAATAAAGATATCTAAATATCTACATAGAGTCCTTTCTGTAAATCATTATCAAAAAATCAAAATTACTTTGGATAATTGTTGCACCTTTTGTAAACAAGAATTTAAAACTTTTTTAAATTGTGAAAAACATGTTCACTGTAGAAAAGCATGTTTAAATAATTTTAGAAAGGCAATCAAAAGGGTTGGTTTTAATGTCAACAATGTACTGTTTTGTGAAAATCCTGTAACAATGAAAACGAAGTTGTGATCCTTATTATATCGTAAACCAAAGCAATGGCTTTTCGGATGCCTGAAACAAATCAAATTGGATTCCAAATTCCAAAGCTCTTGCATATGTGTTTTGAATTCAAAATAAAAAGATGTATATCTGTTAAAAAAGTTAGCTTGCTCAATTTGAAAACTAAGTTATCTTGGATATATATTATAAAATGTTTTATTAATTTAAAATAACCTCATTTCTAACCTTTTATACTTTGTGAATGAGTTGATTAATAAAAGGTGTATAGAAATTGGTTAAATTGCTGAGAAGGAACATATGCTGTGAAAGAATAACAAATATGTCTCATTTCTTCACTCAAATTTAAGAATTAAAAAAAATCATAAATAAGCACAGTTGTAATTTTTATGGTAAATCATGTTACATAAAATACATAAATACATAATGATTATCCATTTACTATCAAAACTCTTGAGATACATGTATCTATTTCAAATTGAAAAAATGAAAGAATGAATGATGGGAAGTCAAATATTGCAAATACATACCTTGAACATCGTAGTTCATTAATAAATCAGAAAATTAAATATGTAATGTCTCTCGCGGATCTAAAGAGTATTTTTTGTCTTAAAACACCAAAACCTAGTTGAAGGGATCAAAACTCCACTCCCAACAAATATTCAGAACTCCATTCCCAACAAATATTCATACTCTCTACTTCTGTAGGGCCTACATCGTATCACAATTTCAAAAAAGTTACGGATTTATTAAAAGAAAATTTGTTTTGCTCTCAATTTTAGAAATTTATTTTTATATATTTGTTAAAGAAATTCAAATGAAATCGCTTGATTCATATAAAATTTCTAATTTTCAAATCTTAATCAATGTCTTTGAAAAAATTAAAATAAAAAATCTACAGACCAAAATCATTTTTGTTTTGGGATTTTTTTTTGATACAGTGATATTAAATCAAACTTAACTCAACATACTGAAAAAAGTTTCAACATCGCTCGTGCATCAGCCACTCTTTCCCCAAAGAAATTGCGAGGTGAATTTTGAATATCAAACAATATTCTAATATTTTAGCATTTTCCAGAATCATGATGATGAAACAATCAAAAGATTCAATCAGTGTTTTATAATCTTGAATTATATTGACTCTGGTTTGAAGAGTTGATTTTAATTTCATTGCATAATAATTCTTTCTTTAAAATATTTTATCAATGACAGTTTCACAATAAATAATTCCGACAAAAAATTGCCTTTTTACATTCAGAAGTTCTACTTATTTTCGTCGAAATTTTGCTTACGCATGTATTGTATTAAACTTATACGTGTTTAATTATATGCTAAAATTATTGATTAGAAGTAAATATCTATTGTCTATTAATTTATCATTAATAAGATACCCAATGTAAAAATAATTATGTATGCACAATATTAAATTTTGCTTTGGATGTTGCTTTTTGTTCAAAATGATTTGTACATTAAACAAAGTTTGTCTAAAAAATCTTACTTGCCTTGCAAATAATAAAAAATATATTTTCAAAGCCATACATACTTTATCGTTTGATGTCATTCTTTGTTCAGTTTGTTATTTTCTGTACTCGCTTTCTTCCAAATTGTCGTAATCTTTTGAGTTCTTTGTTACTGCACTTAAAGTGTTCTGTTTAGCCAGTACTCCACAGCAGCATATTGAACTGTCAACGCCCACATTATCTTCTATTGTTGTTTCACTCTTGACACAACATGGTTCACTAAGAGTGATGTAATGAAACTCATCATCTGATTGGTCAATGGGGTTCTTGTCAATCAGATGCAAACCTAGCCTTCATAACCTAGTTTGCAATTGTTTGATTAGAAACTCGATTCTGAGCTTTGTATATTCGATTTGATTGCTAAGGCAGATTAACTGTGAACTTTTTGATTTTGTTAACGGCTTTGATTTGATTTTTTATTTTATTTATGCGTGAATATGGGTTTTGAACGAGTTTAAATGTCTTGATTCGTAGATTGTAAATGAGACATATTATTTACGGCCTTTAACGAATTTACGGCTTTCAAATGTTTGATAATAGGGTGGGGGCAGGACGCTTGTCAATGAAAAGGAGAATTTTGAACTTAACTTGTATCTAATTTTTGCCAAGGTCAACCAATCAATCAAGTGATCTATCCTTTGTCACCCATGCGAATTTGGTAAAATTAAACGTAACTTGAAATTTTTAATTCCTTTGAGAAATGCAGAAAATTTGAAATTACTTATCAAAAGAGGTTTAGTTCTTCAAGTCCATCTATGTAATTCTGGGCAATAAACACTCTCTCGTTGTTACGTTTACTTAATTGACTATCCTTACCTGGTAGATTTATTAGGTACATAAAAAATGATTCATGTCTCATTCGCATTAAAAATATTACGAGATTTATTTTGCGATATCATATCAGGAAGTTTATTAATAATGTTTTTTTTTTATTGCTAACGATAGATTACTTACACCAGCATTTTAATTTTTAATCTTTAATTATACACTATAGCCTTGCGTTGTCTCAATTAGACTTTAAAATCAGTAATAAATACAATTGGTATATAACAGTGTGTAATGAAATAAATTATATATATTTTAAACTAATGTTTTATTTGTATATTACACAACATCTTTCTTCGAGAATATGGTGGGTTTTTTCAGTATCGTTGGCCTTAACAAAGCTACAAATTACATTCATGGTGTGCTCAACAGCATCAAGTGATTGTTTTGCGCAGCATTAATATATATTGTTTTCCCTCGGACTGAAATGGTTTAAACATTGGTTTAAACACTACCGGATATATATATATATATATATATATATATCCATGTCTGGCTGGTTGGATTTATATTCAACAATATGGCCGACGCTTCGCCTACTTATCTCGACATTTCAAAAACCACCTTTCGTAAGTTCTTTTTACAATATTTGGCGTAGTTGCCATTTAAAATTATGTTTAAATTAGAGTATTTGCCCTTTGAAATTATGTCACTTTATTTTGTCTGGAGCAGAAGAAAATGGCAGCGTCGAGATTTGCTCAAACAGGGAGAGAACGCATAGATTAAAGTTGACATGGGGCGAGTTCGATCACCAACCAATGGTCAGTACAGTAAATGCTATTACTCATGACCGTAATCGAACTAAGTTTAGTTTCACTTTGGTTTGTGAAATGGCCGCATTTTCTTCGATTCTTAAAGTGAAAATACCTCTTTTGGAGTTTTTACAAGAAGAAGACAATTACTTCTATTTCTTTGCTCATCATCAAACGGATACATATTGGTCTTTGTTAAAGAGGTTCGTTCCTCTGTTTTATGTAGCCATTTTGGGTCACCTCTAGTCTGAAAATTCTGCATCATATATTAATTTTACTAGTATATTTATACTTTACAACGCAAAATAAATTATATGGAATAAAATAGTTAAGGGAAAATTACATATATACACAGTTAGGGACTATATTTTGTGGCGGAAGGTTTTCAAGAAATGAACATTTTTCATAACTCAATAGTTTTAGAGAACTGTAAATTTAGCTTCCTAATTTTCAGTGCAGACCAAACTCCCAGATAGTTTGTGCATTAGGATATCATCATGTTGTTCCCAAAAAAACCATATTTGAACAATTTTGTATTCTTTCTATCGACAAATATTGGCATATTTAGCTTGTATTTCGTAAAAGTCAAGAAAAAATTAACACCAATTTTTGTCTAAAATTAGCTTATTTCATATCTAATATTTTACATAATTGACCCATACTTGTAGTTTTATTTTTTGAATTTATAAGATTTGTTTGACAAGTCTTTTATAGTTTGGTTTTATTAGCGCAAAAAAGTCAAAATATTTATTAGATGTTGAAATTGTGAAACTTTTTCTTTATAATTATTTTAATTTTATTTATTCTAAATGAAACAAATTTGTATTTGATGCCATGGTTCATTCCGATAATAAATAACAGAAGAAAAAGCGATTTATCTGGAAGTCGACTTTCAGTGCAGAAAGGTCATGTTAAATGCAACGTAGCGCTGAAAGAAGCACATATACCCCTAATTTTTGTTTTGAATTCTGGTTAACGAGGCCGAGTACAGTTCGAGTACACACGCTTTCGCGCAGCGTTTCATTTGCATTGTGACGTCATCTTTTCGCTTGGTTGACGCCATGGCGTTATAATATTCCGCTAAATTTGTCGAAAATAGCTCGTTTGAGACGTAAAATTGATATTATATTGTAGAATAAACATAATGTCTTGAAATATAAGCTATATTTGGGCTCGGGTCAAAAAACGTGAAGAGGGGTTCGGCAAGCCTAGCCCTCTGTCACGTTTTCTTACCCCGCCTAAATATAGCTTAATACATGTATTTCAAGACAGTAACCACGTATTTTGTATTTATGATCCTTAATATGTGATGTTATATATATTTTTATTACTTAAATATATTTGAATGTTTTAATAATACCATAAAGATCACCATTTCCGCCTTTGTCAAATCAAAAATAGCCTTTATCTGACAAATCTGGGAAATTGAGCATGCAAAAAAAAAAATTTGATGAGACCCCTGAAACAAATCAGGAGGTAAAAGGTTTTTTGATTTGATCATTTGATGCCTTTTAGCAATTACTTTCATATGTGGAACAGAATAAAAAATCATTCGGGCAGAAGTTTAAAAAAAATGTAAAAAATATGCAAAATTGATACATTTCAAGCAAAATCCCATAGGGTACTATGTTAAAAATTGACAAACTTTGAGATGACCCCCTAAACAAACGATGTGGTAAATGTCTGATTTTTTTATTTTAAAATAATAATTATATCAGTAAAAATTAATGTAAAAAATTTCATTCAAAAATCTAGGGGAGAACAAATTAGACCCGGCCTCGTTAAGCTGTGCGTGTAGACGTTTTAAAAATACTTTAGAAAAAAACTTCAAGACTTTAGATCGCAGGATCCAACCTCCTTAAAGAAGAGAGAATAGAACCCCAAAAATTACAAGCTATATGAAAACCGTGTGTAACGAATTTGGGCTTCTACAAAACATTGATAACTTTCGTTTACACTATCTTGTTAGTAGAAACTTGTTTAAAACTCTTCTTCTGAAAATTTATGAAAGTTTACGCTTAGGTGGAACTGGGCCATACAACGTCAAAGAACCTCAAAAACAACTCCTTGTTTGTTTGTGGTATCGTCTCATATGTCGTCAATTAGAGAGTTAGCTCACATTTTCAACTTGTCGAAATCAACAGCTCATACAGTTGTAATGAGGGTGTTTGATGCACTTCAGGAGTTAAGACCAAGCGTAAATGGTTCACTTAAATTTAAATAATTGTTGCTTACTCTCCTTACTCTCATAAGCATAAATGTGTGATAAGTTAATAAGAATTTTATATGATATACATATGCTAGGATAAAGAGCAACTGATGTGTGCTATACAATAAATTGATCAGCACAAATGTTTGATGAATAAATTTTAACAAGGTATAATATACATCATCAGTGCTTTACTTATACTATCAAATAAAAATACATATGTATCTGTAACAATAGCATGCATGGTTTTCAATGAATGGGTAGATTTTCAATTATTAATTTTAAACGTCAAGAACCTGTAATTTATATTGATTGTATACTTGATTTAATAATAGTTCTATTTAAAGAAGCTGGCCAAATGCTAAACGACATAAAGAAATCTCTCAAGAAGTTGTGGGGGTTTCAAGGGGTAGTCGAATTCCTTGATAAAATCCACATGAGACTTTCATCAGCCCCTAATGGTGAAAAGGATTTTTATAATAGAAAAGGATTTCTGCCCATTCAAGTGCAGGTAAGTATCGTGTAAAAGTATATTGCTTTTATAAATGCTTAATGTCATAACCTTGCATTAACTTAATTTTTTCTAAAAGTAATCACCGGGATATTATCATGGTACCATTGTTTTGTCACATTAACATATTTGCATCTTTTGACATCATTTTGCTAATCCTCTACACATTACTCAGATACTGGTTAATAACCCCCTTTAAGAATTTGGGAAATCTTACCCCACAGCAAGTCCGTTTCAACAAGAGACTGTCAAGTGCACGACAAGTTGTTGAACATGGTTTTGGCCATTTAAAAGGACGTTTTTGTCGGCTGCAGGACATTCCTTTACACAGCTTCAAAGAAAATTACCAAATGATTTTGGCTCACTGCATATTACACAACATGTGCATCATTAATTATGATGAAGTTGAAGATTACATTAATTGAGAACACTTACAAGATCCAAATGACTGACAGTGTGATAATATTTACCAAAACGGACACAATGGCATTGTTAAAAGATTGCAGCTCGTCAATAGTTTTAACTGATAGCATAAATGGCTGAATTATTGCATTGAATTTTTTTTCAGTTACAAGTGATCATTTTGTAAGGTATATTACATGAATGTTGTAAAAAAATACCGAAATTATACTGAGAATATGCTATGAAGATCCTCGGCAAATATTTTTTATATTATCATGAAGTTGAAAAGTAATATCTGTAATTAATGTATTGTTTGTCTCTTAAAATTTTCTCACAATGCGATTATTGTAAAATATAGAATCTGAAAAGGCTATACGAATGATGCGACGAAAAGGACACTTTTCTCTGCTGTATCATAATTTATAAAACCTTTGAAATTGTTTTTTAAAAGGATAATTCTGCCTCGTATCCAAGCCTGACCTACTATAATAATCAAATATATAACAAACAAGATAATAGAACTAAATGTCTGATTTAAATTCAAAAAAGCAAATTACTCAGTATTTTTAATCACGGCATATTATTTTTTTTCTCAAATAAATTGACTTACATATTACTCAGGAAAGTTATAGTGGTGATGTTTAGTTTAAAGTATAAAGCTTTTTTAAATCTTAATTTCATTTAGGTTTTTATATAGTTCAGATAATATATCCAATATTGATTCATTGTAGCCAATCGATGACAGAAATATGCATTAAACCTTTTAACCATTGAAATCTCGTGCTTATAATATGTTCGCATAAGAATCTGTACAACAATACTTTATTTTATTAATGCATTCTCCAAGAATGGTTACGTTTATTTTGGAAAGCAAGAGAGAAAATTCTGGTTAATTTGACGATGACTTAAACAGTTTAAGACAAGGATAATCACAATACCTTCTACTGATTTATAGAAGTGTGTTCTTTTGTTTGTTGTACATGTAGTCTTAACTCGTTTACACGTTTTGTTTTTTTTTAGCGTAATGCTTTGTAATTTATGAGCTCTTTTAATATTATTTGATTTTATTTGAGACTTTAACCAAATTCTAAATGAATCTGACAAAGGAATTCAAAATCCATAAACCCAGTGTGAAGTAATTTCATCCTTCATAAATCTACATGTCAGAATCAAAATATGTACCAAATATAGTTGACAATTCCAATATTATACTTATTAATTTTTCAACAAGACAAACTCTGTAAACAAAAACATGACTGTACGTTCTCTTAATTAAATTATTTTTATCTTTCATTAAAAGCAATGATAATCAATATGCAACACACGCTTACTGATACGTGTATAGAATTTTAATTGAGACAGTCCATTAAATTCAGTTATCTTTATTTTGAGCTACGTTGAAATTAATGATTTAACGGTACGGTACATATATAAAAAAAAACTCCGAATGAAAAGTAGCCCATAAATATATAATGCTATTGTTGTTTATTGCTAACAGGCAACAGTATATAAACTTCCCTATTTTTAGACGTGTCTTAACGATGACAACGGTTTACATGAATCAACAAACGAACATGTTACAGACGAGTCGGAATTGTCTCCGAACTTTTGGATTTTTCTTTACTAAATAATAGTTTAATGCTTAAAATATCTTATTTAAAATTTAAGGCAAATCTGTTGGATGACCACCCAGCCTCCTTAAGGTCAAAATTTGTTTTTCCGCTTTAAATGCTTACAATGCTTCAGTTAGGCATTCCTAATAGTCAACCAAAATTTGAGTGTCAGTTGTCGAGTTATAAGTGAGATACAGAGCTCACAATTCTTTGTTATGTAAACAAAGCTCAGATCATGTTTTTTTTTTTTTACATTTTGAATGTTAATTTTAAAAAAATCCAGGTTTACACCTTAAATGAATGTGAAGAACGCTAGAAACTGTTTATTTATGTTAAAAACAAATCATATATAGCAGATAAACAAAATCAGTTTGAAGAAGAATTTTTACCGGTATATTGAACCAATGTAAACAAAAACATGACACGAGCCTTGTTTACATAACTAAGAACTGTAAGCTCTATATCTTGCTTATTACTATACGACTGACACTCAAATTTTGGTTAATCATTAGAAATGCATTACTTAAGCATTGTAAACAATAAATTTTAAAATAGAAAAAATAAAATTTGACCAAAATCGTGACCACGTTCCTTTAACAAAAAAAAAATAAGTGTCACTGTCTACGAAGTTTGACTGTTTTCTGAAATAAGCTGTGAAAGTCCTAGATATAAAAATTAGAATAGTTCTAAATTCTACTTGGATATAGTTACTTACATTGTACATGACTAAGAATTCATGAAAATACTAAAACTATAAACTTTAGTAAAATATGGATTGCTGCTAACCAACACTCCACTTTTAATACACTGCCTACTTTTCTAAAGAGATTATTGTTGGCCTATTGTAATATATTGTATATTTACAGAGTCGGTGTAAATACAATATTAACGATGTAAAATACATGTATGTTAAATTTGCTTTTACCCTCATTTACCAAATATAATAAAACATCCGTATATCTGAATTAAATATAGTATTTTAGGGCTGTATAGCTATAATCAAAATTTTTACATTAACACTGCGATTATACGGAAACGTTCACTTTGTAACAACATTGTGCAAATGTTAAGGATTCTTCGTATAATCATTATAAATGTTCCTTGGCCTCTTTGTGTTTCAGATTTGGCTTTTTGAACTTTTGAAAATCGTACTGATATACATTATTTATTTACAATTAATACCTATTAGTTAAAAAAAATCCAGATTTTTGAAGAAAAACATTTGATTTTAAAACTTGATCGTAGATTCATTATGAAAAATAAAATATTGCATGTGAAGGCTTCCGTACAATAACTTGTGTGTGTATATATATAAACGTTATTCTTAGAACGGAGATTTCCAAAACAAGAACAGATCAGATTGAACACTATCGTGTATTTGGGAACATTAAACAGGTAAAGTTATTATTTATTGACTATTTTTGTTCTTTTATCTTATTCGTGTATTTCCAATAACTTATATTTACAGTGAATTTTTTTTCAAAGATCATGTTTAACCAGAGCAATATACTGTGGGCATGTACTGACATAGTGATGGTGCAATATGTTCGCGGTGTTTCGTAAGACAGTACCTATTTTAATTTTGTAAATACTCAATGGCTTTTGCTTTATCATTCATTAATTTATAAAATAAATAAATGTGCCATTTGAAATTTATTTTTACTAAACATGTTGTCACAGTGTGTAGACATTGGCCTATATTTAGAACCGTAAACCACCTTATCTATTAATAGTCGCTCGCGCCGGGCTACGAAGGTACGACAGCGTTGAGATGAAATATTTGTATTCGGATAAACGAAAATATTTCGTCAAGAAAGATAAGGTTTTGCAAAAGTTTTGAATGTTGAATACATATTATACCAAACTTCAATCTTCTCCATACTACCAACAAGTGGCACCTTAACCCATCATTCGCATAGTATCCCGGTCGTGCTTTCAAAATCTTATCTCATGTATTCAGTGCTTTGGTGATCAATTTATCTTTTCAGGCTTGACAGGACGTCATCATGACAATAATACATATAATCAAAAAGAACACCACAGAAAAGTCGGAGGTTCTACACAACACTGTCCCAACAACTGAGGTATCTTTGTCTCAAACTACACCTGAAAGTCACACTCAAAGCCTTAACCAAAGCGCTTTGTTGTCGAGTCAAGACGATGGGACGGCAGGTTCTTCGTTTCCGATTGCTGCAGTTATAGTATCATTGCTAGTTGTAGTTGGGATTTGTGTCTTTTTATTGCTTGGATATATATTCCGAAAGAAGATAAAGGCTTGGATGTGTCGCAGGTTTGGCGAGCCTAGAACTGATACTGAGCTGACTACCATGACTGAACAAACTCCCGAAACAGCTGATCATAGTGAAAGAGATCCAGATGTTAGTTCCACTGATCAGGATTCCAAAGTTTCCCAAGCAAATATCAGCTTTGCACCACTTCTTGGACCAGGAAACAGCGATGTCTAACTCGGCCCCGAGTACAGCTGGCTAAAGAAACAAATGATGTTACGGAGAAAGGCGATTCTGTGACGATCTAGCCCCGATGTTGAGTCGCGATACCTAACTACAGAACAAACATCGGCATATTGGTACCAGACTGTACACGATAAGTAAATGGATTGTTCTGTTGACTGAAAATCTGTTTCTAAAAAGTCTGGGATTCTATATATAGCCTGTAAATAGTTGATGTTATCATACAAGAGTTTGTATACTTGTAAAAGAAACTTGTATAAATGATTGATTACTAATGACTGGATGTAAATCTAAAGAAAATTTTAATAACATTTAGACATCAGCTTATATGTCCATTTAGCTCATGTCCTTAATGTTTAAAAAACATAAGGTGACATAAGTGTAGTCATAATATATTGAAACTTTAACTTATCAATAACAAGTAACAAAATGACATAGAAGAACAGTAAGAAGGAAAAAAAACCAAATCAAACAACAGTGTAAAAATAAAGTTATATTTGATTGTACATATGTATGCAATGCAAAATATGTATAAATTATGTTGTATCTTATCTATATTTCATAATAACATGCGTATCAAAGAACTAAATGTTGTACATCAATAACATATTCCTGTGCCTTTGAAGATCTCCATCTGAAAAGAAAGTATTGTTATTTGCAAATATTACATTCATTTGTCTTCAGAAATAAAAGCTAACACGGGAAATTGTTCATATTATTTTTGATTTTCTTCTTTCATAGATTAAAATTGATACCATTTAATTAACCAAACGAAGATACGTTTTCATTATTGACTGCAAAAATTGGACCTCGAGGCATATCGATATTATTATTTGTTTCATATTGATGGTGTTCATGATTACAATATTTATAGGAGCTAAACTATTTTTGAGAGAAAGGAGGAGGGGGGAGGGTTGGATTTTTGGTCGATCGGTCGATACATTTTTCAGACAATACAGAAATTAACTTCTGAGAACAATCATTAAAACACATTAATTTTTCTGGCCATGTTAATTTAATTGTTATTTTTTATCACTAAAATTCATTCACAGACACATGGCATAAATACGACATTTAATTTTAGTAAAATAATTTCTAAAATACTTTCTATAAAACACATGACTCCTACGCGAATAAGATGTGTCAACCGCTTGTCATGTAGCAAAAAGTAGATATATAAACTTTAATAAACGAAATCCTCTGCTATAAAAGTTGTTATTTTTGTAATACTACCAAATACACAAGGCTGTCGATCATTGATATTTAACTTTTCTTCCTTTCTCTTTTAGTCGGAATTTTTTCCTTCTATTTTAGTCGTTTCCGTGCGCGAATTACATGCAACTAGGACAGCGAAATATGGATAGCGGATATTTTTAGAAAATGGTGAAGACCAACAAGTGATTTGGATAGCTATCAATTAACAGGTAACATCTGATTTGAGCTGCAAAATTATACATTTTTATATTTCATTCATGAATATTCGAAAAAATAGGTTAGGAACATAATGTTATGTTTTGTATAATTCCGTGCTTTGAATGATAGACATGACGTAAATATGGACCCCATGTGATATTCGATTTTCGTGTAAACACTGTATGAATTCATTATTATGTTCTATATAGTGTTGGCATAAACAAATACTACTGTTCACTTTGTCTTAAAAATAAAAAAAGTTGAAATCTTTTAATTTTATTTCACATGTAAACAATCAATGAAGATATATTTAGTACTTTAAAAACCCATTTCTATTTATAGCTAGACCTTATTATTTAAAAGAGTTAAATTTCTACATATGTTAACTATGACTTCTTATATACTGAAAGGAAAAAAGAAACACATAATTAAAACACAGAGCTCATTAAAGGAAATGTTGTGATTGAATTTCCTCTAAGTTTCTAAAAAATAATCATTATCGTAAGTGAAGAGAACTTACCTTTCTAGACAGTGATATCCCGTATGTTGTTAAGAAACAGATCATGTTACTTTAACCAATCGACTTGGACCATCCGTCCTATGTCATATCATGTCACGGAAATAGTGGGAGAGCAATGGCTAGGTCCACCAGGACCCGAGGCCTACCACAGTTTGGACGTTATACAAGGCTTCTTGTGTCCCTTACGCGATTATGTTCAAACGTATGCAACAGGTCCTTATTTGGCCTAGTTAAAGTCAAAATCCTCTCACTAAATTACCATTAAGTTACATGTGAATGTACATTTATTAAGTTTTGAAATAAATACAAGACAGTAAAGATAGGTAGGACCTAAAACACAATTCATTTTTTGCCAAAACAAATATTCTTGTTGTTCGAATACACACAGGTAGCCTACTTTCGTATAGTTAATTAATTTTATTCACATAATTGCTAGATAGAATTTGACATTGCCGAATTATTTTAAATACTTTTTTGATAAATGTTAATAAACGTCATAACGAAACAGTGGTGAATAATTAATATTTAAGATGAGAAACACAAGTCATAAATCGATTTGTTTACATTTAATATTTTTTTTCAAATTACGTTTTACCTAATTTATTTAAAATCAAAACAATGTCTTGTTTGATTTGTCTTTTTAGACCAATCTATCACAATGAACAAAGACATGTTTCGTGTAATTACCGGAAAAAGCGATGATGTTGAAACAGTTCTAAATACTACAGAGGCGAACTGGTCACATACTACACCAGAAACTCACGGCCTCAACCAAAGTAGCAACTCGCTGAGCTTTGAAGACATTGAAACCAAAGACTCTTCATTTCTGATTGCTGCAGTCATTGTCCCCTTACTTCTTTGTCTGCTTTGTGCTGTACTTGTGATGGGGTATAGATTCAGAGAAAAGTTGAAAGGTTGTAGAAATTGCAATCCAGACGAACACGGAGCTAACAAAGATGCTCAAGCAAATACAAGTGCTTTACCACTGATGACACTGAATAATGGTAAGAACCTCGGTTCTTAGAACAATAAAAAGAAGAAAGAAACTGGAACTTCACAAGTATGTGATTGCCACTGTATATATTCTTTGTACATACAGTCTCGGGTCATAAGTATTCGTAAAAAAACAAAATGGCGGCGATGTAAACAAATCTAGGTCACCTTAGTTTCATAAACTTTTTAACTTAATTAAATTTGCACCAACCTTAATATTTCGTAAGACAGCCTTTAGACTTGATTACTGCTTGAATTCTTCTTGGAATCGACTGGTAAAGCCTCTGAATAAATTGAAGCGGGATGTTTTCCCAGGCCTGTCGAACGGCAGCTGCCAGGTCATCGTTGGTCCTCAGATTATGAACATTTCTATTAATTTCGTGTTTCATTTTTTTCCAGCAATTTTCAATAATATTTAAGTCAGGACTTTGGGCTGGCCATTCAAGTGTTGTTATTCCCTCTCTAGTCACGAAATCTTTCACTACTCTCGCTCTATGCACAGGCGCATTGTCGTCTTGAAATATATACTGATTGTTAGGGAAATGCATAGCTACAACAGGCCATAAGTTGCTATCAATGATTTCAATATATTTTTCGGCATTTATGTTATCGTCGACAATACATAAAGTACCTACACCGTGAGGTGTTATACATCCCCACACCATCAAATCAAGGCGCCGTCCAGGAGGGGGTGCAACACAAGGGGGGTCCCACTCTTCACCATCCTTTCGCCATA
>WFKH01003881.1:14171318-14190521 GCA_016163765.1 Magallana hongkongensis | reverse complement strand
CAAATTTATAACGCAAAATAGTATTATGACTTGATCAAAGTCAACAAAGCTTGAAATAAGCGGTTAAATCATCCAAAATATATCGACTGTATTTATCTTTCTGTACAAGTAGACATGATTTTGACAATATATACAATTTAGAAGAAGAAGACACTGATTTTAATTTGCCATTTAGAGATTTAACACAATCAAGAGGCGGTTATACGTTTCCGTAAAAAACAGATAATTGCACAATGTTGTTTTACCAGATTAGCAGATTTTGAGACATAACACTTTGTCACTTTGAAATCACACTTAGAGACCGAAAAGTGTCAATCACTAATTGAGTAAGTTAGTCTGTAGCTTTCTACGAAATAAACTTAAGAAAATATTACTAAACAGATGTTGAATTTAAAAATAAAGCTATTAATGAACAGTGAATTTTGCACGGTGATATAGAGAATTATGACGGACAATGAATGTTCATGTTTTGGTTGAGATGACCGTTGAACAGAATGGATTCAAGAGCTGTGGACACCCATAAAATAAGTAAATGAATTTAAACTTCTTCAGTATCTACAAACACGTTCTTCATGTCTATCCGTTTTGGCTCGTAACAAAAAAGCAGACTCATATCTAAACACTGACAATTAAAAAATGCAGTTCTCACATTCATGGTTACAACATAGAATCGTCACTCAAGTTTAACTTACAAAGAAATTTACATATTTATCATTGCAGAAAGGAAGAAATTAAATGTAAATGAAGCAATCAACTCTTTTTTTTCCTGAAGACAACTAAGTAGACACTGGTTAATATGTATACATGCATTTGAAATTAATCGACTAATATATGGCAGTATTTAGTCTAAACAATATTTTTTCAGTAATTGCATTAAAGATTGATAAACCAGCCTAAAGGCTTAAGTTAATCTCGAGAAAAATGGCAGTGTTTAATGGCAGTAACACACGTATTATTTTTACTAAATAAAAAGTAACACAAATCGAAACATGATACCTCAATATTTTACATTAGGATATGTAAATGTACACATAGGAATCAATTTTACGCTGTGAAAAATTGATGAATTGCTAAGATTTTCCCCTCCATTCTCATGGTTCATGCAGAATAGTCTATGTAGTGGTCATTACAGACTATTTTCAAATTCATTCGTGTATAACCATCGTTTCTTCTTTTATATTACTGTTCTAGAGGCCGAGTTACACACCATTATCTTCCTTCATCAGCGGCAGAACACTTGTGTTTGCTTGGGCCTCGTTGGAGTCCTGGTCTGTTTCATTAAGATCAGCAGATGTCTCAAGGGCTTCTTTTACCGTCAAATCTATGTTAGCTCCGTGATCCTGTGAATTGCGATGCATCGATATCCAATCTCTTAAACTGTCTTTGAATTTATACCCTAGCACAAGTACTACTACTAGTACTACTACTAGTACAACTAGACCAATAACTACTGGGACAATATCTGCAGCAAATGGAGATGAAGAGTCTTCGACGTTCCGCAAAGTGTCACTTCTGTTGAGGCCGTGACTTTCTTGTGTAGGGTTTGACAAGTTCACCTCTGCTGTGGTTGAAAACGTGCTGATAGTAGTGTTTATACCGAGATAATATAACATTGCCATGTGGAAAGACCAGACTGAAAAGAAAAGAGAATACCGGTATTAAAACAACAAATGAATTGTTTGTTAAATATTTTGAAATATTCCAATAAATAAATTGGCTGCTGTGTGAAAGGAGTCCCTAGATACCATGTTTTGGCGGGCTTGCCTGGTGATAAACAACAGTTTTGATATTAATGCGCATCTTTAGCATGACGCCCTTTAATCATTTTCCAGAAATATGGACTGGCAAAACATTAAATGGACCAGGTATTATTGTTGGAGAAAAATTTGAACAGCCACAAAAAATGACCCCAAAGATGAAAATGAAATTTTCTATGAAATGATTTTGCTATTGTGTAGAATGTTGAACGAGTTCTGTTAACCAGTCGTTTCATAACATTCAACTGACTACTGAATAAAAATAAAGGCCAGCATTGTTGATGCACATTGACAGGAGAGCCACAAACCGATTTTATTTAAAGCGATGACTTAGCTACTGCATTAAATGAAGAGGAGACCTGAAAACCAAATTTTAGGAGAGAGATATATGTCATTTTCTAGTCACGTTTTGTTTACTCCCAGGAAAGAAATTATATTTATGAAACCTTATTGCGTTACTACAAGAAACCCTTATTTAAACCAAGAGATGATCCTGCATACATTTTAAGAAGTGTTCGGAAAAAACGGTTTTTTGTTGCCTTTTGATCCAGAAAATATATGCTGAAACCTGTTGCACATTTATATTTACAACCAAAAAACTATTACCTTATTTAGAATCTACAGAACACCCCAGCCACATTTAAAGAGACGGTTTGCCTATTGTGTAAAAAGTAAGAGTAGTTTTGAGAAGCAGGGGGTTTTTTTGTGTAGAAAACGTCGTTTTAGCCTCTATTTGGCATCTTTTTGCAAATCACCATAACTCTCCAAATCCTATTCTAAGAGATAATGTGTATAAAGGGATAATTTCGAAGTGGCAATGCAGCAATCCTCTGAATGTTGACGTCGATACATGGCTGACGCAAAATAATAAAATTTATTTTCTCTAAAAAACAAATCAGATTATTATAGCAATGAACAAACCTAACTGCACTATAAATATCTCTGGGAAATTTCATTCCCCGTGTACATTGTGACGTCATACTTTTTCTCATTGCGTCACATTTACAACGGTTGTAAACTCATCAGCTGGGTAAACACATGCACAATTTTAGATTATCACCTATCGGCATTTTTGCTAAGAAAGATGGGGGTTGTGGTTTAATACACCATTTATCATTTCCTGAAGGAAGTAGTGTGAGTGATTTATTGCACGGTTCATTACACACCGTTTGATGAGGCTCTTGAAATTATTGGTAACTTAGGTACAGGCTCTTTTCTTGCAAAAATGGATGAACAGTGAGCTTTTCGTTTGTTACCAGTACATCAATCTGACCAAGAGTTGCTAGGTTTTAAATTTAACCAGTTTTATTTAATCAGTTTTATTATAACAGTGCCTCCTATGGACTGTTTGATAAGTTGTGCTCAATGGGAAAAAAATTTGTTAGTTTTCTGGAAATGGGGACAATTACAAAAATAGGTTAAGACAATTTAATCAACACCTAGATGAATTTATTTTTGCAGCCAAAGATATTGAAGGGTACAAATAATTAATGTCAAGTTTTCAAATCACTTGTAGAAATTTAAATATTTTGGAATTTTGCTAGCAAAAAAAAAAAAAAACCAACAACAAAAAACCCCCCCTGATATTAAGTATACCTGAAGAAAAAAATTACTGCTCTTAAGCACAGTATATTGAGATTTTGAGGAAATCTAAAATAACCTTTAACAAATTTACAGTCCATTGTAGGTACTTTGAATTTTTGCGCCAAGGTAATTCCCGCAGCTAGCGCTTTTAACCGTCGTTTTTGTGATGAAATGTGGGGTATTAAGCATCCATCTCATTTCATAAGAGTCAATGAAGGTATAAGAGGGACCTTCGCGTTTGGCTAAGCTTTCTCGAACAATTTAACAGAAGCTTTATTTTTTAGAAATGAATTGGCTTTCCGATTTTGACCTTCTCATATACACTGATAGCGCTGGTAATTCTCAACTTGGCTGCGGCGTTTATTTACAAGGTCAGTGGGCTTAATTCCAATAGCCTCGTGATTGGCAGGACACAGATATTATATCTGTTATTACCTTTGAGGAACTATAGTTCCAATAGTTTTGGATGTTATGCTATTCAAAAGCCTTTTCCACGATAAGAAAATTATGTTTAATACCTGTAGACAATATTGCTTTAGTTGCAATTCTCAATAAGAACACATTGAAACCAAAAAGAGTAATGCAATGGGTTCACACAATAGTTCTTTCTACTATTATTGATAATACATTTCTTAAAGCAAGGCATATAAGTGGTTATAACTCAATCGATGATTCTATTTCTCATAAACAGTGGATAAGATTCAGATCGCTCGCACCGGAAGCGGACATTCATTCGTTGCCCATTTCAGGAGATTTTACGAGGATGATATTAGAGCTGAAATAGAACTGCTAACAATAAACTCTGTAGCCGCAAACACAAAAAGTTCATACAAAAATAGTATAAGAATTCATTTTATAAGTTTTCGAAAAGTCTATGGGTTTCCACCCCTTTCAAACTTATGTGTTTTCATCGCTCATATGTCATTGAAAGGTTTAGCATACAGTACAGTATCTTCGTATTTAGCTGGTATAAGTTTCAAATTCAAACTTTTATGCACCAACGATTCTACAAAACATCTCCTAGTTAGAAAGTTTTAGAAAGTGTTAATCGTTCACGCAAATCAATTGATCGACGTTTGCCTATAACTCAGGATATTTAAAAAGCTCATACCAACTTCAAGCTATGTTTGCTCCTCTGATTTTGTAACCTTCCTATTTTGCGATGCCTTTTCTTTGGCATTTCATGCCTTTTTGTAAACGTTGAACAGGTTGTACCCTTGAATTCCGATGCTGCCGGGGTACGAACCGTCTTGAGATATTTTAATTTTTCACTGTGGAGGAAATGACTTATGTACAAAAATGAAATAAATATTTTATAGAATTCAGACCAGACTTCTAAACACCATTATTGGTTGTCTTATGTTCTTCCTAGATCTTCATGGCGTTATAGCAATAATGTAAAATCTCAAAAGTTTGCAGCCAAAAGCCATTATCAGCTTTATGAGCAAATTGTTTGTACAAAATGATCGTTTTAACATCAGCTATCTAGAATTCGCTTGAAATTCTTATGGTTCATTCAGAAAAGACGGACTTCATCTAACTGAACTTGGAAATGTCATACTACTATTCTATTGCTCTTTCAATGGCGAACGTAGGTCACGGTCGATATACTAAGCGTCGCTAATCCTCCAATGTTATTGACGGTGGTTGTTCTCTCATAACTCGAACAACCATGTGGCGATTTTCGCGACGCTTTTGGTTTTATAGATTTGATAGCAAAATAATACTGAGTATCTGTTCCCAGTATCATTATTGTTTGTCTATGATCTTTCAAAATCATGAAGCCAATAATTTAATGTATAATGTCACAATGTATAATGAGCTTAATGCTTTAATGTATAATGTGGACTTAAATGTCCTAATGTTGCATAATGAGTAATGGATGACATAATGGTCATTAATGGTTGACATTCATAATGTAATGTATAATGCAACATATAATGTAATGCATAATGTAATGCATACTGTAATGAATAATGTAATGCATAATATAATGAATAATGTAATGCATAATGTAATGTGTAATGTTTTAATGATAGGGACTAGCCATTGTTTCATTCGGCAGTCCTAAGGCCGTGGCCACGTTCGCCAACAAAATAAAACATATATCAACATTTTACATTTGCCTTCATTGTCTATAATAATTCCCAAATTTTCCTTTGAATTTGGCGCGTTGTTGTCCACGATAGGGCTTAAATTTTTTTATGATATGAAAAACAATGTGTTAGATCGCCCAGTTTTGTAATAATGCGAGGTCATTTGAATTGTTGATGCGGGTTGTTTCCGGAGAGGGGTGAAAGGCCCGGGGTTAAATTTTAAGCACACTTCGCCGTAAATAAATTCTCCTACCTTGCTGGATGGTCTTGTGTTTTTTGCTACTAAATTTTATAGAAAGTGTTATTTTGTAAGATGGCAAGAGAAATTTCTCCTTAAGTTCCTTTTGAATTTACAATCTGTATCTAAAGTTGCGCAATTTGGAAAGAATATATAGTAAAATTTCATACTGTAGCGAGACCTCTAAGATATACTTATTTACCTCAAATTTTAGCATTTGTTTACATTTGCCTAAAAGTATTTAGAAAGATAAACTGCTGCAATGAATTTTTTGTCATCCACACAAAACTTAAACTTATTCAAGTGAACTCTCTTGCCCCCACTTGGGGAACATACTGCGCATTATCTCATTATCGCATCTAATTTTAAATTGTCAGTTGATGCACAAATTAGAAAGAAAAGCCTGACACATGTTGTAAGTGTAAGTCCACTCCATTCACTCTTACTGACGAATGTAAAGAGAAAGAAGGTTAGGGTGGTTTTAATCAGACTGGTATATGTGCCTATTTATAAATGAGTCGCTATAAATAGACATGGTTTTTTTTTTAAATGTTATAAATATCTCGTGATAGTTTCGCTCAAAAAAAAATTAAAGACATTTCTTAATTTTAGACAAAACAACCCAGCCATATCAAATTCGTTGAAGTGTACTAAATATGCTTTACAATGACTTGACAATTAAAATGGACGAAGCGCAACTACACTGTACATGTTTATCTACATTTCATGATCTTAACAAGATAAAATTGTGATAAAAGATAAAATATCTTACCGAATATTCATGTTTTACATTTTTAAAAAGTACATCGCTTGATGAAGATTTTACCTTACAATAATTGTAATCCACAGGGTGGGTTTTGTAATTTTGTACAAAATGACCTGGAGCCCGTTTCTCTACGCCCGGCGTAAATCTTGGCTTAAGTCAAATTCCGTTTTACTAAAAGGCGTAAATTTGCAAACATATACGCCTTGCCAAGGGTAGTCGTAACTTTTTTCGTAAACATAAAAAAAGTCAAGTAATAGTTTTCCAAAAAGCTTGACTGACTAAACAAAATTATCTCTCAGTGAATATATTAATTTTATATGCAATTAAAATATTTTAAATATTTTCAGGAAAGTATCAATGAAGACAGTCGAGTTTTAAATTGTATAATATTAGGATTATCCTGGTAATATTCACATCTACATATTGTGTAGAGCAAAGCAAAAATGGCTACTTTTCATCCAAAAATAATAGAGTCTGGAAACTATTCAAAACGGTTATTCAGCAAAAATCTGAAATCGTTTTACCGACTTGTGACAATGAATCAAACCTGTCGGATAAATTTGCCGAATTATTCAAAGCAAAAATACAAGGAATTCGTAAGATGCTTTAACAACATAACATTAGAATATTCCTACGGCCCATTCAGTGGCTACAATCGTATCTGAACGATAGATCACAACGCGTTACGATTGGTTCAACATAATTAGAACCAAAATCTCTCAAGATTGGCGTGCCCCAGGGTTCGGTCCTTAGCTTAAGGATCTACTGCATGTATGCAAAACCAATCGGGAATATTTGTCACAGAAACAACATGAACTATCATTGCTATGCAGACGACACATACATCTACATCATGACTGAGCCCAGGGATAATTAGAATAACATTTCCATCCCATCCGTCTAACTGCTTGCCTCAATGACATACAAAACTGGATGAGTTCAAACTTGCTTCAACTAAACCAGGAAAAACTGGACTTCGTGATATTCGCGTCTAAGACCAGGTCAGTAGTCTTTCATTTGGAAAGAACATCATTCACAATACCACTTTGCTAAAAACTTAATCATATTATTTCCACCTAAGAAACGTCGGACGTATAACAAACTACATCACCGAAGATGCATGCAAAACGCTGGTTAATTCATTAGTAACATCCCGTTTGGATTATGGCAATGCTTTACTTGGTCGAACTAACAAACAACTGGCAATTTTCAACTTGCACACAATACAGCTACACGCATAATAGCATTATCAAAGTCAAATTTTGACCATATACTGCGAGAATTAAATGTCTGGCAATACTAGGCAACTTCGAAGTTTATGGAGCATAATTGTAATTTTTTTTCAGATAAATTTGTGTATATAATCGCTTATGAATTTAAGTCATTAATTGAATGGATATTTTTAACTTGCTTTTAAAGAAGAATGAATTCGACGCAAAAACTTAAATATTATCTTTGACAGCAGGTTTATTACAATTTTTCACCCAAACAAACTTTTAAAAACAATTAACCCCTTACATTATTTTTTTGTTTGTTTGACAAAGTTAATAGGCATGCTTTGTTGCTAATTTTATCGAGGGAACACTGCAATACCTGCCTCCGTGTCATATAAATCAAGAAGGAAGATCAAAGGCGGTCAAAGATACATACACAGTATACATATTTCAGAGGGACGACAAAATATTTCTCAAATGATTCCAACCAAGAACAACTTACTGAATGATGCCCTTGTGCATTTCATTGCTGGGGATTTAAAACCTCTTTTAATTGTTGACAGCAACTGTTTTCAAAAGTAATTGGCGAAACAACCCAAAATAACATTTCCCTAGCAGAAAGCTTTAATCAACAAATCTTATTCAGGAAAAGTAAACTGAAATCAGAAATGAACTGAAAGAGAATTTGGCAAAAGCTATCTGAGTGTGTTTAACAATTGACATCCATCCGGTCAAACCGTCAAATGCGATTCTTGGAATCACGGGTCATTATACGTACACATGAGTGGCAGATGATGAAATCAGTCATGATTTGTTGTAAGCGTTTTAAAGGAAAACAGTGCAGAGAACATCCAACATGAATATGAAAAAAAACCCTGTTTCGTCATGTGATATCTAAAATAAAAAAAAATTACATGTATAATCATGAATATTGATGCAAATATGACAAAAGCCTTTGATATTGCGTAACTTGGTTTCTGAAAAGAGCACAAAGGCATTTAAGGTGACAGTGAAAGTGATTGGGAGGATTAATGTGCTGATGACATGTCTGAGTTATATAATTCAATTTTCCCCAAGCATCCTCGTTGTTATACACACACTTTCCAACTAGTTGTAAAAGATGGGCTTGGTGCCAAGTCTCAAGAGTATAGTTGCAAAGCCTTTTGTACGGAAACCTGTGGTAGGAAGTAAAATGTTAGAAGACGAACACCGTTTACAGGCTGCAAATCTAACCAGATCGAACTCACAGCTTCACATGCTAAAGTTCATTTTTAAGGTTCAAGAGAGCAAATTGAATAGCCTTGACACAAAGTGTAATCTCTCAACTTATGTGTAAACTATTCAAGGAGCTATGCCAGCTCCTGGACCCTTTTTGCCATGCCACTTTGCTTGTTCAACAGAAGGTAAATGTTAGTGAAAGCATGAGCATCCCTCTCTCACTTGGTATAAAGCATCAGCTGTGCCCGATTTCTTCCATACATAGTAACAAAATGATCCTGACCATCATTCATTCTGTTGAATCCAGGCTTTCTCCATTTGAAGACAATGAGACGTTTATTCTTGCAGCTATTTTGGATCCAAGATTTAAAATGAGATGGTGTAAACCAGGGAAGGGTGAAAAGACTTTCGCTTTTATTACAGAGAAATTAAGCAATCTGAATACATAAATTCTTGATGATTTATTGCCCCCGCAAAGTCCACCTACATAGTAGAGAAAATTGATTTTTTTTAAATTTTCCATCCCCCCAAAGCGAAAGCGAAAAGAAATTTATCAGGACCAGCCACTGAAATAGATGTCTACTAAGGGGAAGATTGTGCAAAGATGTCCGACAGTCCACTTACATACTGTGGTCAGAATCACTCCAGGTTTTCTTTACTTTCCAGGATGGCACAAAGATATCTAGCTGTACTAGCAACGTCAGCACCTGTTGCAAGACTTTTCAGTGTAGCCAGAAAATTTTTCAGACCAGTAAGATGTCGTTTGAATAATTCAACATTTGAAATTTTAATGATGATAAAAATGAACTTAAAACTGTAAAAATATTTCTGTACATAATGCCTTGTGAATCTCAATGCTATTTATAATGGTTTTTGTTCTCAACATCTTTATTTAATTAATAATAAATGTCAAGTAATTGAAATGTATTTAATCACATTTATCAAAGTAATTGAGTGTAATTAATTACTATATTTGAGTAAAATCATTGAAACGCAAGTAATTCACAAATTTATCAATGTATTCGAAAGTAATTAATTACATTTCAAAGTAATTGACCCCAACTCTGATATATTATTACATGCTCGGCTTTACTGATAAGTGTATTCGTTTGCATACCTACGTAGGTTTTGTGTTTTCTTTGATGTACCTTACAGAGAATGTCTCACAAAAAGAATTAAGTCTGCACTAGATACTTTAACAAAATTAAAAAAAACAACAACAAACTTTGGGAAATTTTGTTTAACTGATTTTACAAGTTAAAAAATCAGAAAAAGAATTTAACAGACTTGAAACCTGAACAATCCATTTTGCCGCATGTTCAACATCATCAGACTTCAAATAACTATTTGTAAAAGTTGATAGCTCAATTTCATTGGATTTTAGTAACATTTAAAGTACGTTTTATTGCCCATTTTGCGTGTGCTCGCTCGCCTCAGGTTTGGCAAGGAAAAGAGAAAACATGCTTTACACAAGTGATTTCGTAAGGACGAACGGACAGAGGGGAGAATTAACGGACAGATAGGTAGAGGTAGCGATGAAAAGTCCTGATAAAGTTACCAATATTTTATTTAAATTGAGAATTGCTGAATTTAAGAGATTTTAACTATTGATTTTATTCATATTTTTAAGGGAAAATTGTTTACATTAAAAAGAGGAAATCCTCATGTTGAAATCGGTATGCGACATTAAGGGCCTAATATTAAGTATACGAGATTCGGACGTAAGATGCGAAACTTTAATTACGGATATGACTGTGTGATGTGTTTTATAGTAAAATTGCAAGTTGAAAAAAATTCCATGCCACCTGAATACCATAGGGCGCCCTCCGAGCTGGGCCATAACAATTATACCTATACACAATTACATATATAATGAATCAAACATTTTTAAAGAAATAATTTTGTTTCGTATGGTAACAGATTCACCTTTACCAGTACAATTTATGCACCCATTGACTTGCCTCTTACTTTCAACTCAACACAAAAACATACATAGGGATTTGCATAACAATCGTCTTTTTTTTCTAAACCTTCTCCGTTTGGTGTAACAGAACTAGTATCTCCTTGATTGTTGTTGAGTTGGGATCTTTCGGTCAACTGAGTCACTGAGTTTTAACTTCTTCTGGAAAACTACATGGTCATTTTTTTTTCAAATATGCTATGATGCATTACTTGTGAATTTCATGACTCTTGTCCCACAGCGGCCCTTGGGGCGGAATCAAAGTTGGAAAAAAAATTTCAAACGCTCTTGTCTACTTCTGCACATCTGAGAGAAAAACCAAGAAGCCTTTTACAAAAGCTGTAAATTTCTTATCCCGCAGGGTAAGGGGATGAACTCTTGGGCGTGGCTAAATTGGTCATATAGTTGTTATGTATACAATCTTTAATAATCTTCTTCTTAACTTCTGCTGATACTAAACAGAAAATGACCGCATCTTCTAAAATTTTAAATTCGGGTCCCCCAGGGTAGGGGTTTTGACTATTGGGCGGGGTCAAAATAGTCAAAAAGTGTTAATGTATATGTTTTAAAATTATCCTCTCTTTTACTTGCACTGAATAGAAACTGGCCTGTGTTTGAAATAAGAGGGGGAGCCAGTTGCAGTTGTAGGCAGGGGACCTTGGGGTCGCCTTGGGGCTCCTAGTGGGTCTATGACAAAGACCTGTGGAGGGCACAGGGGGCGAAGCCCCGGTAGCTCCTGAATTTAAGAGATTTTGTGTGGTAAAGTGAATTTTTCAAAGTTAGACTTTTGTAATATTTCTTCTCATGATCAAACTGAAAAATAATAAATTTATAGATTTTTAAAGGTTTGTAGATTTGAGACTTGTAGTAATCCTATTAAAGGCTCCTGCCTCGCAGAAATATATATAAAAAAAATCCTTTAATTTTTTTTCTAGGAATGGCTGTAAGTCATTTAAAATATTTTTAATGGGGCGTTGTAAATGAAGTCAAAAAGGGGTAAGCATGCCAGTTTGTATTATATTAAACACAGAAGAGATGCTAGCAAGTATAACCAATTACTCAAAGGTGCATGGTTGATAGGTCACGGAGAGCGTGACTAAAATGGGTTTTCTAAACGTTACACGTTAACGTTGAACTCACGGATTTTCTTTTTTATACACCTTTGAATTTAGTCCAATGTAGAGAAATCCCATGATTGCCCAAAATTGATAAAACTCACAAGTTTGACGTTTTCTTTGCAAGAAGTAGTGTGCTTTAAAATTTTTTTGACAGTTTTAGGGGGGGAGGGCGCTTCTACTCCCCCTTAAATCTGCCACTGTTGGCTGGATTTAAAGAAAAACCATAATGACTTCTACCACAATTATCAATTTTTATGTCCCCCAGGATAGGGGTTTAGAGTCTAAGGCGGGGCTTAAATGATCACATAATTTAATGTACTATATATAAGTAATTCGTCTTTTTTTCACTGGCGCTGAATAGAAAATGACTGCATTGGCACTAAAAGGAAATTGACTGCATATTCAGGAAGACAAAGTCTTTAACTAAAAGTGTAAATTTCGTGTCCCCCCATAAAGGGATTGTGTCTCTAGGATGAGGCCAATATGGTCATATAGTGTTATTGTAATTAATGTTTAATTTTTTTTCTTTACTTCTATAGATACTGAATAGATACTGATAATGTATATAGCCCCCCGGGGTAAGGGTTTTTACAAAGGCGGGGATCATTTAAGCATTGAATGCTTATTGTTGGATGTCGTCGGCCCTATAACACACCAATTGAATACCGCTTGGTGTGTAATGCGCGGTATTGAATTTGTCTGCACCGCTTGGTGTGTTACAGGACCAACGATATCCAAAAATAAGCATTCATTGTTTATATTTATATTCATAATGATGTCTATTTTTATGAAATATATGTGTATCGTCGCTGTAAAGCCATTATATACGCTCTCAGTCAGGGATATGAAACATACAATGAACAGCCATATTAACATGTTATTTAGTTCGCTTCCGCGATTAAAAATATAGTGCCAGAAACTTTGTAGAGAAAAATCTTTTTTATTAAGGAGTAGATATTATTTAATGATTATTTTTCAAAAGTACATATCAAATTGGCTATGTAAGAATGAACGTTTCATTTAATCTTACAAAAATAAATATACTCAATACACGTGAAGACGTTTATATTTGTGCACATGGCGCATGAATTATCAAAGTGTATTCATAGAAAATTGAACGTCGCAGATTGCAATGCAAACATAAGCGGAAATATACTATAAATGTAAATATATAGGGTTAAAAAATATTCTCTAATTCTGCTGATACTGAATAAAACTTACTATATATTTAGAAAATCCTTTATGCCCTCTACCTAGATTTTTCAGGGTAGAAATTTCGACAAATATGTAGTTCTGGTATAATACATTAATTTATGCAAATGTAAAAATTGTAATTAGTTCATCGTCGAACAATCCTTTATTCATGCATATATTGTTCATTTCTTCCTGGCAACTGATTTGGACAGTATATATGTACAAAGAATATATACAGTGGCAATCACAAACTTGTGAAGTTCCAGTTTCTTTCTTCTTTTTATTGTTCTAAGAACAGAACAGAGGTTCTTACCATTATTCAGTGTCATCAGTGGTAAAGCACTTGTATTTGCTTGAGCATCTGTGTTAGCTCCGTGTTTATCTGGATTGCAATTTCTACAACCTTTCAACTTTTCTCTGAATCTATACCCCATCACAATTACAGCACAAAGCAGACAAAGAAGTAAGGGGACAATGACTGCAGCAATCAGAAATGAAGAGTCTTTGGTTTCAATGTCTTCAAAGCTCAGCGAGTTGATACTTTGGTTGAGGCCGTAAGTTTCTGGTGTAGTATGTGACCAGTTCGCCTCTGTAGTATTTAGAATTGTTTCAACATCATCGCTTTTTCCGGTAATTACACGAAACATGTCTTTGTTCATTGTGATAGATTGGTCTAAAAAGACAAATCAAACAAGACATTATTTTGATTTTAAATAAACTAGGTAAATCGTAATATGAAAAAAAAAATTAAATGTAAACAAATCGATTTATGACTGGTGTTTCTCATCTTAAATATTAATTATTCACCACTGTTTCGTTATGACGTTTATTAACATTTATCAAAAAAGTATTTTAAAAAAATCGACCATGTCAAATTCTATCTAGCAATTATGTGAATAAAATTAATTAACCATACGAAAGTAAGCTACCTGTGTGTATTCGAACAACAAGGATATTTGTTTTGGCAAAAAATGAATTGTGTTTTAGGTCCTACGTATCTTTGCTGTCTTGTATTTATTTCAAAACTTAATACATGTACATTCACATGTAACTTTATGGTAATTTAGTGAGAGGATGTTGACTTTAACAAGGCCAAAGAAGGACCTGTTGCACACGTTTGAATATAATCGCGTAAGGGATACAAGAAACCTTGTAGAACGTTCAAAATGCGGTAGCCCTCGGGTACTACGCTCCAGGTGGATCGAGCCATTGCTCTCCCACAATTTCCGTGACAGGATATGACAGAGGACGGATGGCCCAAGTCGATTGGTTTAACTAACATGATCTGTTTCTTAACAACATACCGCGATATCACCGTGTAGAAAGGTAAGCCCTCTTCACTGACCATAATGATTATGTTTTAGAAACTAAGAGGAAATTCGATCTCAATATTTCCTTTAATGAGCTCTGTGTTTTAATTATGTGTTTCTTTTATCCTTTCAGTATATAAGGATTCCAACAAAATTCATAGTTTACATATGTAGAAAATAATAAGGTCTAGCTATAAATAGATATGGGTTTTTAAAGTACTAAATATATCTTCATTGATTGTTTACATGTTTCGTGAAATAAAATTAAAAGATTTCAACTTTTTTATCTTTTAGACAAAGTGAACAATAGTATTTGTTTATGTCAAGACTATATAGAACATATTATTGAATTCATACAGTTTTTACTCGAAAATCCAACATCACGTGGGGTACATATTTACAGTCATGTCTATCACTCAAAACACGATATTACAAAACATAACATTATGTTCCTAACCTATTTTTCCTGAATATTTATGAATGAAATATGAAAAATGTAAAATTTTTCAGCTCAAATCAGATGTTACATGTTAATTGATAGCTATCCAAATCACTTATTGGTCTTTACCATTTTCTAAAAATATCCGGTATCCATATGTTACATGTAATTAGCGCACGGAAACGACTAAAATAGAAGGAAAATATTCCGACTAAGAGGAAGAAAAGTATTCCTTCGGTTTAAATATCAATGATCGATAGCCTTGTGTATCTGATAATATTAAAAAATAGCCTTGTGTATCTGATAATATTAAAAAATAACAACTTATATAGCAGAAGATTTCGTTTATTAAAGTTTATCTACTTTTTGCTACATGACAAGCGGTTAACATATCTTATTTGCGTAGGAGTCATGTGTTTTATAGAAAGTATTTTAGAAATTATTTTACTAAGTTTAAATGTCGTATTTATGTCATGTGACTGTGAATGAATTTTAGTGATAAAAAATAACAATTAAATTAACATGACCAGAAAAAAAAATGTGTTTTAATGATTGTTCTCAGAAGTTAATTTCTGTATTGTATGAAAAATGTATCGACCGATCGACCAAAAATCCACCCCCACCCCCCTTCCTTTCTCTCTAAAAATAGTTTAGCTCCTATAAATAATGTAATCATGAAAACCATCAAAGTGAAACAAATAATATTATCGATATGCCTCGAGGTCCCATTTTTGCAGTCAATAATGAAAACATATCGTTTGGTTAATTAAATGGTATCAAATTGAATCTAGGAAAGGAGAAAAGCAAATTAAATATGAACAACAAATTTCCCGTGTTAGCTTTTATTTCTGAAGACAAATGAATGTAATATTTGCAAATAACAATACTTTTTTCAGAGAGAGATCTTTAAAGGCCCAGGAATATGTAATTGATGTACAACATTTACTTCTTTGATACGCATGTTATTATGCAATATAGATAAGATACAACATAATTTATACATACATTGTATTTTGCATTGCATACATATGCACAATCAAATATAACTTTATTTTTTCACTATTGTTTGATTTGGCCGATTGGTTTTTTTTTCTTCTTACTGTTCTTCTACGTCATTATTTTGTCACTTACTATTAATAAGTTAAAGTTTGACTTTATTATGACTACACGTTTCTTAAACATTAAGGACATAAGTTAAATGGACATAATTAGATGATGTCTAAATGTTATTGAAATTTTCTTTAGATTTACATCCAGACATTAAAATTCAATCATTCTATACAAGTTTCTGTTACAAGTATACAAACTCTTGTATAATAACATCAACTATTTACAGGCTATATATAGAATCCCAGACTGGTTTAAAACATTTTCAGTCAACAGAACAAACCATTTACTTAAAGTTTACAGTCTGGTACTAATATGCCGATGTCTGACTTGTACTTAGGTATCGCGAATCAACATCGGGGCCAGGTGGTCACCGGTTCGCTTTACTCCGTACATGGCTCTCATTTGTTTATTTAGCCAGCTGTACTCAGGGCCGAGTTAGACATCATCGTTTCCTGGTCCAAGAAGTGGTACAAAGCTGGTATTTGCTTGGGAAACTTTGGAATCCGGGTCGGTGGAACTTACATCTGGATCTCTTTCACTTTGATCAGCTGTCTCGACAGTTTGTTCAGTCCTGGTAGTCAGCTCAATATCGGCTCTGGGCTCACCAAACCTGCGACCCATCCAATCCTTTATCTTTTTTCGAAATATATATCCAAGCAACGAAAAAGCGACAATTCCAACTAAAACTAGCACTGGTACTATAACCGCAGCAACCGGAAATGAAGAATCTGCCGTCCCATTGTCATGACTCGACAACAAGGCGCTTTGATTAAAGCTTTGCGTTTGACTTTCAGGGGTAGTCTGGGAAAAAGAAACCTCAGCTGTTGTTGGGACAGTGATGTCTAAAACCTCCGGATTTTTGGTGGTGTCGTTTTTGATGATATGTATAATTGACATGATGACAGTCTATCCTAAAAAGATAAATCAAACATAATTTGAAAATTTCATGAAATCCTTAATATATTTTTAGATTTACACCATTGAATAGAATCCATGGGAAGAAATTACTGAGGCACAAACACACAATATTTCCAGTTTTTAATTCCGCCTGTAGCATACTTATTCTCAACATTACAAAATTTTTAAAGACAATTTTAAAATAAACAAATTCTGTTTCGGGCAATTAATCGTTCGTCCGAATGAATTTAAGAAACTTGTTAGAATGACTTTCTTTTACCTTTCCACGCCTCCATATCATCGTAGAACTTTCGTTATAAATTAAATGTAAGTGTCAAAAATATTGATTGAAAATATTCCTGACTTCTCTATTACACGGGGTTTACATTATCAAATACATGTTAAATTTGACACTTAACGCAAGTTCGTTAACGTTGATGTCTCATACGTATGTATGGTGGCATGTTTCTGCCCCCGACATGCAAGATAAATTATGTCAACATGCAAGATACTTATGTGTACATGCAAGTTACAAATCTTTAAAGAGAACCTGATTTTTATACGGATAAAATCACTTACTCACGCCCGTATCTGACATCATAGTTGCAAGATGAACATAATTATGACAACATGCGACTTATTTATGTCAACATGGAAGTTATTTATGTTAACATGCAAGAAATTTATGTCAACATGCGAGATAATTATGTTGACATGCGACTTATTTATGTTAACATGCGAGTTAATTATGTTAACATGCAAGAAATTTATGTCAACATGCGATATAATTATGTTGACATGCGACTTATTTATGTTAACATGCGACTTATTTATGTTAACATGTGAGTTAATTATGTTAACATGCAAAATATTTATGTCAACATGCGAGATAATTATGTTTACATGCAAGTTATTGATAACAACATGCGAGATAACTTGCATGTTGACATAAATATCTTGCATGTTAACATAATTAACTTGCATGTTGACATAAATAAGTCGCATTCCAACATAAATAAGTCGCATGTCGACAGAAGTAACTCGCATGTCAACATAAATATATTGCATGTTAACATAATTAACTCGCATGTTCACATAAACAAGTCGCATGTCAACATAAATAAGTCGCATGTTGTCATAATTATGTTGCATTTTGCATCTATTATGTCAGAGTACGGCATTAGTAAGTCATTTTACCCATATAAAAATCAAATTCTCTAAAAGAATTTGTTACTTGCATGTAACATAATTATCTTGCATGTCGACATAATTATCTTGCATGTTGACATAATTTTCTTGCATGTTGACATATATTTATCTTGCATGTAGGGGGCAGAAATATGCCACCATACGTATGCACTATTTTTAGATGAGGGGTTTTACGCCGGGTGCTAAATATAGCCCTACATTGTGTCAACAAGCTTAGTAAATGATTGAAAATTACACTATATAGGCCTATTTTATTTCATTGTTAGTCATGCAAACAAATATCAATAGGTAAAATATTAAGAGTTCATACTTGCTTACGAATACGTTACACAATGAACACAATAGACGGGCTGTACGGACGGCAATGCCGCGTGTTTAACAATTATACGCCACTGCTCCGATGAAAATTATTGGTATTATGTCTTATCAATTAAACATGACTTGGAAACAAACGAATATTTTGTAACAAGTAACTTTACCTGTAAAAAGTTATCAAAATGCAAGATAACACTTCAGTTTTGCTCCGTCCGTCTTTGATTCTCGTATAGTTTACTATGGAAATTTCTCGTTCTAAGAATAGAGTTTAACAACCACTCATTCACTACTATTTCCAAAAGAACAACCAATCGTACAACTCTCACATGACCCAAACACCTTTGACCTTTCACACTTCAAACTCAACAAATGAACATAAAACACCATGATTATGAATGAAATATATGAGGAAATGTAGTAAATTCTACTGTTCTGTAATTCACAATGTCGTATAGATGATGATGAAAATGATGATGATATATTAATTAGAACATTAACTAGACGCTCGTTGCGAGCAACAAGAGGTCTTCCGTTTGAATACATTAAAAAGGACTATATAGAGATAGTTGTTCTTTTCTACCATTTCTTAACACTCTTTAACATAGTGAGAGAGAGAGAGAGAGAGCTCTTAGCTAGGCTTAGCAATTTTTTTTGGCTTATTGGAATACAACTTTATATTTAGTATCGACATCTTTCTGGGTTGACCCTTGAATCCAATATAGGTTAGAGAACTACGCACAAGCAAGGCTACAACTGCAGAAAAGTTTCAACCAATTGT
>WFKH01003881.1:14144493-14155129 GCA_016163765.1 Magallana hongkongensis | reverse complement strand
TAGAAAGTGTTTTCTGTGTTCACATTCTATTAAAGATGAATTTCATTTTATTTTAATATGTCCTGTATAAGAAGTCTACCGCAAAAATAACATGAACCCTTATCACTGGAAAAAACCTTCAATGTCTAAACTATTGCAGCTTTTTACTGCTGAAAATGTAAAAGAGTTACGTATTTTGGGTAAATTTATTTACTTTATCTAGAAATTCAGACAAGATTTAGAAAAGACAAATTATATGTTGATATCATATGTACACTTCTGCCAAATTGTCCTGTTAACCTACCTGTACATCTATGTTATTTATATTTATTGTACTGATAAGCTGTACAGCTTAAAGTTAATACAGAACTGAACTGAGAAATGATTATGATAATAGAAAATTGCACTTATTTGCTTTAAATTGTGGAAACTCAATATAGTCTTAAAAAGCAAACAAATATCTTTGTTAAAGCTACTGTAATTTCTGTTGATTTTGATGAAAGTTTGTGATTAAATGTTTACTCAGGGAATACTTCTTTTATGCATGTCTAGCATTAGGGTTATAATTATTTTCAATAGTACGTCATCAGATACAAAATGCCCAAAGTCGACCAAAATTTCTGGAAATCAAGACCAATGATAGGTTACTATGCAGTGGATATAGTTACCATACATATTTGACAACAATCAGTGGTAAACTGTACTTACCTTGTGTTAGATCAATCTGATCAAAGTGAGTTCAGTTGAATCTGTCTGTTATGCTGCATTTCTCTCTACAGCATCCATTTATATGTTTCAGATTACACAATCGATTGATTGATTGGGTTTTAGGGGTATAATATTTTTTGCGCTGTTTTTGTCAAAATGACAGATTTGTTTTAAAGAGATTTAAAATTAATGGAGGGTTCAATTTGAAAAGTTTAATCATCAACATCAGAGAACACATACGCCATTGTGACAAAATGATTAATTTTAGCCACTTCTCCTTTCAGTGCAAACAACCTACATATATGTTTTGGAATTTGAAACAGCGTAGTACTAAAAAGAGCCTGATGACACAAATTATTGCTTTGATATTTTAAAATTCAAGCACATAAATACGTTATTTTTTATTTAAGAACTACATTGTTATTGTTAAAAGGGTCAGAGCATTGATGAAGTTTTCAGGGCAATTTTTCCTTTGTTACGACGATCAAAACAAAATTGTTCAGAAATAAATTTTCAAGACACAATAATGTACAATACATGTAATAAAAACTCACAATTTTATATTCTTGTTTATGCGATATGGCGCTACAGAATATTATGTTTTAAGTTTAATATGCTAGAAATGCTGTTTTTCAACATTAAGGGATTTTGCATTGCAGCTGACTACAAAATAGCAGAATGATAATTTTGATGAAACAATTGTTGATAAAATTGTGTCGTAGGAACATCCAAATGGATAAAACATGTCAGATATTCCCATTCCCCAGTTTTAATTTTAATTGTAAGAAATACATCATCGTTCTTTTAAATTTCCCGGGCAAAAACACTGACATGTCAATAACGAATTAATTTGATCGAAAGATGACGCATACGCCAAATTTATAAGTTTTAGATGATTTTCATATACATGTAGTACAAACGACCTACATATTGGAATTTAAGCAACGTAGTACTTGAGCCTGATGAATCAAATTATAATTGTTTGGTTAACTCGTGAAATCAAACACGTAGATTTGAGGAGGTAACACGTGTTTGTAACATTGGGAAACCTACACATGAATGATTTGATCTTTGTTTTATTTAGCCTTCAATCTTTGGTGAATGATAAACTTGTATAATTTCGTTGATAGTAAAAACCTTAAATTTAGACAGCTATCTCTGTCAAATAGTTTTAAGCCTTAATAAATCTAAAACTTATGGTTAAATGTAATCTAAATGATGGTATCTTGACTATCCATCGTCTCAAGCCACGGTCCGGAGTCCGGGGAGGATCGAACCTGGTTTGCGACGGTGCTTTACTACCATGCTGTTTAATTTTTTTTGAAAAATAATACAATTTTGTTAGAGGCATATGCGTTTTACAATTTTTGTTATTCTGTTATTTTTACATGTATTAACATCAAAGAACATATAAACATAGCTACGCGGACATAACAAATATTTTCACTGTTTTCACTATTAACATATCATAATAGAGAAAATTATATACACAAAAAATGCATATATACAAACTGTACGCTTATACATTCACACAATCATAAACGTACATTACATCATTCTATCTACGTGCAATGAGAATGAGATTTATGATAAGAGTAGAGAAAAAAGGAGGGATGAGTAGAGGGGGTACGTGGTTTTCTGTCTGTGTTAGAAAAATCCTATGTACCAGTGTATTTCATAAATTGGGTTTGCATGTATAATGATTATTTTCTAGATATAGACAATTACAATAAATTTCAGATATCCTGCCAGTATCATTCCTGTTTATTATTTTAACAGTCTTTCAGTAGTAAAAATTTTCTATAAAAAAACTATCCATTATTATTTTCTCTACACAACCAAAGAACAGGTTTAAAGCTGTAGTTTGCTTGTATTTATGCAAAATTTTTCTTGTATTTAGGTGCAAAATTGTACAGCTTGATAGCAAGAATGAGTAAATTCTAAAGTCTATAAATCTTTGTAAATTTTTCAAACAGAACAGATATTCCATCGAAGCAAACAGAAATATTAAATTTATTCAGCATTTTTCCATCTTAAGCCAATGGAAAGCTCTTATACATGTAAACAACTATTTAAAAGGTTTTTAATTGTTTCTCTATAATTCTTGCAAAAGGTGCATAGTGAAGAATTCAGAATTTTCATTAGTTGGAACTATTATATGAAGTATTTGAAATTGAAGCAACCTGAGTTTTGTTTCCTGTGTAACTTTAAAAGGAAGTTCAAATATATTTTTCCAAATATTTTCTAAAAAGAATATTTCCAATAGCTTGCTATTTTGTCACAGCTGTAATAAATTGATTACATGTATTATTATTGCATCCTTTTCCATTTTTAAGAAATATTCTTACAGAGGAAGGAATATATCGTCCAAAACCTTTATCAATTTACAATTTTTCGTTTTAAAAGGTAATTTACACGCATAATTATTTGATTATAATACATCAGAGTTTACTGTAAGTTACTATTTAGAATATATTTCAGTATACAGAAAGGTCTCCTATATAATTAGGTGCAACACTGACATATGTCATATCTTTAAAAGTTACTATTTGACAATGCAAATTCTAACATTCCTCGTTTTACACTTAACTGAACAAAGATAGAAACGAATTTTTAAAGCGATATAGACAAAAAATGTGAAATCACATTCCTTTTATATTTGATTGATTTACAGGTTTCATTCCATAGAACAAAATATGTTTCAGAACAGAAGAATTGAGTAATGTGAAAAATTTGGCTAATATGTTGTGTACTTCTTTGATTCCTTGATTGTCATTCCAATTTTGTTGAAAAGTTTGAAATGCCACAGTTAAGCATTCTATACATAGAAATTAAAATGGAAAAGAGTTGAACTCATATCGTGTCTGTGTCCTTCTTAAGAAGTTGTAGAAATTAGGAAATTAAATGAAATTCGTTTCTGCATATTTCATGATGAATTGGACAAATACCTTGAATTGGACATCTACCAAAAACAAGCATTCCAAAAGCACTAGTAAACTTGTCAATTAAGTACAATTGAAATCAATGAGACGGAAAAATTTCAAGATATCCTCATTGACATGTCATCTGTTTTCACCCGGTGAAATTTACAGGAGAAATTCCTAGGAACGAAAACAAATTTCTCACGGAGATTTAAATATTATAGAAAATGTAAACATCTTTTCTCCATTCGGAAATACTCGGGACACAATTATTTAACTTATCATCCGAGTTATTTTCTTTGCGTTTGCAATTCAAAATCCCAGTAGACTTTTTATTTTTGCTTTCTGTACATCGTCTCAAGCCAAGGTCCGGAGTCCGCATATCTCTCTCCTACCCGCCAGATTGGAGAGGATCAACTATATTGGCCGTGCTTTCCGACAATGTTTTCTGTTTGAAACATGACAAGCTAGAGGGTGCGGTTCAAACGAGAAATCTTGGGAATTTTTCGTACTATTGAATGAACATCGTTTAAACCTGAGGTATTTATGAATATCGAATAATTTTAGAAAATGTGCTACAAAAATATCTTGGGTCATAGTATAGTAAAAAAAAAACGAGTCGTTAAGTAATAATTTTTTTATCATCTGTCGATCAATAAAACTGGATTGTAGTTTCTCATTATAAAGCTACACAGCAAGTTCAAATCAATTAACCAAACCATAGCGAAAAAAAGTCTGGAAAACGAAGTTGGAACAGAATGACCGACCGCGATAAAGACTATATTTTTCACCGGTTTTAATGGTAACCGATTAAAAATATTCATGCACACGTTTTGCGAATAAAATTTGGACATCCCTTAATGACGGCTTACTTTATAAGGTTAAGAATTTATTATCACTTTCTGAACTGCATTATTGTAAACATACATCACCTTTTGCAAATATATATATATATATATATATATATATATATATATATATATACACAGCCCTGAAATTTTGATCACTTTATTCTAAGGTCATATTTTAACAGTTTATTAATTTCATAATGCATCGAACAGTTTCCAATGCATGGTTCTTTCTTATTAATGCATCTTGAGAATCGCATTTCGCATTATCTCTTTCCTTGAGCAATTAGTTGTTGTCCAGATACATATGTATTAATTTAGTTTTCTATATAAATATATACTGTTTCATTTCAAGGGCCTGTTATTTGCAAGGGCAGTAAAGTTTTTAACATTAAGTTTCCCCTTTTTTGAATGATTTGAACCAGATGGTTATTATTAATTCACCTCTAGTGAACCATCAAAACTTACAAATAGATATTTATTTATGATAATTGATGATGCCCAATGTACAATCGAATGCAAGTAACACACTGTAGTTGTATGGAAAACAATGGGTTGAGAAAGCGTTGTAACAGTTTACTATGTGAAAAAGATGTATCTTGAAATATCAGCGGTGTTATCCTTCTGAAATAAAATCCTGAACAGGAAAATCCATGAACACCAGTAATATAAATGTACGAAAATAGAAATACAGCCGGGGGTAAAACGGTAGTAAACAGATTTTGAATGTGTAATTTATCAAGCTGCTCCAAACGTGACATGTGTTAACAATTATCTGTGTCTTATATTTTTACCACTTTGGCAACACGTTTCATGCGATTTTCGATTTGAGGCTGGATGGTCAACAAATTGACCATCAGATCTTTCCTAAATTTTCAGATATGATTTGTTTAGTTATAATCATTTAGTAAAGAAAAACTCCAAATATTTCAGATTAAAAAAATGTTACTATACATTTATAGAGTTCTTCTTCTAAGAAGATAAATATAGTCTAAAAATGGTCACGACCATCCAGTCATTTTAATTAACAGTTCTAACATTGAAGAAGAGTTCAGTTCATACACAGTCGTCGTAGCCACTAATTATAAAATTTGAAATAAATAAGACAAATTATTGAAAATACATGTCTCAAAAGTTGTCAATTTTTAATCAGGTTTTTCCGCAGAAAAATTCCGGTTATTGAAATGGTGAAAAGGGTGGGCGGGCGACTGCCAAGAGGGTACTTATATTGTACGTATAACTCCTCCTCCTTTAGTTATCGATATGGGATGTTTTTGTTTTGCAGATCAATTATACATTTATAAGAGATGTGAATATTACTTGTTTTTTTTTTACTTTTGATAGTTTATGCAAAAATACCAGCTTTTAAACTTTGTAATTTTTATTACTCAGTACTTTGATTCGAAAAACATTGTCTGTTGAGCTTTGTCTTTTTTTAACAAAAAAAATGTTGTATAAAGAGTAATTAATTTATTTGAATAATTTTTTGTATAGTTTTCAAAATAAGAACTTTTTTGTTTTGCAGTATGCAAGATGTATATATTATTAGTTTTTTGTGAAGTAATGAGAATTAATGAGAAATCGCCAGTATTTGAACATAGTACTTTTTTTCCATAATATTGCACACATGTTGCATCATTTGTCCAGATAACTCCTCCTACAGTTTTTATGAGAGGAAGTTTTTTTTGCAGTTCATTTTTACAAATATATGCACCATAGAAATAAGCATAATTCTTTGATTTTTTGATCGACAAATGGATTATTGATACTGTTCACACAAAAGAAAACCCGCTTTGCTGTCTCATTGACAGCTTTCTCTTGTTACCATCGACCTATGTGAGAGGTCGATGAAAATTCAGTAATATACATTCCTCCAACATCTTTTAAAATGCTTGCCCTGGTCACTTCTTATTCTTTTAAACGTGAATATTATTGTAAAAAGTCCCCAAGTGGTGTACATGTACTTTAACATTTTTCTATAAGGACCAATTCCTTCAAGGTCTGTGCACCATCTTCGTTGGCAGTTTACATGATGTTTAAATACAATCAATAAAAAAACACATGGTTTAGGGAGACAACTTGTATGGAGCGGTATATGTTTGGGAGATGCAGTATCGGTGTCAATTTGGGGGTAATGGCCGAGAAAGAAACAAGTGATACATGTATTTACGCTGAACATACAAAAGCAAAATGCTCATTGTTAACAAATACTTTGAACCATGAGGATAATTTACCATTAATTATATCCCGCGCAACAAGTTGCGAGAGCTATCATCTTGTTGACCCATCAGTCCTGGGGGTTTTGGGTAAGCGCAACTCCTCTTAAACTGCGGCATGAACGTTCGTAAAACTTTGTAGCTATTTAAACCACTGCATGGCATTTTGTCAAGCTGTGTAGATATTAAGGACATACTGATATAATTATGTGGATATTACCCACAAATTACGAATACCTTATTTGTCTGCGAAATTTGGTACTTTCGAATTTAGAATTTTGTTGTTGTTGAAGACAAATCATTGAATATTGTTATTATACAACACAACAGAGAATGGCTTTACAACGTACGGAGCCTTTATATCTCATAAACAAATGCAAATCAAAGAAAAATGTCATAAAAAATAGTAGATGTTTTCTTTGGATGTTCGTATGAGCAATACAGATAGCGATGATTATGCATTTATTCTGAAGTCGTATGGACCACCAAAGATAGCATTTTAAAAGCGATATATAAGTTGCTGTCATGTTTGTGTCTGTCAGCATTTCACTAAACACAATTTTTTTGTCGTGTTTATCGTTATTTTAGTAGCTTCATTCTTAATAAATTAGGTTTCGGGAACCGATGGAACCGTGTCCTGAGTGATCATTATCATAAATCCTATATGATAGATCAAAACTTGATTGCTATTAATGTTTTATTATACTTTCATGTTAAATACTGAAATCTGATTGGTTTAGACGCAGTTTATAATCCGTTCTAATACCCTCAGCGTTAGCAACACACTTGACAACGGGTAACACAACGAGTTGTTACATTGCGCGTAAAATATGCGCGTACGGTTCGCAGTAGAATTCACGTCATTCCTATATAGAAGCAGTAAAGTTTTCTTAAAAATTAAGACATTAAGTATGATAAAATAAATAGTGCCTGTTTGGGAGGATAACAGTTGAAATTGACACCCCTCCGCTTCGCGTCGGTTGACAATGGTTTTCTCGGGGTGTCAATTTCAACTGTTACCCTCCCAAACAGGCACTATTAATATAGTATAATACATTAACAACACTCTTAAAATCTTGTTGTCGGCATTTAATTCTTTAGCGGAAAGAAAATGAAGGTGAGTTTGACTTTGTATTGTTTGTCTGTATTGACTTTGTTTAAAATTTATTTTTCTCAAAGTTCTTGGACACACATACCAGTTTTAACTACAGGCCATGATAAGGTAATTCACGATTGGTATAAGTCAAGACTGTGACCGAAGGGGTTAAACTCTTAACCAGCCAAAAACGTAACCGGTTTTTAAAAAAAAAAAAAAATTTTGGATTGTTCCTGTAATTCCGAATTTCAGCCAAGTTAGTCCGAAGTATTCCGTTCCAAATCTGATTTTTATCTCTACATTTTAAACACGACGGAACTGTCTAAGTAAATCAGATTGGTTCGAGTGTTTAGCTATACCAGTATCAAATAATTTTCCTTGCCAACTAATTATCATAGAAAGTTAAAGACCTTCACCTTATTACACAGACAAAATCGGTATCCATTTGAATAAAAGAAATGTTCTAAGTAAATAAAAATAATTTCTTTATGGTAATACAAAAAGACAAAGCTTATACGTCATGAGCATGTTAACAAAAAGGGACAGTTTGATTTTGTCCCCAATTGCCGGGGTGTATTTAGCACGCATATAATGCATCGATTGTAAGAACAAGGGGCGAAATTATGCGTTACCCTGTAATGTAAGGTTTGTTTTTAAACAGAAATTGTACATTATTTTCCGCATAGAAATATTGGTTAAATAAACGGTAAATTTACTGCATTGTCTATTTAACAAAACCATCGTTTTACAACGTGTATGAAATTTTATATATGTGTATAAAATAAGACTAAGCAGCGTTAACGTCTGTATTTTCTATATGCGAGTGGAAAAACTATATGTCAGTGGAAAACCTTTGTAGAGGGTGTTGTGTATACTTAAATGTTATCTACTTTCTTCTATAGTTAACATGTTACAAATATTGTCTTTGTTCTCTCTACGTAGATGATTGGACATGGATCTCTCTACTTGCTGGTCTTTCTTCTGACGTTTGGAATCATGGGTCTTTCAGTAGATGGCCAGTTGAATGGACAGTGTATTTCAAGACGTTATTGTCTACGTTGTATGATTGAGTGTATTCAACATCCTGTGTACGTAACTGGTGATTGTGAAGAGGATTCTACTTGTCGATCTGGGTAGAGGTCTATTTGTTACTCATGGCTGTGAACAATATTACGGACCGTTCAACGTTCTTTTTTTGTATTTTTTTTTTCAAGATACATGTACGTATCTATTAAAAAACACAAACCTAACTTCAAACGTCGTTTTAATTCTGTTAGTGCTATATTATCTTATGAATATAGTAACATTATTATTTTACTGTTATGATTTTATTGAAAATTAACCCAAAATTTTAATTAGCCCTTATATTTCGCGTATTTTTAAGTGTAATGAACTGAAGATGAATGAATTTTGTTTTTAACGATAGTTAGTTTAAAACGCATTAATGAACTTTTTTAAACATATATTATAAATGCTAAATGTTCAAACTGATTAATTACAGTAATTATAAGCGAAGCAAAACCAACAGTTTTTTTTTCAAAATATTCCAATTTTTATTTGATTTAACAAAAAATTAAAGAATGATAACACTAAAACATTCATAGGCCAAAACTACTTATATTTACATTATTCTACTGGCATTAATTCTGTAAGAGGTCAGTGATCAACATCTTAAAAGTTTTGAAGCATTATCTAATGTTTTAGTATTGTGGCCATACGATCATCTTAAAGAATGCGATAAAACCCACATAAAATATGCAAAACTATATTGGTTAACAAATAAAAGGTTTATTTTATTATTGAAGTGCTGCAAAATATTTTCGTAAAAGCCAGAATCAGAAAAGATTAATCCAAATTTCCTCCGTTTTGCTATTTAATTCACAATATTTACTGAACCGCAAAAGAAACGTCGCAACATTAAATATGATTTAAAATTTCAAAAGATTGCAGCCTTGTTAATCTTTAGGATCTTTGTTGGTTACATTGTATGACTTGCAACAATCACTATTTTTACGGTTGAATGCACCTTCATAAAACATAAAAAACAAAGCGTACGAACACTGTCGTGGAGCATCTTTTAACAATAGATTAAGAATGTAAAGCAGGGTTTGGTCGTGCAAAGGCAATAGGTTTTGAATATCAAAAAATCTGTTTGATTTTCTTCCGTTTAAACTTCATTTGCGATGCCGCGCCCTACGCCGATGCACTGTGAACAAGTCATTGGACGACTGAATGCTGTCCAGAGGGCACAATTGGTTGCTGATGCATTTAATTGCAACGCTCGCACAATTCAACGCTTACGAAGACGTTACAATGCAACAAACAGCACGTTAGACCGTCCACATAGCGGTCGCCCAAGAGTTACAACGCAGCGTCAAAATAGGTACATCCTTCGTCATCATTTACAAGATCGATTCGCTACACCAGGCTGAAGCTAGCAGCCACTAACAGCAGCCACTAAGCCCGTAGAAGCTAGCAGCCAATAAGGAAAATCATCAAAGTACTGAGAGTACTCGAATCGAAAATTATATTTTACTTTATTATCGGCATTCTTTAATTAATAACAAGAAGATTTATGCATGACTAATTTGTATTAGCATTGACAACTTCGGAGGCAGTAAAGCTCGCCTGAATAAGAATTATAAATGCGTTTGTGTTTAATGAAATTAATGAATATTGGTATTTGTCTATACTAGCTTGTGCTTAAAAATTGATCCCCGGTCTGTTTACTTCTCTCCGGAAATAACATACATAAAAATTCAGAAGTGTAGTCTAATTTTTACAAAAAATTGGACTTTCAGACGTCTTGTATTGTGATTTTATTCTCATAAAAAAATCAGCCTCTGTCAAAACGAAAACCAAACAACA
>WFKH01003881.1:14126651-14139864 GCA_016163765.1 Magallana hongkongensis | reverse complement strand
CGGGCTTAGTGGCTGCTGTTAGTGGCTGCTAGCTTCAGCCTGGTATTCGCTACAGCAGCACAGACAGCCCGACAGACAATAGGAATTCATCAGAGACCAGTAAGCGATGATACAATTCGTCGTAGGTTAGCAGTAATAACCTTGCATGTCGCCGTCCAGCCAAAGGTCCAATCCTCACACCTAGATACTGTCAGGAACGCTTACAATGGGCTACAGATCGACGGATTGTCGTCGTCAAAAGTGGCGGAACATCATCTCTGACGAAAGCCGTTATTGCATTTCTACCGCTGATGGTAGAAAGAGGGTAAAGCGCAGACGAGGAGAACGGTATTCTGACGATTGTGTGGTAGAAAGGGACTCCTGGGGTGGACCAAGCATCATGGTATAGGGTGGCATTGGGCTGTTCATAAAACTTGGACCAGTTTTTCAAAATTTAATATTAGTCCAGATAGAGGCAATGGTGTGAGAGCTGCCCGATTCATCGATCAAGTTCTTCAACCCCATAATGTGCAACATTTTGCTCGACATCAGAACCACATGTTCCAGCACGACAATGCCCTTGCACACACGGCTAGAGCAACTAAAGACTTTTTGGAGCAAAAAAAAAACGTTAGAGTCATGCCTTGGCCGGCTTTGTATGTAGAGATTTTAACTCATTTATGGGATGGAGTTCAACGACGCCTCAATAATTTTCAACCAAGGCCGACAACTGCTGATGAACTTGAGGGATCCTTTTTCTGGGTAAAGGACGACATCTCAATAACGTTCATCAGTCGTCTGATTCACTCCATGAACAGAAGATGTGCTGCTGTAATCAACGCTAATAGTGGTCATACGTACTACTAAATGCAAAAATGCTTAATACGTAATCATTTATCAGATTACACTTGATTTTTTGATTTAAGTTAGTATACAAATAAATAATTTTGTGCACATAGCTTCACTCTTTTCTGACCATGACATGGTTCTATATTTATAATATTGCCTATTGCTACGCTGTATGCGTAAATAGATGCGACGTTTCTTTTGCGGTTCAGTATAGTAAAGATATTGAATGATTATCGTTACACACCATTTATATATGTGCAAGGACATTTTTCATGCCTCTCCGCATTCAGATATTTTATCCCTTGAAAACGTTTTATTGGAAGCAAGAAAGAAAATATGACATCCACCGCACAGGTAAGAAATATTCAATGAAAGACTATTTAAAGTGGCACGGTGACTCAAAATAAATGTTTTACTTTTCGATTATGACAACGGAAATAAGAAGAGCTACTTGAAATTTCATCATACGGAAGGTTTCACGCATCATAAGTCATCACCTATCAATTTACAAGTCATTAAAATTCATCCGGAAATTGCACACGTAAACAAACCGAGTTGTTTTGGACATTGGTTTAGCGTCACGTGATTGCGATTTCTGTCTAAAAATAGTTACAGTGGGATGGACACACTGTAAAAAGAATTTGAATTTGAAGCTGTTCGATGTCTGGAGTAAGAAATATGCATTAACAGAGAATGCATCTTAATAAATATATAGTTCTTGAAGACATCATGTTTCAATGAGAGGCTTCTGGCTCATGATGTATGCCACGCTGCAGTATTTACATCCCCTTGCGCTTGCGTGGCTATGAAGCGGAAGGAAAACTCAATATTTTCGTGTTGGCCCAACGCTTAATTCTATTTTTCTCTTTTTAATTTGATTTATTTACTTTTGAACACCGTAATTTTTCAAAAGTTCATCTTTTCATATGATATATAAAATATGTGGAAATCGTGTAAAAATTCAATATTTGCTAAATCATGGGTTTGTGCGTCACCATGTCCCTTTAAACAAAACAGACTGAAATCCAAGTAAACACATTTAAATAGTTCCTAACCTTTACCAAACGTTTCTCTGTGTTATTGCTTTTGATCTATCATTCGCAAACCTAGGTGCAGGTCTGTAGCTCACAATCTGAAAAAAATCGGATGGACGACATGGGAGCTACAGTTCCGTACGTGTTAAAAAGTTGCAATTCACGGCGCACAAAAAATGCGCTAGTTTTAGACTGATTATCCTTATTTTCACACAATTTTTTGGAAAAAAATACTACCATTGATTTCTTCAGGCAATTTTTAAATTCACGTGCTCGAGTTACGATTTTTACATGTAAATAAACTGAACCCCTCCACTTTACGGGGCTGGTAATGTTGTTTAAAAAACTATCAGAGGCTAATAAAGTACAGATATCTGTAGTGAAATGTCCGAGAAATCAAATATTTATGCAGAATGTGTTCGGAAATTATATTAATCAGTCCAAAACTAGCGCAATTTTTTATGCGCCGTAAATTGCCGCTTTCTAACATGTACGTTACTGTAGCTCCCAAATCGTCCATCCGATTTTTTTTTGGACCGGAGGCTACATACCCCTATATTTTTATAAACCGTTCATTATGTTCCTTCTTGAAATTTACATATTCCAGATCATGATAGTTTTGATTGAAAACAAAATATTAAAATGCTCACTGATATTTTACAAAAATGGACTCCATGTAGGTCAAGATGTTTTTAAATGATCAAGAGTGACATTAGATACGTAAAAAAATATTGAGCGAGGGATGTTACGTGTTTTTCAGATTTTATTTTACAGCGAAAACGAGATCACTAAGATTACATAATCTAAATATATAAAGCAATACTAAGTACACTCTTTATATCTTGTTGTTTGCATTTAAGGCTTTAATTAAAAAAGAAAAACAAGGCGAGTTTGAATTGTTATTGCATGATGTCTGCATTGACTTAACCACCTGCTGAGCTTTTTTATAAAGACATCCATTTTAGAATTTTATTGCAGGTCGCGATAAGGTAATTCACGTTTGAAATAAGAAATACTTTCGACCATAGTATTTTGAATATTAACCAAATGATAAAAAACGTCGTTTGAATGAATTCGATTTCAGTTAACCAGTTCTGAATATTCGATTCCCGAATCAATTTCATGGCTAAGAAGACTGAGTTGTCTGAATTTGTCTTTCTTGGTAGTAATTATATCAGCAAGAACAATTAACTGCATTGTATGCATTGTATACCAAATTGAATGCATTTTCTTTTTTGTCTTTTATCGTTCTTTTGATATAGATAATTGGCCATGTGTCTTTTGAGTATCTGGTCTTACTTTTAGCGTTTACAAGCAAAGGTCCTCTAGTCATTGGTCAGTTAAATGGACAATCCGTGTCTCCAAGGGAATGCATAACTTGTGTAACATATTGCATTCGAGCACCACAATACAGAACAAGTGATTGACTGATGGATTTGTCCTGTGCGTCTGGATTTAGGTGTATCTGCAATATGTACCCATGGTGAATAATAAATTTACGGATCATTGAACGTACTTTGAATTTGTCTTTGTCTTTCTTTTTCTCAATAAACGTGTGTAATAAACACAAAGCACAAACTTATTTTGAAAATTCTTTTGAATCCTAATAGTGCTGTATGACTTTAAATTTTCATCCACTGAGTATATTTTCCCCTATTTCTTAAGAAAACCGATTTTGAGTAATTGTTCTGTAGAAACAGACAGGGCTAAAATCTACACTATCCAGTTCTAACCAGTTTATAGATCGATCAAAACTTACCAAATGCATATTTTTTTAAACATTTAATGCTTAGCACGGTATTCAATTTGTCTGTACCGCTTGGTGTGTTACAGAACCGACGACATCCAAAAATAAGCATTCAATGCTTATATTTTTATTCATGCTGATGTATATTTGTATGAAATATATGTGTATTGTCGCATGAATTAGCAAAGTGTATTTGTGTATTCATAGAAAATTGAACGCCGCAATTTCCAATGAAAACATAAGGGGGAATATACACTGAATGTAAATATAACGATATGAAATTTATGAAATGTATGAATTTGGTTTTTATCATTATGTTGTTTGAAACATCAATTATGTGTGCAAAAGGTTCAAAATGATTAATTTCAATAATAATGAGCGAAACAAAACAAATGTAAATCAAGGGCGTATCAATTGTAGTTTGTTAGATGCTTTCTCCTAGTCTTTCATCAATTGATAAAGGAGCAAATGACAATATTGTTATGCAACTCTAAATTTAATGCATTATTAGCCCAGGACATATCTAATGTATCAGGTTACAAATGCATCACTTTTGAATAGATGTATCATATGTATGTAAAAAAGTAGGGCCCTTGGTTAAAAGGTTTCTAAATGCGTTGTAGTTGTGTAATTTCCAAAACAAAATCCTGATTGCAAGATAATTTTATTAAAAACTGTCGTATTTAATGAGTGAAATTGCACAATATTAATCTTTTCCATTCAGTCAATATAAATGAAAACAGAATTCCCTTATTAATGTACGTATTATGTAAAATACACAAATGAAATGAAAGGTACGATAACCTTTAAAATATCATTTTGGTACTATTTAAAATAAATGAAAAGTTCCTAGTTTCAAAAATATTCTTCTTAACTTTGTATACGCACCTTTAATTTGTTTTCATAATAGTTAAACAGTTAAAAGCATTGTATGTCATTTAAAAACATTGTGTTAAAAACAGTCATACATTTCATGATTGCATTCAGAAGAATTTTCCGGGGGATGTCCGAAGAATATTGATAATTTTACTATGTAAATTTTTTAGGGAGGGGTCCGGATCATCTTACCCCCCCCCCCCCTTCAACCTAGATCCGCGCATGCACTTTGTCTACATGCAATAAACTCAAACTTTTTTTTTTATAAATTGATACACTTCATTTACATGTAATATTTGATTTTCTTCACTTTGCCTGTGTGGTATTCGGCCACAAAGAGGTTGTCTTTTGTGTCCACACATAAACCCCCCGGGTGCTGTAAATTACAGTTGTCAATGTAGCGGAGAAACTGTCCGTCCTGATCTAGGATATGGATACACTCGGTGATAAAGTCTGCTGTCAGAATCCGACTGTGGCTGTCTGTAGTGATACCGTGTGGACAAAAAGAATTCATGGAAGAAGTGGACTGACCAGAGTATTTAAACCGTAGTATCCCGGCGTGATTAACTACTACTACCGCATGGGCTCTGTAATCTGATACACAGATATCTTGGTTTCTGTTCTCAGTGATGTACTTATCACAACCAAACAAATAGAGGGGCTGCCCTCCATGATTGTACTGGATACTTTGTTTCTCTCGGTCTGTGGAGCCAGAGTAACGCACAACTTTTGTCTCTTTATAATCCTTACTGTCCATGACAACCAGGAGGTCACCAGAGGAGGAACTACAGACACCACGAGGTATCCACCGCCGTAATCTAATTACTGTCTGTATCTCTGATTTCTTTACTATGTTTACGGTCCTATCATTTTCGTCAGTATAAACCAGATTCCCTCTCCTTGTCACTGCTATGTCTGATGGCTTGGTCCCTGTTTCGGTTTTGGCTGACTGCACTAGTTCTCTCTGCAGGTTAAATAGCTTTATGATGTTGGTACTACCACATGTCCATATCTCCGAATCACTTAGACATGCCACGCTATGCAACACATACCCAATGTCAATGGCAGTGATTACCCGGGGTACATACCCAGTGTCAGTGGCAGCGATTACATGGGGTACATCAATGTGTCTAGAAGAGAGACGTTGGAAAAGGGACACGGGTTCCTGGGGCATGGTGTAGTCTTGTTCTTTTGTTATCAAGGACAATGCTGACAAAGAGCCAAACTGTCTTATAAGCTGATCTCTATCAATTTTCTGAGGCACAAAGTTTGGTAAGGACACTTCGAGTTTGGGAGGCAATCTTCTGAATTTAGATATCCTAGATTTATACTCAGAGACAAGACTAACATCTTTGGAGTTCTGTAACTTCTTCAGTTCAGCAATTATTTGTTTTATTTCAGAAATGGTGTTTGAAATGGTGTCTTCATGTCTATTCAGAACAGCCAAGTGTTTGGATTCCACTTCATCGACGTCATCTTTCAGATTTTTTATAGTAAGATCTATTTCTCTATGCCAGATTTCTGATTGTTTGTTGAAATCTATTTTCAATTTTTTTGACCTTTTATTAAGCTCAGCTTTTTGAACTGGAATGATTGAAACGATTTCTTGATATCTAGGATAAATGAATTTCTCCAACTCTCGCAAATCGTTCTGTAAAATTCCTTTTTTGCTTTTAAAATGTTCAATAATATCGACATTTAAATGTCCTGAATGCTTTTTATAGGAATAACATTGAACACAAATAGGAATGTCACATTCTTCACAAAGGCGTTTACATAGTTCGGTGGGGTGTTTCCTACACTTTGGATATTTCAGAGTTGTGATGTATTGTTTAAGTGATACCACATTATGAACTTTAGATAAATCAGATAAATGTTTCTCTACACAATCTTTACACAGATGTATGTGACAAACTTCACAGTACATAGGGGCCACAGAAGTTAGACACAGGGAGCAGCGTACAACATCCTGGGCGGTGTACCTTGGGTCCATGTCAGGGAACTTTTTCTATGATAGAAATGGTATCGATGGAACTAAATTGAAAAGCAAAATTCAGTAAGTTTTAATTATACATACATACATACTTACATGTTTTACCTTGGTTAAGGATGACGCTTACTCAGAATTTAAAAAACTCCTACTGATGATAATAAAAAAATCATCTATTGTATGTTATAGACCTTTGATTGTTGTGTTATTTTTCACTTTCAAAACAGCAGGTCGATGACGTACTTTTTGACTTAATGGCTATTGATTGTTTGGAAAATTAAGATAAACGTTTTTTAATTGTAAAAATATTACAAATAATTAAACTCTTTAAAAAATGAAATGGAGTATATCAATGGCAGTGTAGCTAAAAAGATACAAAGCATTAAGTTTTCAGTAACAATCTTTAAAATATTTCAGTCCGAATTTCCTCTCAGTTTTAAAATCCCTACCCTTTTTTGATTCAATTTAGCAAAAAACTTCATGACGATAACACTAAAACAGTTATAGCCCTTAACTTCTTATATTGGCCTTATTCTGCTGGCATAAGATTTATATGAGGTCAATAATCAAAATTTTTGTCTTAAATGGATTTTAAGCATTTTTCAATATCTTTGTATTGCATGCCATACGATTATCTTAGAGAATAAGTGAGATAAAATATACCGAAAATATGCAAAATTAAATATACTAAAAATAAAATCTTAACTTCTTGTGTTTAGAACAAATTTTGTACATGACATTAAACAATCCGAATTTGGCAACTCAAACCCTGAGTAATCAGCATCCTTAACTAAACAGTTTCTGTATGTTGTGTACAGAAATTTATTTAATATATGGACAAGTGTGCTATTAATCATAGTTATTTCCCATTATATTTTAACTACGTTTTAGTATTTTTCCGGAAATGATTGATTTCACGTATCTTGATCCGGAACTACAGATATTATTTATTTAGTGCCGCCATACGAATATCGTAACATCGCATTTGTGGAACTTTGCATGTACACCTTCTTTTCTGATTTTCTGAAACTACATTGAAATTACATTCTTACAGGCTACTGTTGCCTTTTTTGTTCGTGAATAATAATGAAATGCCATGGTATTGTCTATGAGCTCGGTTACATATTCATTGGTTACAGATACTGTTACAGAAGACAACGTGTATTTTCAATGTATATTGGCGTTCTAGAGCAAAAAGTGTTTAGTACAAATTAGCAAGATTAAAAATGAAGTGAATTACGATATCAATAATGGATTTCAAATCCCGTAGAGTTTAATAACAAGAAACTAATGAATCTAGAAACTTATTTAAAAGAAATCTTATAGATGTATGTTTAAAAATTTAAAAGCATCTATCGTTAGGAAATTTATTTATTTTCATATTAATACATTGTGATTCTTGTTTGCAATTTATTTATTTTAGGTTCCCAAAAGTGATACTGTATTTAAAAATTTAAGGAGCAATTGGATAGTTTTTGGAAAGGAAACATGAGCTTGTTTGAATTCGCTATAATTAAATTACGAATTTATTAATGGATATTACGAATTACGGATATTGCAAAGTAAATCCTCATTTCCATAAAACTTTACAATAACCGAGCATTACATTTTCTTAAATAAGAAAAAATTAAACCACCAAAAATTGTTAGTCCATATATAGCTTTTGTTTCTCAAGAATAAGCTTAATCTAATGATTTTTAAAACTTACCTAAAGTAAAGTCATTGGTGAATTCAAATCTTTTACGGTCCGTCATGGTGATATTCAGGTGTGTATTGATTTTAGTCTGTTGGAATCTGTGCGAGATCACGTAATTCAATAAAGCTGCAAAAAGAGACTTTTAATTTGAGTTAGACTAATACATAATTTATATGAATTTAGGTCATCCATTGTTGTTCAAGGTTACTTCAGAATAGGAACCGAAAATGAAATTTTTTTATTGCTCGAATTGGTGAAAGATTTAAAATTTAAATCCAACAAACAAATGTGCCAGCATTCAATTAGAAAAAAATAAAACAGGAGTGAATATGTAATTGCTGACACATGCCAATTTCTGATGAAATCAATTTTTGTTAAGAATTTGTGCCTTAATTACACAAATCTACCAATTTTTCTACGTTATTTTATATTAATTTTGCCAACATATTTCAACCAATTGTCCGGTTTTTTGTCTTCTTTTTTACCGAAGCCCATTTGCTGTCTTTTCCTCGGAAAGTAGGAAGAGATTTCAAGATCAGTGTTTAATTTAAATGTATATTTGTTTTGATCACATTGCCTTGATTACCTTATAGTTCGAAGACCAAAAGGAATATGGGGAAATCTTACGAAAAGATCAATTTTATAAATGCTAAAACAATGATAGTCACCGGGAGTTCCTTTATAGGGCATCACTTTGTAATGATCATGAAAAGTAATTTAAATATTATGGTAGTTATAAACACTTCAAACGTACCACATTTCATGGAAAATACCAGTAGTTGTTATACGAAAGATAAAATCATTTGAAGAGGGTTCCCTTCACCAAGTGAAAACAATAAAAAATTACGTAGGTAACTCTATAGGCATTTTAAAGAGAAACAAAGGAAGGTCAATCAAGGTCATATTCACAATCTATGGAAGGATGAGAAGGTAATGCATGATCCAATCACAGATCAACATTGCAGTAATGTGAGAAAAAAAACTACTCTTTTATGTACTTGTAATATGTTGCAACCGCTATTGAAATACAACCGCTATTAAAATAAACTATTTCAATAGTGGTTTGGGATGTATTTCATTATAAGAATCAATTTGCAACCAATATTGAAACACAACCACTATTGAAATAAACTATTTCAATAGTGGATGTGAATGTATTTCATTGTAATAATCACTTTGCCACCACTATTGAAACACATCCACTATTAAAAACATTATTTCAATAGTAGTTAGAAACGAATTTCATAATAAAAACCACTTTGTAACCACTATTGAAACACAACCGCTAATGAAATAAATATTGTCCCATGCTTTCATTGAACGTTGGAGATATTAATTTAGGTCTCTCCGTCCGTCTGACTGTCCGTCTATTATTCTATCTGCGTTAAACATTTTCGTTTCCGGATGATATCTTAAGGTGGTATGGGACACCTGGCGATATTCATGTGAATCAAAGTACATTATAATCAAAATACTTTCACCGTTTTGAATTTTAAAACTTTGCAATATTTGACCAAAAATACGTTTTAAAAATGTTTGGATACGTAAATTAGTTATAGTTGTCCCATTTATTCACAATACTCATGATAGGCCAATTGAAACATAAAAACATAAAGAAATTATCTATGTCCATGATTATCAGTTAACTTTATATAATTTTTTTTTACAATAGTCCTTCACATTTTCTGTGTATTTAATAACATGCATACACAAATTTCGCTCAATGCATATGTTTTTAAAAAACAACAACATAAGTTAAAAGTTTGAAATGAGTAGAAGCAAGTTTTTTTAATCTCAGTAGATAGAAACATGCAACATAGACATAATGGTAGACGGACAGAAAGTCAGATGGACGGACAGACCCAAATCATTATTCCCCACTTTCAGTGAAGCGGGGGAAAATATTTATTTCAAAAGTGATTGTGTTTCAAGAGTGGTTAAAAAGTGGTATTTATAATGAAATTCATTCCCAAGTACTATTGAAATAATTTTTTCAATTGTGATTGTGTTTCAATAGTGGTTACAAAGTAATATTTGTAATGAAAATAATTCCAAACTTATATTGTAATAATAATTTCAATAATGGTTGTATTTCAATAGGATTGCAAAGTGATTCTAATAATAAAATACATCCCTAACCACAATTGAAATAATTTATTTCAATAGTGAATGTATTTCAATAGTGGTTGCAACAACGCACAAAGGGACTACAAGAAATACGCTGATTGACTAAAACTGAGTGCTTGTTTTGAATATGTTTTTATATCCGTTTGATGGGAATATGATTTTTTTTTAATACTTATCGAGTAATTTCAAATATATCTTTGATCCGGTTTTGTTGGTTTTTTTTTTTTTTTGGTTTTTTTTTTTGGCGTGTCTCAAAATTTGCGAAAACGGAGAAAAAAAACTTTTTATTTCCGTCAATCATTTTTGCGATTTAAAAAGTTTTTTTTCTAGCAAACAATACCGGAAATAATTTCTGAATATTGATAATTTTGCAAAAAAGCGAACATAAAAACATCGCAAAAATTACCGCCTACACGATAGTTCTTTTGACGAAGTTAATGGTATTCAAAAAAAACCCGGAATGGTTCTAGACCGTATAAAATCCACAAATATCAGACAAGTTAAAATAACCAAAATGGCAGAGTCCAGTGAATCAAACTTCAACATCAAAGTGAGAAATATATTATAATTGGCTGCCGTCTCATCCCATGCAACATTAAAAATTCGACTCATGTATCCTTCAACCACATATTAACACCCGACGACACGATTGGGTCCACCTCCGTCTCAAAACTTTGATTGGAATTAAAGTCACCTTGACAGAACTAATTTTCTACCATTGTTTTATCTGAAAATCATAAATACAACCATGGTATCTGTAAACGAAAAATCTTGATGAAATTTGCTCTGCTTTTGAACAACTTACTATGCACCCGTCAATGCTTTTGAAACTTTTTTATGAAAGAAAATGTGCCCGTCATCGACCGTCGTTAGTGTTTGTTAACAAGATCTCAGATCTCTGTAATTGTTTTTGTTTTCATGTGTAAAAAATACACCATTAAATGATACTAAATAATCCGAGGACTTTCACATATCACAGTTTCTTTTAAATATAAATGAGACAAATGGACTGAATGTAAATCACTAGGTATTTTATCTCTTCCTATTGCTTGAAACGTGCTTAAATTTAACCATTCGCATTTAATATCTCCTAAATGCTTGAAACTCCTTTTCATTTATACTGGTATATCGGGGGGGGGGGGGGGGTCTATTATTGGTATAAGCGTTCTTTGGGTCATTGATTAATCAATATAAATCTGTCCTAGATTTCAAACTTCTTCAAAGGAGACCCCTTTGTTTAATTGTTTCAATAGGGACATCCATGTTTGTTATGACTATGCATTTGCACACATGCACATTAAATTCGGGATACTTACTGACAGTTTCTATTTACATATTGTGTATGTACAGAGTCTCTCAGTATGGTTTACTAGGCTTAATACACAATCTTTGTTAACCGTTATCTGTTCCAATGTGCATATATTTAAATTGTATTTAGAGTGCCTTATTATAGACACGATAGACAATTTAACTAAGTTATATAACACTTTTGTCATTGTCTCAATCAGATTTTTACTTCTTGAACTTGGATTAAGCATAAAACTAATAACCAACGTACTAAAATTAAATAATTTTGTAAACAATACATTTGTCTTGTTGTTAAAATTGTTCATTTGTTTCATGTGTTTTCAAAATATTATACATGAAAGTTTTTAGTTTCAGTATATGACACAATGCACATGTTTTTGTTAGCGAGTTATACATTGTACTTATTCTAAATTGAATGTTGCTTTGTAATTACTTTTTACTAACTTTATAATATGAAGATAACAATCCATACAATATCACATACGTATATGTTCATTGTGGTTTTAATTTCAGCACGTTGAGGACATACTCAAATATTTACATTTTTTAAATTTGCTTTAATAACTATTGTTTTACATGCTAATATTATTTTACATCAAAGACCATGCTATAAATCTTATTTTTCTTATTTTAAGTAAAAAATTAATTAAGTGAATGATTTAGAAAAAAAGGGCTTGCAAAGTTCCACGGTATCCTTTCCTTTTGTAGTTTGAATTGACAGCATGATACATTACTGTGTTCATGAAAACTGCCAACGCTTGATTACTTTCAGAAGTATTCGTGGTATTTAAGGTAGAATCACCAAATAAACTTAAAATCAAAAAATGTTCAAAATAAGGTTCTAATATTTTAATATAATTATACCCGCACTTTCTAAAGAAAGTTCGGGTATATTGTTGTTGTCCTGTTCCGTCCGTCCGTCCGTCCGTCCGTCTGTCCGTCCGTCTGTCACGTTTTACTTTCTCAAACTGCTCTTACATCGTATAAACTAGCAATCTGAACTCTTGGAGTTTGATTGGGGGTGTCATGTTGTTTTGTAAAATGGTTTCAAAAATTCTCTGGTAGTCCTGGGGGTCAAATAATTGGTAAAAAATGACGTTTTTTCACAAAAAACCTTCTTCCTCGAACTCCTCCTACATTTTCAACAATAGACAAATCATCTTTTGGAATATGTTTTGGGGTATCCTATAGATGCGCAATAAGGTTTCGGAAATTTCAATTTTGCCCTGGGGGTCATTTGGTGGCTTAAAAATGACGTTTTTTTTACAAAAAATCTGGTTTAAAAAACGTCATTTTTTTTTTTGCAGTAGCCAAATGATCTTCTAGAATATGATTAGGGGTGTCATTTTGAAGTGTGATCAGGTTTCAGAATTTTTTTTTTCATCACAGGGATCAGTGGGCAACAAAAAATGACGTTTTTTTGCAAAAAAAGTATGGTTCCCGTAACTCCTCTTACAACTTTTGGAGTAGCTCTGTCATCTCTTGGGATATGATTGGGGCTGTCCTATAGATGTGCAATAAGGTTTTAGAAATTTTAATTTCATCCAGAAAGTCAAATAGTAGCAGAAAATTGACGTTTATCACTCCTAAACAAAACCTACATCCCA
>WFKH01003881.1:14102778-14121387 GCA_016163765.1 Magallana hongkongensis | reverse complement strand
CAGTGTTATTTAGGGGCAAACACTTGGTGCGGGTATTACTGTCTAATGACAGCATCTAGTTATGCATGTGGTAAAATTATACTTTCTATTTATAAGCGTTAATAGAATACCAAAAATATACCTATCTATCTTATCAAAGCTATTTTATCAAAAGAAAATTACACCACATACCTCAGTTTTAACATTCAGTTGGACAAATTCTTCTAACCGTTTATGTGCAATTTAGTATGCCATCTTTGACCCGCGTTTTAAAATGAGAACCTTCCGTTTTTCTTTTCGTATTTCTCGTTTTGTTCTTGAAGTTAGTGCATTGTCGTCAAACAAAATTAATTATCAGAACAATGGCTTAGAAGAATCAGTTATTTTCACGCTTCTGATTTAATTGTTTCACAACGAAATTGTTTTAAAATTCTGAACCATGTCAAGCAACCTTATTGCATTTACACTCCTCTTTTAAACAGAATTAATTATCAGAACAATGACTTAGAAGAATCGGTTATTTTCACGCTACTGATTTAATTGTTTCACAACGAAATTGTTTTGAAATTCTGAATTATGTCAAGTAACCTTATTGTATAAACAATCTTTGCGATCGCTATCAATGAAATGCATGAAAATTATCTCTCATTTAGTCGTGGCCGTTTTCTTTTTTGTATTTTGGACTTATTTCATGTGGAAGAATCAGACTCTAGCATGGGGGTGTGTTTATTTGGATTTGTTAAATTCAAATGCTGCCAACGAATAGTTGGTTTTTAGTAGTATTTTATTCATTTATATAAAATTTGAGCATGGTTACTCTCTAAGTGATGAAAAAGGCGATGATGTCTAGCCTTTGTAACAGGTGTTACCGCTTGGCGCTCGCAGTCGCAGATGAAAGGGTGATCTGACAACATGATATATGTTTAATGGATACATTTAAATGAAGTTCGCTTTGTATTACAAGTCAATTAAAAGTAGTATATACGAGTAACAGGTCATAATCAACCAGCTGGCATATGATTTTACACTGATATTGTTTTATAAACCTTTTTTTTCACCTCTGGATAATTTAATAAATTGAACTATCCAAACAAACAAGACAACAGTTCAAAAACAAGTAAACATACAAAATAGAGACCCCTTAAGTTCGTCGACACTTCTACGCTTCTTTTGTTTATTTCATTGATACAGAGATCGCATTACCATTTTTTTCAATTTCCAGAAACATCAACATCCCAATTTAAAGGGTGTAGCTCACCTGAGTCTGAGGCTTATATAAGCTTTCCCATCAAAATTCGACCAGTGTCTGTTGTTCTATAAACCTTTTTCTTCCCATTTTATTGATAACAACTCGATCAATTATAACCAAATTTGAAAACAAAATCGCTGATCAAAGGTCTCTCAAGTTTCTTTAAAAGAAGAGTCAGGCCCCGTCTTTGAGGAAATGAATGACAAGAATGAAAATAGGATGGATTATTTTTTTTTAAATCATTCTAATAACCAGAAAGCATATATTACATAATTATTTTCTTCATACTAGTATGTGCATGATTAAAGTTTGTTCAAGTTACGACTACAGGGCTAAAAAAGTGATAAAGGACTGGGGGCTCTTAATACATTTTAAATGTTTCTCCAAAATACGTTGTTAACATTGACAGATATTGCCTCAACTTGGGTTTGAACCCAACTCGGGTCCTCAGGCATAACAATCTAGCGCTCAATAGAACTGAAGGTTGAATTAACTAGCCAGAGCTAGTAGAAGTCTCATGTTGTTTTTGAACTGTTTTCTTGTTTGTTGGAATACTGTGGAATCATTAGAATACATAGTGGCTCAATTCGTGGTATTCGTGGGTAGCTCTCCCCCACGAATTTACATTCTCGACGAAAAAAAATTTAGAAAGAGTTATCTGAAAACCGACGCATCCACAAAATTAAATCCCCACGAATAAGCAAAAACCCACGAAAATTGGCCCCCACGAATTCAAATGATTCCACAGTAGTTCAATTTATTTTCAATTCAGGTGTAAAATGCCAGCTGGTGTTGATTACCTTTTACTTGAATATAATACTTTTAATTGACTTAGAACGCAAAGCGAACTTCATTTAAATGTATCCATTACATATTTATCATGTCAGATCAACCTTTTATCTGCGACTGAGAGCACCTAGCGGTAAAACCTGTTACAAAGGGTAGACAACACCACCTTTTTTTTATCACAAGAGCGTGACAATGTTCAAGCTTCATATAAATAGTAAAATGTGACTGATACCAAACTATTCGTTTGCAGCATTTGAATTTAAAAAATTTAATTTTAAATAAACACCCTATCATTCTGAAGTCATTGCATCAAGAACTGTTCTTTTTATTCATACATCAATCAGTTGGCAATTCTCGCTTAGGTGAGAAATGTGGCCCTTGGTCTTGTATGTTACATCATTTCGTCACAGGTATATGTTTTACTAAAAAAAAACGCATCATTTTACCAATTCACAACTTTTAAGTAAATAAAACATTAATCACATTTAATTTCCAGAATGCTTGATAAGATATTAAATACACAAGGTCATTTGAAATGAATTGAAAATCAGTCACACGGACCGGACAAGATTTATCCTCTTTTCCATAAATATGTTCTACAGTAGCTTTTCCACAGCACACTCACCTTTTTTCTTTTCAGTTATCGTTTGTTAATCCCAACGATTCTTAAACGTATCCAACACATTTTGCTATATTGATAAAATCTCAGGTTGCGTTGAACTTTCATTTATTTTAAAGGTTATAAGCGAGAATTTTAAGAAATTTTAAAAAATTAGAATAGAATATACTTTTAAAACATAAAGTTTTCTTAAATGGAAGAAATTAAGAACAAATATTTTATTTCACATAAATGTTTATCAACATCAAATACAATCACATATTATCCATTTACACTATAAATCAAATAAAACATTTAAACGAACTACAAAATAATAAGTTATATAAAAATCAATTTTAAAAACCTGTTTTTTAATAAACTACATTAGCTAACATTGGTTGTGGTTTGGATTACGAAGAGATTACCAGATAGTAACAAACAAAAGACTTTTTCTCAAAGAATAAGAAACCTATGCGAGTCTTATCCACTATGTGACTTACATAGTATACTTTTTATGACCATTTGTCACAACATGGAGATTTGAATGTCTGCTAGATTCGTAGCTCAATGGTAAGACTCGAAGATCATCCAGAAATCGAATAGGACATTTGTATTAATATCAATTACAATATGGGATTTTTTTGTTATCAAAATTGCCCATATAGAGATCAGATCGTACCCATGCAAAACATATAACTGTAAAGAATTAAATAGTACGTGCTGATTTGAACAACTTTTTCTGAAGACCCTATAAATCCTTTGAGTTCATTTCTTCGGGTTATTAACTGTGTCCAGCCAATCGTTTTTGAGAGTCAGATTATTCATTTTATTGCTCAGTCATCCGTGTCGTGGTCAGGTGTTCTATAGGTACATTTACACCTGTACCGTCGTTTGGGACATAGTTCGGTTCTTTTACAATACCCGTCGAGACCGTACAGCAGCCTACATCTTCTTTTACACGGCTCATTGAAACAGCCCATCCTTTTTCTGTAACAACCACCTATATATTTGTCACCGCTAGCACATGATATTGAGAACATCAATAGAATAACCATAGCGATGATGACTGGGAATCGCTGCATCTGAGATAATAACAAAGTTAATCTTCATATATGGTTATAATACTGTCAATACATTTAACGTATGCGGAGATTTTATCATATCAAATTAAGATAGGAACACAATTTCATGTATATGATTCTAGCCATCTATCTAAAATATTAATTAAATTAAACTACATGGTTATCAACAAATTCTTGTATCAAAGACGATGCTATTTTGCATAACAGAATGACATTTACCTTATAATTTCGTTCCGTAATGCACGGTTTGTGCGGAATACATACGATCGTTGTGTTTATATAGTAAGAGTTCTTTGAAATAATAACAATGCTCTCTATCATTGTGGGAGAAGTTGACGTGCAACTCTCAGAGAACCGTGTCAATCAAGAAGCAAAACGCTTCCTTCCGGAGTTAATTAATTGACACATTCTTTCAATAAACGTAAACCAATCCAAGTGTAACCTTTCCTCTACACAGGGTGTAATATACGTCTGTGGTTTTGAACGACAGGAAGAGTTAACAGAGACTTCACCTTTGACTCCTTTATAATTCCTCAGACACTTGAATTTAAATAAGTGGCAGGTTAGTGGGTGAGGCTACTTATTTTGCTTCCTGGTATGTGAATATGTCGAAGTATACAATCATTGATTTTGATGAAACCAAAACAAAGATGCTAATAATTTTCTTTATCTCTAATTTTATTTTTCATACATACAAATACAAAAGATTTAACTTTGAAGTTATATTGATTGAAATTTAACCCAGTCGTTATTCTGTTTAAAGTCATAAATCCAAATCCAAATAAATGACAAAGTCAGCAGAGTTATATCAAGATTTTTAAAAGTTTTAATGAGTATGGAAAAATGATTCAAGTTTCAACATCATCTAAAATTCATGTAGCGATAAGCAATTTTAACACAGACACAAAACTACAAACGGTGTCTGTAGATTAAATCTAAGCTAAATAATGTGTACATGTTTCTAATTGTTCCGTAAGACATGAGTGAACATTTTACAAACCTGTTAGGCATAAAAAATAATTCCCAGATTTGAGTTGGCAGGCTACTGCTTAAAAAGAAAGATACAACTTTGGTATCCTGACATGAAAATTGTCATTGAAAATAGATTGTCACTGTCCCCAGGACAGAATTGAAAAATAAAAACGCCAACTGAAGGATATAAAAAGAATTTTGTAAGAAATGGCTAAATCAAATCCCCAAAACTTTCTTTGGAACTGCTTATTGTGTTAAATGGTTCCCCCCCCCCCCCACCACCAAAAATATGATAAAATAAAACAAAAGGAAGAGAAAAACACATTAACTTTTAAATCTCTTTAAACAAAATCAATGCTAAACAATAACAATACAACATATTTAACAAGACAGTCTGATTCTGTCAACATTTTCTCTCCCTTCTCACCATTTTATTTTTCCTTTAAAATTTGTTATGATATCAAACCTTGTCAGGTTTTAGACATAACAATAAATCAAAGGAAAGGGCATAATAAATAAATAATGAGTTCTTACAATTGTAAAACTAGTCTGGGAACAGATACGATGAGACGAGTTTTAAATTTTGCAATATTTCTGTACATGACGTAGGAAAATATCATTAGTTTTTTTTATACTAAAAAGACCAAATAATAATAAATTTAAATCACGTTTATCACAATAGAAATTTTAAAGAATTTTCTCAGCTACATGGCATCTATAATAAGGGACTTGTGTGAATCACATTGACATTCGAAACATATTGTAAACACATTCTATAAAGCATAGACAAAAACACTAAAATTACTTTAAATTGAACGAATAATTGTGAAATTCGGGTTGGAAAATGTAGATTTTAGCTTGAATGTATTAGAAGTTCTGTCTGAAAAACAATATTTTGGATTCTTCAGTTTCAAAATAAAAATAGATGATTCTATGATTTTGAAAGAGAGAATGTGTCACATGATTGTCCACATACATTTAAACTCAGTGTCAAAGAAAAGATAATTTTTTCGACTCTGCAACTAAAACTAAATAGTATCATTTGAATTGATTTATGCCATCGGTTAGAGTTTTAGTTATTGTTTGTTTTTTTTTGATTTTGTGAAATTTTAATTTTAATGAAATTTGAAATAAAACAAATACATAGTGTATAATAAGATTAATTTGAGGTGAAAATATGTATTTTCTACTCACGCGTAATGACTATTTTGACTATGAATACCTCTCTATCACACGGTTTCAATAATAAAAAAATTATATGGTGGCTATCAAAACAAATTAATGCAAAACAAATTTCAAATATCTTTCTCATTTATCATAGTTGGCAGTCAAAATTATTGCCACTTTTATAGGACAAGTGTGAAAATTGTTCAGGAATTTTTACCAAATGGGACAACTTTTTATGATTTAAACTTCTTATGATTTCATGATTTATCATCTTATTGTTTTCGTTTCTTTGAACAACGTCTTAAATGGTCAATTAATCGCTATAAGTATATTAATTAATTTCAGCTTGAATAAATGTCAATAAAGTTTCTTTTCACTCGTATCAAGTTTGTTAACTTTTTAAGTAGAATATGCCTATACTACATTGTATGTAGAAAAGCAAAGTTTTGTAATTCAAAGTTTAAAAATTTAGGAGCTGCAGTTAAATACGCACTGCACCATTACTACTGCAATATCATGAACACTGACTCTTTATCAATTCTATGTCTTTAGTTATGATAATAGTACATTTTTTACGGTGCTCCGTGTGACGCTTTTATCCTTACTTTGCAATGGTAAAGTTTAAAGAATATTCAAAAAACCCCAATGAGATGCACATTAAAAGTTTGTTTGTCCATTATCTGATTGATTCCAATGTATTATATTCATACATTGCATGTACTATTTTATCTTTTCTGAAGTTAAAAAAATCTTATTTAATTATCAACTTTTGCCATGAATAAAGGAATGTTCTCGTACACGTATACTTTAAAAGTGTTAACATGTTCCTTGATGTGCAAAGAAAACTGAGAATATTTTAGATAATGTCTATGTCAAACAATTCTGATCCTGCTCACATTTATAAACTTCCATAATTCGCAATGGAATAATTACCCTTATGATTTATTAGAAGATTTCTTTGTTGATTATGAATTAGTTTTCAATAATTTAAATGCAGCCTAACATAGCGTGAATTGACTTAAGTAGGCTGAATGATCAACAAAGTCTCCACCAGATTTACCTTAAATTTTTCCGTAGATTTATGATTGTTTTGACCAAATTTCATCTGTTAAATGAAAATGTTATTTAGTAAAGGAACAATCCAAATATTTTAGCTTAAAATTTGAACTTTTCCCTGTATCTTTTTACAGAGCTCTCTATTTCAAGAAGATTAATATAGTCAAATAATGGCCACAATCATCCAATCCAGTCATCTTAATGAAATACGCTTTTTGAAAATGTCAAAGGTAGATTTTATAATCAATATCAGTTTCATATGTTCCAATTCCAACATATTTAATATCCAAAGACGAAACTGGGTCACTCCATGAGAAACTTGTACTTTTATTCAACTCGTGTCCAACTCCGAAGCTGATGACATCGTTATCCCATGTGACCCAGAATGGTGAATATTTATTACAGTTAATGACACCAGCTCCCTGTGTCTTGGACAGGTTGTTCTGTCTTATGTAGGTCAACGTATTGTCTGATCCTCCTATCACAATTTCGTACGTAGGTCGCTTATTAATTGAGTCCATTTCTGTCTTTGATAAACCAATGTGGGCATCCCTGCAGCCTTTGATATCCACTATCAGGTGATGACGATTAGTCCCGGTGATTCCGTAGTTTGTTAGACTGTAATACGGGCTCAAAAAGTTAGCAGGCGTAGAAGGGTGTATAACTTGAGTGTTATTGAACTGCGGTACACTTTGTCCTACAAAAACATTTCAATATTTCTGAAACTTTGATGAGTTGAAAGCATAATTTTGGCATCATTTACATTTTATCAAACACAAAATGCAAAAATATTTTTTTTGGTCAAACTCGGTATAGCAAATTTTCTTGGCGAGGTAGTGATAAATATAGTCTCTAATGGTCTTTCGTATATATAATACTTGTTTTGTTGACATAAAAATCTTATTATGCTTCAAAAATTTCCATCTTGTGTAGTTGAATTCACTTTCAATTTCTTTTATGTAGAAAAATATACAAAAATATACACCACAACTGTTACCAATGACAAGAGTTAGGCTTCTTTTCTATTAAAGAATTTGAGATAAAAAATTTGACATACTCCAGGGTATTGTTTTCACGCTTCCGATTTTGTCAGATTTTTTTACTACTTATATTTTGTGAGTAGAAGACTTTATTTTTTACAAAATATTTCTGTTACGAATAGTTTGATTAGAAATCAGAAAAAGTGTCAGTAATAGCCTAATTAATGAAATGAATATATCAATGATTATAAAATATAGTTTGAAATTGTATAAGACTGCCAAATTGTCGATATGTTTTAAAATTTAAAATCGTTTTCATTGTTTAAGGCTAATTTACAAGGTGTTGAGTATTGAAAAAAACTCTTAATACTCAAACTGGCGAAGATTTAGGATTTGACGTTACGGTGCATCTTACAGTCATTTATATTCGGGTATGAAATATTTGCAGATGTTGGTTGGATTTTAAAAGACTTCAGAAAGATACAGTAATACGGTACATCCTTATTTTACGCGAGTACTTAATTCCGCGATTCAACCATTTTCCATCAAATCGCGAGAATATAAAATCGCGAATGCCTAATTTTTATCATAGTTTTTGTAGTTTACATCTGCCCGAAAAATAAAACCGAGATTTTAAAATTCGCAAGATGTGTCTCGCGATTTTACGCGGATATTAATTCCTCGCGTTCAATTAGGAATCTACAGTATTTGAAAAATCTGGGAAATTGGACATACCAAAAAAACTTTGATAAGACCCCTTAAACAAACCAGGAGGCAAAAGGTTTTTTTTTTATTTGATCATTTAATGCTTTTTAGCAATAACTTTCATATGTAGAAGAGAAAAAAATCCCTAGGGCAGAAGTTTAAAAAAAAAAATGAAAAAAATGTGCAAAATTGATACATTTCAAGCAAAATCCCATAGGGTCCTATATTAAAAATTAACAAGCTTTGAGATGACCCCTTAAACAAACGATGTAGTAAATGTCTGATTTTTTTTATCTTAAAATATTTACATTTGCAAATATGCTTCCTTATATGAACCTATAGAATAGCGAAAACGTTCAATTCTGTATGAACGTTTTCGTGACGTCACAATGATAACCTCATGCGCTTATCGCTTGAATTATTGTAAACATAAAATCTAGGTAATTTAAACAGTTCTGAACGAGTTGTCTTTTTCAAATGTAAATATAAGTAATAAACAGCAATGTTTAAAAGTTCACCGGGATATGAAGTTGGTTGGTACGTGATCAAATCTACTGAGAAGCCCTTCGGGCTTCACAGGATTTGATCACGTGACCAACCAACTTCATATCCCGATGAACTTTTTAAATTGCTGTTTATTTTTTAAATAATAATTATATTGGTAGAAATTTGTGTAAAAAATTTCATTAAAAAATCTAGGGCAGAACAAATTAGACCCGGCTTCGTTAAATTCAATTAATTGAAATAGATTTCATCAAGCTCAGAAAAGTCAAACTATTTAAGCTTTAAAATAAAATTCTACACAAATGATGTAAACAACGATTAAACACAGTCTTGCGAGCGTATGCAAAAAAATATAACTTTTTATTCAGACATATAGCATCATTGGAAGGTATAATGTTCTAGTTTGCAAATACCGCTGAACCTACAGCTTTTTTCTTGATCACACTGTTCTTAAAGAGCTTTTGAATTCTAATTTATGACATATTAATAGTGCAAAGATACTTAATTCTTTTCAAATAAAGCAACACAACATTACATGTAGAAAACCAACCAAGGAAAAATAACTATCATAGAAAAACGCAAAACTCACTTTCTGTAATGAAATAAATCTCAGTAGTTGTAGTAGCCGCAAATTGTTTGGGGTACTGTTTGGGGTTATTCCTTAATTATTTGTATTTAAAAATTGCATTAAAAATATTCCTCTCTTTTCTGGTGGTTTTGCATAAGATTCATTTAATTGACATTTGCCTGGAAATTCTCTTTTAGAGGAAACACTTCTATTCTTTTTACTTGAATAAAGGTAGGTGAAATTATTTAATTAAAAAAAGTAAAAAGAACACGGAAAAAACATTATTATACACTGATTTATTCTACAAATACATGTTCTGTTGTAAGCATTCAACATTACATACCAAAATTAATCAAGATGGTACCGTCCTTTTTGAGTGGAAGAAAATTGAATACAGGAAAAAACAATAACTAACCTGAGTAGTATGCCTTCCAACCTGTACAACAAGATGTACCATCGATGATACATTGGTGGAGCTCTTCTTGGTACAGAAACCAGCCACAGTGATTGTTCTTCAGACACAGCCGAGCACATTGTATGGAGGTGAAGGTGAACACTGAATCCATGGAGCCAGGTATACAGAACCCTTCACAAGGGTACTGCTTGAATCTCAGACAACCAACGCTCTTCGCCATCAAAACCAGGATAAATGTCAGCGTTTTCATAATGAGTTTTCTATACATGTGACATAAACTTGATTAATTCACTGACCACCCACTGAATGAGCCGTTCCGCTTAATATTCGATATGTCAAAAGTTTGAAGAAGTTCTGTTATTTTATCCATTTGGCATTCATTGATGTTTTTTAAACCAAACAGTCATTATCTTTGTTCTTGAAATTGATTTCATAGCCTACTTTAAGCATAATAAAAAGTCGTCTATTGGCCAAACAGTAATCTATAGGGAACTAACTTAAATGTGGTTGATTGGTGAAAATCGATAGGACAACTTTCCAACAAATTGCATTTTATAGTTTTACCTGCATCCAAATTGATCTTTCATTTATCTTGATTTTCCTAAATTTCAAGCTTTAATGCAGCTTTGATTTTGTATCCAAACCAACATTTGTTTTCTTTGCAATTAACGATTATTAGAGAACCAATGTGAAAACCCTTCTCTACGAACCTGTCAAATGTATCAGAAATATAATGAAATAGAACATTTATCTCAAAAAGGTATTGAACTGTATAGTTGTGACGGATCGGTTTTATCAAAGACATTGATCAAAAAATGGAGGTCATTGTTTAGATTGCATGGTTTGATATAACCACGCACAGTGTTCTGTTTTTATATGATAAGGTGCTCTAATACAAAAAAAATCCCGTTAGCTATTTTTAAGTCTAATTATTTCTCTTTTTTCTACATCCATTTTCAACCTATATTGAACAGTGAGTTGAACTCATTTGAAGCAATTTTTATTCTTCACATTTCGCCTTTTCGACTAGTATACATCTTTTGCATTATGCTATTTATCATCATCAAGTAACTTTCTGCTGATTTAAGAAACTACTTCGTGTAGTGAGCCATCTTAAGGCTACTTTAAAGTAAATTTTATTTATGTGTTTTACTAACTGTTCAAAATGCTGAAAAAACAAACAACTTTATTTTAAAGACAGTAAATAAATTCTAAATGGTCGACAGTATATCACTTAAATATTTGCTAGTATTCATGAAGTCAGTGTAAGCTACAAAATGAGTTTTGTAGTTTATCGCATATACGTATAAACAAATCGGCATTGTTATTGGTAAAACAAAGAAAGTAAATAAAACATTTTATTTAATTAACTTCCAGCTATTCGAGCGATTTTTGTTTTTATACTCCACACAAACTGTTGAGATAAAACAGATTGCGAACTTAGTGCACGAGAAGACGGAATAAATATTTTAAACACATTGATCTCAAGTCTGTTAGAAACATGCTCAATGTCAAGACTTGAAGCTTTTGTTTAAACAATATGCCGCTTTTCATTGGGACTTGATAGCTTGCTTGATGGTCCAAGAGGACATGGAACATTTTTGTAACCATATCTGGAAGATTTACGGTAGCTCTTCTATTAACAAAGTCTTACGTGTTTCACGTTCCAATTAATGGCAGTCTTTAACTTTACAAGAAAAATGAGCGAATACAGGATCTTATGTATAAATTAAGTTCTCTTTAATTATAATTTATTTTAACCTTGTGCATGTATCTCAGAGAGAAGGAGGGGTCGTCCATATAAGTGTATTATTGTCTGAATTGTAAAGTTAAAAATACTATAACTATTAAAAATACTAAAGTATGTACATTGTACTGAGTAAAGAATGAGCAATAATGGGCATTTTACTAGAAAACCGGAAGCCATCCTAATGTATGGTTCTCGATGTATCATCACTTTACCTATTTCAGGTTATCAATTAACAATTCATCCACAGAAAATTATACCTTGGTCTTGCTTATGATATTTAAAAAATAACATTTATAGAAGTAGATCAAACAAACCTTAAATCTATCAATAGCAACTTATCTGCTGATATTGAAATAAAAAAGATATTTTTCTTATTTGTCGAAGCAGCAAACAAAAGAAAGATCAGTTACTTAAAAATAATCGCTAAGTGTTGTGTCCCATTCATTGAAGGGATTTCCGTATTGGGATACTGGGAGTACATTATCCATATGCATATTAAAATAGGACCGTGTTCGAGAAATATTTGTCGGTAAATACAAACACATTTTACTTTTTTTGTTTGAGAATATCGGACATTGTTTTGATGTATCAGAGAAAATGTTACAATCGATGCATAGGAGCAGTAAATAATTCACGGAGAACATGCTACGTTGCACTTGGATACTCGCTCAATCTCATCAATGTTGACGATATCAAAAAAGAACGAGATTGTCGATACATTCGTGAAATAAGAACTCTCTGTTTATTTGATAGACAAGTATTTTTAAAGAGTTTAGTTTCAACTCTATACCGATTATGGCAGACGCATTGGTTAACTTTCGAGAAATATACACATAAAACATACAACCTATGTAAGTTGTATTTTGTGGGGATTGAAAATAAACTGTCTTGTTTGAATACATATACCAAAAACATTATAGCATTATGCATGTAATTTCACAATATATTTCATTAAGTATACAAGCACCCTGATTCGTGTTCTGTCTGAAAAATTATTTTCAATGAAAGTGATAAATTATATCTTGATAACATGTCATTTAAATGTACATGAAGTATTCTATATTGAATGAGAAGCCGAATATATTCCACTTTATGTAATTTGTGTTGTTTTGTATAAATATAATTAGCTAGATACTAGGCTCTTTTTAAAATCGTCTATTATTCACGTTTCTTTGAATTTGATACCACATCTTTGATATTTCTAATATTATGGACACAGTGCATTCTTGTATGAGTAATGTCAGTATTAAATAGGAGTTATTCACCTTAAAATAAATATAAGCAATATTTCTTTTAAAGGGACTAAGAGACAATTTAAGCTATAAAAATATATAATGTTTCGTTTCCTAGAACAGTTAATTTCAACATTTGTATTGCTTGACAAAAGAAGATGGGTGAATAAGGCGAGAAGACAGGATTGATTTTATTAAATATTTATATTTACAATAAATAAAAATAAAGAGAAAACACATATGTTGTAAAAATTATATGTAACAAGAATATGTTTCGAATGGGCGGCTTATATTTATACATGTAGTACATGTAAACGTGAGTAAACAATGAGTTCACCGACTCGATACGGCTGCTGTGTATGTAAAAAGCAAGCAAAGGGGAAGATAAAGCGTCTAGTAAATAAAGGCCTTGTTAAGATTCTACAAGACAGAGGCAAAAATATCGACCAAAACAGTCAAATTTGCAATCCGTGCAGACTTAAAGTGTCACACAGAACTGCTAAAGAGGTACAGAACAGATCAAAAACTACTTCTAATTCAGTGTCAATTCCTTTTTGTTCTGCGGGAAAATCACATAGTAAGTGTGCATTTTGTAGCTCTAAGACAAACCTTAGAGTAATTCCAACGGAAGCCAGAATTTATTCCTTTGTTTTGTTTGGTTTGCTTGTGCCAGTAGGATGTAAATGTTGTCCAAAACATTTATTAGGAAAAAAACTGAATCCCAATCAAGATATTGATGTGTCCTCTTACAGGAAGAAAACGTCTCTCCTCACCTCAAATGAGGTATCCGACTTACTTTCAAAAATCCAAACAAAAACATCATACAATTTGACCAATTTCAAACTTGATTTTGAACATTTACATAATGAAGACTATAACACTTTGATAGGAATTTCAAAGGACAACTTTTTTGATTGGACATCAAATATAACGTCGCTTCGAAACAAAATGTAAATTAGTTAAAAATGCAATCGGCATACTTCTGTTCAAACTGAAATCAGGTCTGTCAAATGGAGTTCTTGCTACACTCTGTGGCATGCGTAACAGACGTCAGGTAGCTGAAATTGTAAGAACAGCGCGTATTGCAATGATGAAAGATTTTGTTTCTATGAATCTTGGCTTCGATCACACTTCTCGGGAAAGCATCGTTGACCACCACATCACAGACATTTCTAAACAACTCTTTACCGACCCAATTTCCGACACCGTTATACTGGTTATAGATGGGACATATATTTACATACAAAAAAGTTCGTCTTACAAGTTTTAACGCCTTACATACTCAATGCATAAAAACCGATCCTTAGTCAAGCCTTTCACTATTACAGCAACAGATAGATACATCGTAGATATGGTAGGTCCATTCTTTGCCAACGGATGCAATAATGACGCCTCTATTCTATCTCACATTGGGAAAACAAATGCCGGCAATTTCATGGGTTTTTTAAAAGAACAAGATGTTTTGATCGTTGACAGAGGTTTTAGGGATTCAGTGCGATTTTTTAAGAATGTGGCTTCCAAATAGAAATGCCATCATGTCAACCTAAAACTAGAAAACAACATACAACAAACGAAGCCAATACGTCAAGATTGGTGACTAAGATACGGTGGGTTGTCGAGGCAGGTAACGGAAGGATAAAGAAATGGCTATATCTTAACAATGTGGTCCATAACAGTCAAATTCCGTACATAGGAGATTTTGTGCGTATTGTGTGCAGCATGATAAATAAATACAGACCGCCACTTAAAACCAGCGACAATGGTGATCTTAGTCTTGGTTATAAAATATTGTTAAAATCTCGAGAAAACGCAAATGCTCTGAAACAGTTGAGTACAAAAGACACGCATTTATAGCTAATTCCAAGTCATGGAAAAGAATTGATGCTAATGATGTTGTTGATTTCCCTGTTCTTAGTGAGGATGAAGTGCGAGAGTTAACATTTGGGTCTATCAAGTCCATCAAGCAAATTTCTACGTCACAGAGCACACTGAAAACGGCCAGTACCACATAGACGTGTCTGAAAGTGAATCTGGATTAATTTATACAAGAATTCAATCTATACATCGAAACAGTACCCTTTACAACCTGTGGGTAAAGTACACTACCAACGGTGTGTGTGGTTGGTACTGTCAGTGTAAATGTGGCGCCCGCACTGTCGGATGTTGCGCCCACATCTGTAGCGTCATTTGGTATCTTGGGTACTCTCACCATCAGTGCAATCTCGCTGTTAGTGCTAATAAACAATTCATTTCAAACATTAATGATGCATACGAATGCCAAACAGATTCTGATGATTTTTCTGACTAACTATAATATTAAAAATAAACTGACTTCTTGTACATTGAATATTATGTTTAGTTTCTATATTCTTGCGAGAGACATAACATAACTTTTGTACCATACTTTACAAAATCTAAAGCACAGGTAAATCGGAGTGGAATCTAAATACCCGTTTAACTTAACAAGCGAACATTTATGAATAGGCATTTCACACGGCTTCAAGTCCCATCTTTTTTAAAAGTTAGAAGTGAAGTAACAAGCGAGATACAGAGATCAGAATTCGTTGTAATGTCTTCTGCACAACGCGATTAATGACTTTAAAAACTATCACAAAGAATTAGAAATGCTCAAGTTTGCCATTCTAGACATCAACAATTGATTTTGAACATTTTGAGCTCAAATTGTGTCAAATTCCTTTATATAAAGGACTAAATATTTTTTTCCGAAACAGGCCCCATAAACTTCGATCGCAGTTAAATGTTTTGTGGTATGAAATTGGTTTTAACTGTTTTAGGGGTTTTTTTTTTTTTTAGTAATTTTGTTACACATTGATACATGTATTTCAAAGCAATAGTTTGTTCACGCTTTGAACTTTATTTAGCCCCAAATCTGACCATCTTTAAGGCTAATTTGTTATTACATTACCTCCATTCTATCTCACATGAAAGTATCATACTCAACTTCCATTCTGAAGTCTAGGCGAAGGAAGTTTCAGGTTCGGATTCAACTGTGAATCAAGAAATCCATTTTCTATTGGATAATATCGTTAAACTATTGAGTTAGGTGATATAATAAGAATCCCTCACTGATCAATAGCTCATACAAGCAATAGATATCAAATGGATTTTCTTAAATGGCGATCGGCGATTAGACAACATCATTTAAGTGAATTAAACAATCAACAGGAAATCATAATGCAAACTTAGCTCTAAAAATCGAAGTATCACATGATGAATGAATCTCTTGACAATCAGCCAACTGAAAGGTCCCTAAAACGCAACAATAATATGACTGAATGACATATCATTGGCCGTCAGTCATCTTTCTGGACCTTCCAGTTAACAATCAGTTGACTGAACGGCAGAACAGCAGTGGTTCGACCTATAATATTTTCATTAACAAAAACTTTAAACCAAAATGTTAAATTTTACAGCAGTTGGCAAAACTTAACATAACAAGAAGAACAGTTCACATTAGTATATCTTCTATAAATCGGTCGTTTGATCAGTCCAACCTAAGTAAAAACAGCAGTGACCTACAACTGTTTAGTGATAAGATATAAAACGTAATTGAATATAAGGACGCCAACCTGTTAACATTGCAAATCATTGAACAAGACGATGAACGTTGTTGTATTTTGCACCATCTTTCTTGTCCCTGCCATGGGATTTTTATTCGAGGGGAATTCCCCTGGGCATGAACCAGGACAGGGAGGTAACAGTTAAATCAATGACTATTTTTGTATCATTTTTGTCTCTTTTTTATCGTAAAATGTGTAAACTTAACATTTTTGGAATTATAAATGCAAATACGTTTGAAAAGAGTTTCACTTTGTTTGCTTAATTTAAAATATGGTGATAAATCAAAAAATTGTTATAAACTCACCTTTTAAAACAAAGGCAATTATTAATTTTCAACTCCTTTGCATTATAAATGCTTTTTTTTTCAATACAGATTTTTAGTTTTGAATACTGTTTGTGATGTATGTCCAAATTATACCAAAGATTATTATTTTATGCACACGTTCAGCGTCTTTCTATGACGGTTGTTTTATTAGTTGAGAGGTTTCCAAGAGATTGTCAGGATATACTTTGGGAAGGATTCACTGAGAGCAAGGTGTATCAAATATATCCCCAAGGGTCAGGGCAGCTGGACGTCTTTTGTGACCAACACACAGACGGGGGAGGATGGAAAGTATGTTATAATTATTACTGTTTTATTGAAATCAAGAAATCGATTTTAAATATCTATGTTTAGTTACCATGGTACATGTAACACTTCAAAAAAATGCGTTTCCTCACTTTTTCCTGTAGTTTAAAAACTGATGATTTTATTTCCTATTTTCCTATTCTATTCTTCCCTAAAAAGCCCTATTTACTCATAAAAGGCTCTCAAAAGCTCTCAAAGCTTTATAATGCCATTTTATCTAACTTTGGTTCTGTGTGATGTGTTGCGATTAATTGGTTTAAAATCAGCCACAATTCCTCGCGAAAAAAAACATCGCTTTAAAATAGACAATATAGATAAAATAAGATAGTATAGTATAGTAGATAATTTACAATTGTTTTGACAAAAAAAAACCCAGTTAATAATGCTGTTTCTGATACACATATGCATGACTATGAAGCGTAAAAATACCATTATTCATTTTTTATTTCACAAGGTCATACAGAGGAGATATGATGGAGTAATCGACTTTTTTAGAACGTGGAAAGACTACAAGTATGGTTTAGGGAACAAGTCTGACGAATATTGGCTTGGTATTGTATCATACTCACAGTTCAATACAAAAATATTTGGCTGTACGCCAACGATTAACAATTTATTGTAATCATGATGTCCGTTTGTCGAGTAAGGGCATACATTTGTGATTTGAATTCCGTTATTGGTATGATAGTGTTCGTTTTTTTAATTATCAGTCTAACTCTGTAAAATTTCCTGATTGTAAATTTCTTTCATTGATTTTCATAAAAAACGTCACACGTATATTTCTTATTTCTCCATGTCTTATTTCATTATTTGAAGTTTCAAGCTTACTGACTGTAATTTTCTTTCTCCTTTGTTTCAACGTGAACATTGTATAGAGAACTATTTCATTTTTGATCAGGTAACCACAGAATATACGAAATAGTGCAACAGGGCTTTTATGAATTGCGAATAGACATGGCTGACTTTAATAGTGAAAGCAGATATGCTGTATACAAACGATTTTATATTGGGGATGAAACAACTGGTTACCGATTACATGTAGAGGACTATGAAGGGACAGCAGGTAATTTTAACTGAAATATGTTTACATGTTTTGACAGTATTGCTTGTCACAGGTTGAAACATCTGCAAGTATCCTCATGTTGATTAATGTAGGAAATAAAGAATAGGTCAACTTCACACTGTTGATAACGAAAATATCGTTTCGACTGTTTAATATAGGAATGAAACAATCCGGAAAAAAACCCATTCTAAAGCATATTTTATAGACTATACAAGAGCTAAAAAAAAGAATATACATTGTCTTCAATCTGATTAAAATCAGCTGTTCTGATACGCTACCGCTCTCGAACA
>WFKH01003881.1:14084947-14098863 GCA_016163765.1 Magallana hongkongensis | reverse complement strand
CACGTGGAATTGCTCATGAATAAAGTGTACGTGATTTCTCCATATGTGTTGATGAGACAAAATTGTCCTATGTATTTTGTATATCTTTTATATAGCCAATCAGTACACAAAGATGATAATTTCAAATGGATTGAATGTATAAAGATAACTTTACAGAAATGTGGTTCAAATTATGTCTGTATGATGCAAAATGCATATGTAGAAAATGAAAAGTAGTCGCTGAATGTTGTTAAACAAACCTTGAATAAGCAATTTCAACAGAAATGGATCTCAGATTGTAATACACCTAGTAAATTCAGGCTTTAATTTTTCAGTACAACTAGTTCAAAGCAATATTCTATAATATCTATTGAAATAATTTGATCTTTTTCTTTTTGTTTTGATTATGCAAATACAAAAAATGTGAAAGTTTGATATGGTATGGCTAATATCTGTAAACAAGTTTGTATATTAGATACGGTAAAACTAATATCAGTAAAACAGAATGATGCTGAATGCAGTTGTATTAACTTTGATTTTATTAAAATGATACGACCCCTCCTAAAATCTCTTTTACCTTATATAGTCAATCTCAAGTAAAAAACACGATGTAAACAATTTTCAATTATAAGCACGCACGCTTAAAAGGCACAAAATAAAAAAGTTCGACACGCCATCATATGGCATGTAGAAGAAGGCGACATGCCAATAAAATATTTTTATTTGTTTAAAAAAGAATTAAATTTTCTTTGATAACTTATTGCTGTTAAGAGTTTGCTCTAAAGACGGCAAGCTTGTTGTTTTAAAGCTAAACTTGTTTTATCATAACGTCAAAAAAGCACAATGGCAACGCTCAGCTACCGAACAACGGAAAAATCGTTCAATAAATAAAACTTTCCTCAAAAAATTCTAAATTTTTTCTATCTGCATTTTGTTTATTGTGTTCAATTTAATAAATGTTATCGAAACAATTTCATAAAAGGTATAAATACACTGTATTTTACAAGAATGCGCAAAAACATGCGCGATGAGAACTAAAGTCGGCCTCCTTAAACTAATTTCATTGATATAGTAAACCCTCATGCGCGGATCCAGGGTCCGCCGCCATAAAACTTTGAGAATATTTTCCAGGACGGGAGGAGGGGGGGGGGGGGGGTGCGGGGGCTTTTTTGGGTAAATTTTTTATAGGTTTTTTTTTAGTTTGACCCCCCCCCCCCCCCCCCACATTCGCGCATGACCCTCCAGGTGGATATAAACTGTACATATTTTTTTTTTAATTTTGATATTGTATGTATACGTTTAATGCAATGTGATAATAAATGAATTAAATGAATTTTAATTGATAACAACTGTCATGTTAAAGACATGTTCTATATCTAATGATAAGTAAACAAAACTTATAGAATTGACTTAAGTAAACACATGTAGTAGAATCTTTTTAATGCGTTAAGTAATTAATCTTTTTGTAGATAAGATAAATTTTTGAGCAGCAGCAAATATTTCGCAGTTAATATCATATTTGAGACTTTCACTTCCCCAAAGTAAAACAAACTATCAAGTTAGGACATCAAAATTAAAGGAAAGGTCTATAAAAGGCCGCGTGGCTACAACCCGGCCCACCCCTGACTTACCAAAGTGGAGGCAACCGTAGCTTAAAATAGATTGAAAAAACCTAGTTCTATTTTTAGTGTTAACAGGAAGTTTATTCCTGGTCCGAATGTTTAGAAACTGGCCGACATGTAAAAAAAAAAACGGCTCTATAAAGATGAAGGAGATACTCAATCCCGGTTTGCTATCAAAAAAAGGATAAACATATCTTTAGGAGAGGACAACAGGTCGGACCAGGTAGATGTGATTTATTATTTGCCAATATTAAATATTATAGTGGATATTAATGATAACGAGGCCTGTATAAACAATTCAACGCGTAAAAATTTTATAATAAAAGATTGAACATCAAATCTACAATGCTTGATTTTTTAAACAATTATTCAGCTATACAAATTATACCCAGACTATCAAGTCAGATTGATTTTGGGTTTTGGTTTCGGTTTTGATTTCAGATAAGATATTTTTTTGCGTGAAAACCCACAATCGATCTGTTTATCTATCGTTGTCATATAATACATAATTTTTGAAGTAAAGACAGCTGATATACATTATTCTACATGATTAAACTGTACATGTGAATCAAAATTAAGCCAAAGTCTGAGATAAACATGCATTGGTCGAGTGTAAAATTAGAAAACAATAGAGCCTTTAGAATCCTTTGTGAGCATGTCCAATAGCATAAGGCAAAAAAAAAAAAACCAAAAAAAAACCACCCAAAAAAACCCTTCACGTATACGTGTTAGTGTTTCAAATTGATTGAATAGAAGGCATTTCATGAGCACTGCATTTCAAAGGTGGCGCTTCGATCAGAGTTAAAAAGTTAACATATTTTCGTTTCTGTAAGTTATTCCTCTCGTGAATTTAGTATACAAAAAAAAAACTTTATATTCTTCGTGTTATTGAATTTGAATTGAAAATTATTCATTTTACAATAAATAATATATCTTTATAATACCCTCGTTCAAAAAACCCACACAGACGTGGCTTAATCTTTGTCAGTAGAGGAAAACATCTTTGTGTATTAGCATTGGACCTAACAAATACAATACAGTGAATTAATAATTCGCATTTAGGCCATCTATCTATAAACAAGTACAGTGGCGGATTCAGAGGGGGGCGCACCCGGCGCGCGCCCCCTCTAAAATTATCAAAATAAAGTTAAATCATACTCCTTCGGGCAAAAAAAAAAATAAACAACTTGCGAGTCTTAATTATGAACTTCTTGGAAACTCATGGGATTTCTCTACATTAAACTGATTTCAACGGTGTAGTATGAAAAAAAAACCCGTGTGTAACGTACATAGAAAGCCCATTTTAATTACCCTCTCCTTTGGTTCAAATGTGACCAGTCACTCGACTTTAAAGCAATATGAGCTTTATTTTTTAGAATTTTATTTTGTTGCAAAAACCTGCTAGTATGATAAGTCTACATGTAACTTAAACTTTTATGATTGATAAGATTTGAAAAAAATCATTAATTTTTGTCAGAGGAAAGATTTCTCTTCTAAGGAATATATAACAGATCAATTTTTGTACAGGACGACAAAAAATCCATTTTGCTCCAATTAAGGCTTCTTAACGGCCTTTTCCACAAAAATATGGCTAACAGAAATTCAAAAATCATGGTATTTTTGTCATTTTGGTAGAAAATAACATTTTCGTAAAAAATATTTCAACATGTAAATTGCAGCTCATATTGATATAAGTAATTGTTATACTAAGTAGTGTTTAAAACGACTCTTCAATGTTTATTATACAATACAAGCTGGAATGGTTATCTTTTTTCAACTTCATAAACATCGTCCCATTGAACTTGATTTTTTTAAAAACTGATTAATTTACAGCCATTCGTAAGAAAAAAGTAAAAAGAAATGTTTCTTATAGTTCTGCATGGCAGAGGGTTTTGCTGGGATTTTGCAGGTCTTATATTTACAAACGTTTAAAAATCAAAAATCGTCCCCTGGGCCCCCACCAGGGCTGCCCAGACCCCTTGCATAAAACTGGCGCCCCCTCTAACTTCAAATTCTGGATCCGCCCCTGAAGTATGAAAATAAACAAAAAATGTCAAGTTGAAATAATCATCATTACAAATACAATCATTTGGGGGTATTTCGAATCACCTCGCGTTTCGTGTTTTCTAAAGTTTGAAGTGTCGTTATGCAATGTTCAAAACATTAACTAATGAAACTACCCTACAGTCATGCAGCAATATATAAGCTATCTATATACAAAATTTAAAGTGGAAATATGATACATTAATAAAATAATTTGTGATTTAATTAATGTACTCACTGACCTCAGTGGAGGAAATTTGCGTGGTGAAAACGCTGTTTAATATTTCTCATTTATGCTGTAGTTTAAATAATCAAAGAAAATTGACAAACTGTATGTTGATAAATCGGCAATTTTATAAGCTTTCAAGAACAGTTTATGGGTTTTTTTACAAAACATATCAAGTGTAGGCCATGAATTTTCAACCCGCTTCAGTTTGATATTGAATATGTATCGTTTAATTGTTTTTGTTTATGCAAAATAATAATGGTTACAATGCTAGGGCTGTTAAAGACAAACTTTGTAAATGGATTAATTCTGGGTCCCTACTCGGTTGACGTCATCACTGATAGTTCTGTATATACTTTATTGAAAATATGTAATATCATTACCGATTAAGCAGAATTATTGTATAGACCTAATTAATAGTATTGCATTAGTAGCAGACAAATGTGTAATTTTCTGCATGTTTAGAAGGTTTTTATTTCTAGTTTCTAACTACTATACGCTTCAAAATATTGTATTTGTACATGACTGTATTTTTGCATTTTCACACAGTTTATACAATATAATACTTATCTTTTCACAGGGCTTTCTCTTAAAAAAAAGTAATCTACTATCTTTCAAAACATAAAAAATAACTGACTTAGAAAATGTTGGAAGAAAAATTAATTACTGACTTTTTCCCATGGTCAAGTTGATTGAGCGAAATGGGGGGTATACATGTTCTAAACGTTGTAAAAAGAAAATAAGCATGTTGATCCATATATTTTTTTAGCTTTCCAAGGTCAACAGGTATACTAGTAAATCTAAAGTTCTAAAGAAAAAAAATAAGCCAGTTAACTATTAAATTACAAAAATATGTTAAGATATTAATATTGTATAAATTTTTATTTTCTTATTTGGTATACTTTCCATACAAAATGTTTTTTCATCTGTTTATCAATAAAAGAAACCCACTGTAATGTGTTTCTTAGATAATACCTGAAACATGATTGAATAATAATGCAGGCACGAAGCATCGTTTTTAAAGTGGGGGAGGGGAGCCAGACTCATCCAAAATATCTTGACAAGCAAAAAAAAAAAGAAAGAAAAAGAAAAGGAATTCGCAATTGAATAATTATGTGAATGTATAAAAGTTTAAATCTCAAGAAAGATGCATCAAAAATATGAAATTAAAAATTTACACGAAGCTGTCACTGCATAGTTAACAAAGTAGTGTGAGGCGTAATGTGTGTGCAAATAGTGAAATTCGCCGAATGCCGAATAGTATACATGTTATCTTCACTGTCTGATATACATGTAATTTATAATTATGTTAGAAGTATGAACCCTTTAAATTCTGCGGTAGAGGGATCAGAGCTATTCGTGATACAACGTATACAAAAGAGATAAAAGGAAATATCCGGGCTTGCTTTTATTATTTCACAATTAGAGGTCTCCTCTGCACATGTCATAAATTTAAAAGCAGGGGATTAGAGTCGTTGGAATCTCGGATAACCTTTGAGCGTCCACATTTCCGTTAGAAACGCATGCATATGATCCACGTATTGCAGTTCTTTTTTATAGGACAGTAGCTTGTTTTTACAAATATTAGAATGTAGGGAAGTTATGTGAACTAATTCTTTAAAAATATTATTTTTTCGGGTTGCTTTGTGCCATTTCAGCTACTGATTCGAAATACTACTAGTACCTGGAAGTGACCTGCAATACTCTAAAGTGGTGGTGTCACATACAAGAACCCTTGTCAAAGTCAATACATCAATGATAGAAATATATCGGTTTACACAATTTTGTTTCCTGACATAATCTAATTTCTGGTGATACCAAACAATCAATTATAAGCACGCAGTTTAAACATTTTGCAACCAAGTTGTAAAAAGTGATTCGGAATACCCCAAATGACTGTATCAACTTAAAACTGCATCTATAAAGTACCCAAAAAAGGGGACTAAAATTTTCATTAATTTCTAGGAATGGCTTCCAAAGGTTCAAAGTCAAAAGGCAAATCACGTTCGAAGAAACGCCAGCCAGGTAAATAATTCAAATTTAATTGTTTCTTAATTGTTTCTGTAATTTCTTATTCATGAAAAATAACATCAAAGAAGCTATCCTCGATAACATGCCTAAAAACTTCAGAATCGGACATTATTTTTATTTTAGCTCCTTCTACTTTTAATATTAATATCGAGAAATTCATCGACATACAACAAAGTAGAGGGATTGTTGTCGGGGACCAGAATGTTGTTCACATGGAAGAAAATGCCAAACGTTTGATTGAAGACCCCAAAGGTAAAAATTAACACGGTTGATAATTGAAAAAAAATAAAAGCATAATATGACAGATGTTTATTTAAATGCTTTTTTCCTCCTAAAAATAGAATTTCGGCTGTCTCGGAACAAAGTCGCCATTGGGTTTGTAAATGCAATTCTTTGTCCCGATGGATTTGGCCCTGTCAAAGGTATGCCATTGTTGGATTTACAACAAAGGGTTGAAAATCAAATTAATTTGCTGCAACCTGGAAAACATATATCTTTTGAAGATTTCGCTGGACATCCAATCCAAAACTTTGTCGACAGAAACACGGATTGGTATGAGAAATTTAAAGAAAGGGAAACGATAATGGTGCGTCTTCTTCCCAAAAAAATTGTCGAAAAGATGCCGCTAAAAGTGCAGGGTAAACGTCCCTCAGTGAGTGATTACCAACCAGTCAGTGCAACAGGGGCATCCGATGTGGACCTTCCAGTGACAAACTATGAAACTGCTTCATCAGATTTCGAAGTTGTTCAAAAAGTTTCTAAAGATGATTGCTCTTCCGTGGCGGCCAATAGCAAAAAATGTTCTCATGATGAACTCGATGAGAATGGCATTTGGGAAAAACCACGCCTTAAACATAAAAAACGACATATAAAAAGAAGTATATCTGATGAAGATTCCGTTCCAAGAATGTCTCAAAACCTTTATCAAGAACCAATCTTGAAAGAAAAGAAAAAACAATTTACTCGAGCAAGTGAGAAACATTTGATACAAGTGCTAGAAAATGGTGAATGTTCAAACGTTCTGATCCGGTCTATTGGTGAATGCATTAAAAAATCTTCGGATTTTGCACTTGACATAGTAAGTCTTTGGAATACTCCAAGAGAAGAAACAGGATTGATAATCATTCAAGATGAAATCTTAAAGTCTGAAACTGATGATGATGACGATAATGACATAGCCAAACTTCAATATGCTTTGGGAAAAGAGAGTAATATGTTTTCGTATTTTCCAAGTTGTGAATACCAAGTTGTGAGATTGCAAGAAAGAAATATTATCATATTAGAAGTGCCACACTTGCACTGTAAACCTAGGCCAATTTTTAAGAACAAAAGCGCTTCTTCTGAGTCAATGGAATTATGGTGTCGATGTGGGACCAAACGAAAATTGTTGACAGTGGATGATCCAGATATTTGTACTGTTTATGGCTGGTTTCAAAGCAAGTCAGTTGAACTTCAAAAGACACAACATAAAATACATCCTACACAAGATACGAATAGCAAAGAACAAAGAATAGATAACTCAATTTACTGGAATAGCGAGCTTACATTTATAAAATCAGTTGAAATTTTTCTAGAAAAAGTTCAACGGTTTCAGAAAGGCCATTTTTCCCTTATGACCGGAGATATACGATGTAAATCTAAAAATCTAAGTGCCTTTTCAAAGCTTCCATTGATATCAGTTTACGATTTCGATATAAAGGGTCGAGAGCGTGGATTGTTAAATGCAAATGAAGCAACCATGATTGAAAATAGATCTCTGCAGATATACACATGGAAAGACAATTTACCAGGACTTTCTGAGGAATCTACTCTGTGGACTTTTCTCCTTGGTAGACGAGATGAGCCAGATAGTCGGATGAGTGATGACAATGATATCAGACATTGGTCAAAGCAAGTGTCTGCAAAATTACAAATACATGCAGAACAAATTCAACGATTTGTAAATGGATATACTGTCCTTACAGTGCTCATCCTCTGGCCAGAAAACGAAGATCTTATGGGATTTATGCAAAGGTTTATTCAGATTTGTCTAGATGAAAATCTGGAACCTTCTCCGAAACTGATTTTGTGCATGTCAAATGAACCAAAAACAGAAACTGGTAGGTCCTATTTAAACACCCTATGGCGAGAATGGAATCAACATATCTACATATTCAAACTCTCCTTGGAAGAAATTTGTTCAGCCATCAATTCAGTTATGAACAATGATCAAGGAATTCCTAAAAATGGATACATACTCCCTGCTTCTGATGGAAAATGTTCGCTGTCTGCTAGAGAGGCTTCTAGGTTGAGAGAGGACATGGAGGTGTTGTATCAGGATAATCCGTATAACAAAGCATCAGAAGACGTAGATGCATTGTCAGAGGAGAGACAACAGTTTTACAGGGGAGGAAGCTTCCACTGGTTTGCGTGGTATGATTGTGGGAATGATCGTGTTGATGTTGATCGAGATCTAAAAAATTCGATTGTTTCAATATTAGATGCCATCATTGAAAGTAACAAGAGTGAAATAGTGTATTTGTACCATGCTCCAGGTTCAGGAGGAACAACTCTTGCGCAGAGAGTCTTGTGGGACTTTCATCAAAAAATTCCATGTGTCCATATTAAGTTGAGAACGGCGTCTACTGTTACGGAATTAGTTGGGAAGGTTGAAATGTTGCATGACAAATCCCATAAACCAGTGCTGTTGATGATCGACGGTGAAGAAGAATCACGAGTTCGACATTTGATGAGACTACTAACGTCTAATGCAATAGCCATTATTCTGTACGTGAAGCAATATCCATATCAAATAAAAAAGGGGGAAACCATGAGATCAAAAGTATTTTTGGAAAGCACGGTATCGTCAAAGGAAGCTAAAAATCTCGCTATGAAATACGGTGACCGATGCTGTGGAGATCAACATAAAATCAAAACATTAAACAAACTTAGCAAGGATGTTGAAAAAAAAGAGCCCCACTTTCTTTACGAGTTCGGACTCGCCGCATTTACACATGATTTTAAAGGGGTTGAAGCATACGTGAAGGGATATCTCAGACTTCAGGACAACACGGATGGAAAATTAAAGAATTGGCAAAAGATTCTTGGCTATCTTTCCTTGGTCTACTATTATGGTCAAGCATCCCTCCCCTGCCAGTTTTTTCAGCCACTTTTATACATGAAAGAAGACGAGGTTGTCGATATAGATGATTTCAGGTACCCTATCAAGGATTTCATTGTCGTCGACAAGAACGAAGGCAGGAAAGGCAACGTTAGGATATGTCATCATATTATTGCACAAGAAATTTTGCAACAGATCTTGGGTGACCCAAAAGAAAAGTTTGAAAGGGGTCCCGATCTGAGCAAGTCAGCAAAACAGTCGTTAGAATCATTTTGCATTGATTTTATAGATTATGCAAGTAATAGAAAACAGCAAACATGTGGCACCATAGCGCATGTATTGGCGCGGACATTTATATTCAGGGACAACCGAGAAATTAGTGAGACAGCGGAACAAGGGCGGAGAAAACCCAGATTAGCAAGAATTATAATAGACATCTCATCAAAACAACCACTGTTTACTGAAAGATTAAATGTACTAAAAAAGTTGACTGAAGCTTTTCCGGAGGATCCCAACTTCATTGCTCATTTAGGAAGATTTTATGCATATTGTCGCCCAGATGATCAAAAGATAGCAGAACAATGTTTACAGAAAGCCCTTGACCTGGCAAACGAGCAAACAAAAGGAAAAAAGATAGAGGAACTTGACGAGAGATGGAAACTATCGCTCATGCATATCTATCATATGTATGGAACTATTATCCAAAAACAAATTGCGATGTACACTGGTCAAAAAATCGACGATATTCCTCTTAAAAAGACAAAAGGTGTGAACGTGAAACCTCGGTTAGAGTATTTAGTACCTCTTGCTGAAAAATCTTGCAATTTCTTTAGCCTTTGTCGTGAATGCACCCCTCCAGGGAGAGAAAATTGTTACGGGTATGTTGGAGAAATTAATGTTCGACTGCAGATCTGCGACTTTGTGGAAAAGCACTTTGAAATGGGCGATTCTCGAGGAATCAAAGGATTTCTTCGTGCAAAGTCCGACGATTGGCAAGGAACCGACTTTGTGAAGAAAAGTATTTCCATCATTGACACACTTTTGATGGAATGCTACAACGTGATAGATCAGGAAGACATGGACCCATCAATTCAAAGTTCCGTATTTTGGTACAATTTCCTTTTCCATAAAAATACCGTAAACCTTGATACTTTGTCTAGTTCTCAAGACCCGACAACATTTCGTCTGCGAATTGCAATGAAGAAACTGAAATGCGTTGAAAAAAACAAAGACTACCGGTATACAGTTTTGGAACAAATCCAATCAACCAATGATATGGATGACATAGTCTCTTGGTACGAGGAAATTTTCAGAAAAAATCCTTTTGATGGACCACTGGAAAACAAGCGTGCTTTAGATCGAGATTATCAAGAGTGGCTCTATGCGATACGACATGCAAAATGCAGTAAGCACTATGATTTAGAAAATGTTTTGCTTGTTGTTAAACAGTGGGAAGATCAATTAAAATCACCTATGTCCAAATTTTACAATTTCATTTTCACTAGTCTCATTGGATTTGGTTCAAAGAAATTCAGTGGGAAAACGGAATGCCTTCTGGAGGCTCAGCGGATTTTGAAAAATGATATGAAAAAAGCTGGAAAATTCCTTTTAAAACCAAAGTATCCTCGGGAATGGCTAGGAAAGGATGAAACTGGAGTTCGACGTCTTGTATCAGGGACTAGATTCTTGAGCCTGAATTTGAGTGATCGAGACGTGGTGAAGAGTTTGGTGATGTCTGATTTAGCAGTCTGCAAAGGAACAATTTGTCAACCGAACAACAAAAAAGGCGCAGGGTTTATATCTCTTGACCTTGGAGATAATTTGGTTCAGGTGACAGTGTTCTACATCCCTAACGTATGTAACCTTGTTGGATCCCATTATGGAGGCCAAAGGGTAGAGTTTGTGATAGGTTTTACGGTAGAAAACGGATATGAGGCTTTCAATGTGAAGTTACTAGAAAAGTATGGCTGTGGGTCTTGTTGCGGCTCAGTCGAAATAACACAGCATGAAACTTTTGCTGCGTGTGGTATTTGTGGCAATAAGGTCGTTAAAGCAGATATGAACCGCATATCGTCAGATTAAGTTAGTAATTACCAGTGATTAGAGCACCTTTATTATTTAAATAACAGAATTAGCTTTTTATATGATTGATAATTACCCTACTCCGTTTTATCATGTTACATTTATATGTCAATATAACAAAATGCCATAGAAAGGTCAATTTTTATTACTTACTTACTTTACAACGTTGATACTTAAACAATATTGTATTAATTATTCATTTGGTGGATCAGTTTGTTTTTTAAATGACCAAGTCAGTGTATTTTTTTTTACTGCAAAGCTTATCCCCATTTCAGTTCTTTTATATTAACTCCAGTTTGCTAAACGTTCATGTAAACCACCGGTAATATGAAAAGAGAATTTGGGGAGGAAAAAGTGGACTGATCATGAATCTTTGTACTCTCCCCGTCCACAATGACGGTAGATCATATGATTTCATCAGTGTTTACGAAAAAATGTAAACACTTTAAAATATAATTCTGTCTACTAAAAAAGATGAGGTCCAGAGTTTGTTATTTTTACATATATTTTTTTCCAAAGAGTGTTTAGTCGCTCCGTGATATAAAATGTGAATGTACATTCACAACACGTTGTTTTTACAAGATTTCAGAGTGCGTAGTTTTTTTTAAAGTGTGTAACCACAGCCCTCTTTAAATCTTTGAGTATGGAATCAAACATGCTGAAAACCAACTATCTGAATGCTCCTTGATTATCCTACGAACTTGTCTTTAGCTAATGTATGTATATGTATTTTGAATATTTTTTTTGTCTTCCCATGAGTTATCTAGAGGACAATAAATTTATTAAACTATATTGATTTTAGCAACATGTTTTATTTTGGTTTATTAATCTATTGTTTTATTTGACATTGTTATATTATTAATTTAATAACTGACAATTGTGTTTTTGTACAGAATTGTAAATTTTACTTTATTATTGTCCTATTGCATGTATTTTTATCATCAGTCTATGCTAATAGAATCGTTATGAATCTAATTGTTAGGAACCAACATCCAGTCTCGTTCATGTGGTAACTTTGGGTAATTTTCTCAGTTTCACGATTAGTATGCCCTATTCCGATTTTTTCTTATCCTATCGCGTCCTCAAAAAATGCAGCATGTATTATGTCATTGCATACCAAAACATTCAATTTTTCTTTCGTGGGTTGAAAATTATGAAAACTAGTATTCGTGTAACTGAAAAAAAAATTCATACTGGCCTTGAGTCATTATTTTAAAAATATTTTAACATTTGCATTTTTCGTTATTCTTGATAAGAATATATTTTTTTCATAACATAAAAGTCATATCTGGGTATTTTAATCATAATTGTTTTGTAGCAAGTTATGGTTCACTGATTAAAATTTATTTATCTGAATGTTTTAGCTAGTCAATATTTTGTGTCATGTTATTTGATTATTTATTCTTTTTTATTTATTTTAAATATATTTATTTTGGAATCATTTCAAATGTTATTGATACTGATATACTAGTAAATCATCTTATTATGTAACAATTATTTGGTTTATTTATAGTTGCACATTTATATGTTTAGGGTAATATTTGTATTCATTTGTATTTTTTGTCGTTGTGTACTTGTTTGTGATGTTGTTTTGGAGTTGTCTTTCTTTTAACACCATGCCAGTGTAGATCTATGCAAACAACAATACCTCTGACCTATCAGTATGTACCGGTATTCAAATGTTTTTTAAAGTGGAATGCTACACCAAAATTTTATTTTATAGATCGGTAAAGTATCATTTCTGAAACATGATTTCGTTGTTCAAAGAATATACCCTTTGTTATTTTATAAATGCATGATATCAATATCTAATAAATCATGTCCAGTAAAGTCAATAAATTATGTAAAAATTCTCGATCAAATTTATTGGATTCTTTCTGCGTATGCTAATTTTATCGAATGAGAACATTTACTTTACAATTTTTTAAATGGTTACTCAAGAATACCGGTAATATTAAACCTTGCGATGATTTTTTAACAATACTGTAATGTTTGCAACCCCCCCCCCCCCCCAATTATTCCTCATACCAAATACAAGTATACACACACACTAACACTGATAAAAGAATGTATGTTTTCATGACTTACTTGGTATGTCTTTCTGTGCTTAGATTTTACAAATTGATAGCAAATTTTCTATTGCAAAATGTCAAAAACTAAAGTCAATAAATTGGCTTCTAAATGTTGAATATATTTTCCTTCTTTGTAAAAAAGATATGCAATCAAAAACTATTGGTTTCATCAAACAACACCCGAGTAATTTATCTCTAATATTCTGAAATAAAAACTTTGTTCATTTGTGTAAAGTTCCCTTGTAAGTTTCATTCAAGCAAGTTCATGTAACAGAACACAGTGTAATATTTCAATATTTTAATTTGCTGTTTTCATCAGTTTTTCTGTACAAATATCATAACAGAACTTTCTTCAGTGTTGTCACATTACAGAATGTACACAACCAGAAATAAATAAAGTTGACATACTACAGCATATATATAATAGAGAGACCAACACTATGAAAACAGTACAAGTGATAAATGATCAGTGTACTCTCCTTTTTTAATGGCACCTTGAGAAACTTTTATAAAGAATTTCACAAAAATTCAAATAAAAACTTTAACTCGTTTTTAAAACTTGTAAAAAATTAAAATAATATTCTTTTTTTAAATCTCAAGAAATTAAGCCCAACATATCTAAAATTTCTTATCATTTTTCAATTTGATGTTTCAAATTTCATTGGCAAGTACAAATAATTTTCATATCCGATTTTATCTTAGAAGGAGAATTATGATGTACATTTCATGAATAAAACATAACACATATAAAGACATCAAAA
>WFKH01003881.1:13979607-14081041 GCA_016163765.1 Magallana hongkongensis | reverse complement strand
ATTGTACTGAGTAAAGAATGAGCAATAATGGGCATTTTACTAGAAAAACGGAAGCCATTCTTATGTATGGTTCTCGATATATCATCACCTCACCTATTTCAGGTTATCAATTAACAATTCATCCACAAAAAATTATACCTTGGTCTTGCTTATGATATTTAAAAAATAACATTTATAGAAGTAGATCAAACAAACCTTAAATCTATCAATAGCAACTTATCTGCTGATATTGAAATAAAAAAGATATTTTTTTATTGGTCGAAGCAGCAAACAAAAGAAAGATCAGTTACTTATAAATAATCGCTAAGTGTTGTTTCCAATTCATTGAACAGATTTCCGTACTAGGATACTGGGAGTACATTATCCATATGCATATTAAAATAGGACCGTGTTCGAGAAATATTTGTCGGTAAATACAAACACATTTTACTTTTCTTGTTTGAGAATATCGGACATTGTTTTGATGTGTCAGAGAAAATGTTACAATCGATTCATAGGAGCAGTAAATAATTCACGGAGAACATGCTACGTTGCACTTGGATACTCGCTCAATCTCATCAATGTTGACGATATCAAAAAGGAAAGAGATTGTCGATACATTCGTGAAATAAGAACTCTCTGTTTATTTGATAGACAAGTATTTTCAAAGTTTTTAGTTTCAACTCTATACCGATTATGGCAGACACATTGGTTAACTTTCGAGAAATATACACATAAAACATACAACCTATGTAAGTTATATTTTGTGGGGATTGAAAATAAACTGTCTTGTTTGAATACATACCAAAAACATTATAGCATTATGCATGTAATTTCACAATATATTTCATTTGGTATACAAGCACCCTAATTCGTGTTCTGTCTGAAAAATTATTTTCAATGAAAGTGATAAATTATATCTTGATAACATGTCATTTAAATGTACATGAAGTATTCTATATTGAATGAGAAGCCGAATATATTCCACTTTATGTAATTTGTGTTGTATTGTATTAAATATAATTAGCTAGATACTAGGCTCGTTTTAAAATCGTCTATTATTCAGTTTTCTTTGAATTTGATACCACATCTTTGATATTTCTAATATGGACACAGTGCATTCTTGTATGAGTAATGTCAGTATTGAATAGGAGTTATTCACCTTTACATAAACTGAAGCAATATTTTCATTTAAAGGGACTAAGACACAATTTAAGCTATAAAAATATATAATGTTTCGTTGTCTAGAACAGTTAATTTCAAAATATATTTGTATTGCTTGACAAAAATTTAAAAGTTAGAAGTGAAGTAACAAGCGAGATACGGAGATCAGAATTCGTTGAAATGCCTTCTGCACAACGCGATTAATGACATATAAACTATCACAAAGAATTAGAAATGCTCAAGTTCGCCATTCTAGACATCAACAAGAGGCCCAGGGGCCACATCGCTCACCTGAGCAACAATAACCTTAACTCTGATCAAATTATCATTACAGTAACAAAATCAAAATATCTTGACAACTAAGTACAGTAGATCTTGCTAAAAAATTTAAAATATCTTCCGATTTTTACCCACATATTTTTATGGTAAATACCAAGCCCCTTTTGTTGTATTTGTAAGAAGACACTACCTTAGGATGCTTCCATACAAGTTACAGCTTTCCTTGGCCTAATACTTTTTGAGAACAAGATTTTTAAAGATTTTCTCTATATATTCCTATGTAAAAATTCATCCCCTCCATTGGGGCCCCCATCCTACCCAGGGGAGCATGATTGAAACAAACTTGAATCTTCATTATCTGAGAATGCTTCCACTCCAAATTTGAGCTTTCCTGGCCTAATAGTTTTTGAGAAGAGGATTTTAAAAGATTTTCTCTATATATTCCTTTCTAAAAATTCATCCCCCCCCCCATTGGGGTCCCATCCTAACCCCGGGGAGCATGATTGAAACAATCTTGAATCTTCACTATCTGAGAATGCTTCCACTCCAATTTGAGCTTTTCTGGCCTAATATTTTTTGAGAAGAAGATTTTTAAAGATTTTCTCTATATATTCCTATGTAAAATTCATCCCCCCATTGTGGCCCCACCCTACCCCCGGGGACCATGATTAGAACAAACTTGAATCTACACTACCTGAGGATGCTTCCATACAAGTTACAGATTTTCTGGCCTAATAGTTTTTGAGAAGAAGATTTTTGAAAAATACCTACAATTTTTTAATAATTCTAAATTATCTCCCCTTTAAAGAGGGCGTGGCCTTTCATTTGAACAAACTTGAATCCCCTTTACCCAACGATGCTTTGTGCCAAGTTTGGTTGAAATCTGCCCAGTGGTTCTGGAGAAGAAGATGAAAATGTGAAAAGTTTACAACGACGACGACGAGGACAACGACGACGACGACAACGACAGACAACGGACAAATTGTGATCAGAAAAGATCACTTGAGCCTTTGGCTCAGGTGATCTAAAAATTGAGTTTGAACATTTTGAGCTCAAATTGTTTCAAATTCCTTTATATTAAGGACTAAATATTTTCTTAAGAAACAGGCCGCATAAACTTCGATCGCAGTTAAATGTTTTGTGGTATGAAGTTGGTTTTAACTGTTTTAGGGTTTTTTTAAGATAATTTTGTTACAAATTAATACATGTATCTCAAAGCAATTGTTTGTTCATGCTTTGAACTTTATTTAGGCCCAAATCTGACCATGCAGTGTCCTCTTTAAGGTTAATTCATTATTACATTACCTCCATTATATCTCACATGATAGTATCGGTACTCAACTTCCATTCTGAAGTCTAGGCGAAGGAAGTTTCAGGTTCGGATTCAACTGTGAATCAAGAAATCCATTTTCTGTTGGATTATATCGTTAAACTATTGAGTTATGTGATATAATAAGAATGCCTCACTGATCAATAGCTCATACAAGCAATAGATATCAAATGGATTTTCTTAAATGGCGATCGGCGAGTGAATTAAACAATCAACAGGTTACATAATGCAAACTTAGCTCTAAAATTCAAAGTACGACATGATGAATGAATCTCTTGACAATCAGTCAACTGTGAAAGGTCCCTAAAAGGCAACAATAATATGACTGAATGGCAAAGCTCTGGCAGTCAGTCATCTTTCTGGACCTTCCAGTTAACATTCAGTTGACTGAACGGCAGAACGGCAGAGGTTCGACCTATAATATTTTCATTGACAAAAACTTTAAACCAAAATGTTAATTTTACAACATATGGCAAATCTCAACATAAGAAGAAGAACAGTTCACATGAGTATATCTCTTATAAATCGGTCGTTAGGTCAGTCCAACTTAAGTAAAAACAGCAGTGACCTACAACTGTTTAGAGATAAGATATAAAACGTAATTGAATATAAGGACACCAACCTGTTAACTTCGTAAATCACTGAACAAGATGAACGTTGTTGTATTTTGTACCAACTTTCTTGTCCCTGCCATGGGATTTTTATTCGAGGGGAATTCCCCTGGACATGAACCAGGACAGGGAGGTAACAGTTAAATCAATGACTATTTTTGTATCATTTTTGTCTCTTTTTTATCGTAAAATGTGTAACTTAACATTTTTGGAGTTATAAATGCAAATACTTTTCAAAAGAATATCACTTTGTTTGCTTTTAAAACAAGGCAATTATTAATTTTCAACTTCTTTGCATTATAAATGGGGTTTTTTTTTGATACACATGTTGAGTTCTGAATTTTGTTTTTGGGTGTGTGTCCAAATTATACCAAAGTTATTTGTTTCAATTCTATGCACACGTGACTTTTGTTTTATAAGTTGAAAGGTTTCCAAGAGATTGTCAGGATATCCTTTGGGAAGGATTCACTGAGAGCAAGGTGTATAAAATATATCCCCAGGGGTCGGGAGAACTGAACGTCTTCTGCGACCAACACACAGACGGGGGAGGATGGACGGTATGTTATAATTGTTGCTATTTTAATGAAATCAAGAAATTGATTTTGAGAATCTATTTAGTTACCATGGTACATTTTATACCTCGAAAATATGCGTTTCTCCATTTTTTCTGTAGTTTAAAAACTAATACTTCTATTTCATTTTCTATTTTCCCCTAAAAATGTCCAAATTGCTCATAAAAGGCTCTCAAATATGCATTGAAATGCCATTTTGCCATCTTTACCTTTTATTAGCACGACAACGGGACCACATATATAGCAACAATTAAAATGTGTTGAGCATTTTTACAAATCAATCAAAGTCCATCAAACTGTAAAGTATGAAGAAAATTGGTGACTGTGAGTGGCTACCGGGTTTTGATTCTTACATAAAATATTAAATACTATCAATGTTATCTAACTGTGTCTATATGTGATGTGTTGCGATTAATTGGTTTAAGAGTAGCAACAGTTCTTCGGGAAAAAAAACCATCGCTTTAAGATAGATAATACTACATTATAGTAGATAATTTACACTTGTTTTGACAAAATAAACATGTAATAATTTTGTTTCTGATACACATATGCATGATTATGAGGCGTAAAAATACCATTATTCATTTTTTTCACAAGGTCATACAGAGGAGATATGATGGTGTAATCGACTTTTTTAGAACATGGAAAGACTACAAGTATGGTTTTGGAAACAAGTCTGACGAATATTGGCTTGGTATTGTAGTTTATTTACATTTCCATTGAAAAATATTCGGGTGTATCCCAACGGTTAACAATTTATTTGAATCATAATGTCCGTTTGTCCAGTTATGGCATTCCTTTGTTGGGATTTGAATAATGGTAGGATAGTGTTCGTTTTCTCATTTTCAGTCTAAAGCTGTGAAAGGATCACTTGTATATAACAAAAGAATTGAGCTATAGGGGAGACCGATTTCCCGGCAAAAATCACTTTTAAAAATCAAAGTTCTTTTGATATTTTCTACTGTACATATTTCTAATTTTTTCGAATTTTCATTTAGAACGTAGCATATTGCGCTTGTTATTCTCAAGTTAACCTTCAAAGTTGGCTAAAACATCATTTTTGCAGTAAAACGGTCTATTTCTGCATGAATTTTGGAAATCCATCAGGGAAGGCCTGCCCCTAACAAAAAACTAAGATATTTTGATAGGTTTTGATCAAAGAAATAAATTAAGATATGATTTTTTTAGGGGCACCCCTGCCCTGAGGTCGAAATTTGCTAAAAACCTACCCCCAAAAATTAAAACTTATTTGTATTATAGTGGTTTATATATACGTGTTACACCTGTAAGGTTTGAATAGCTCAGTTGGTTTCACCGCTATCACTTACCGCATATCTAAATGTTTTTTGTATCCTGGTTCGATTCCATCTGTTGGCATGATTTTTCTTTCTTTTTTTTAAATTATAAACACCTTTTTATTTTTTATACAGGATTGTGCATTTTGTATTTTACTCCGATTTTCTTCCTTTAATGCACGTGTTTGCTCTTCAAATTGAAGACATTTATGAAAAAGTATGTACTGAACTGAAAGCAATCAACCGTAACTATACCATAGTGTAAGCACGTTTTTTTGGAGGACAAGAACCATTCACTCTGTGATACTCGAGACAAATGCCACATAAAACAATCATGCTGAGCAAAAACTGTTGCGTTTGGCTTTCCAGAACATCTATAGGAAATGGTACAATTGTGGGAGAAGTACTGCAAAGTAGATGCAGTTCGTTCTTTGTAAAGAACTTGTGCATTGGTGATATTTTACGCCAAAAATGCAGGAGGAAGGTTTAAAGATTAGAAAAAAATGGGGGTGGGTCAATTACAGTTTTCCGTCCCCTTGCCGTCCCGGCATCAGGTACGTCCCCTTATATAAAGGATGCAGCTGTTAATACGGAAAAGAGTTCTGTCGAATGTACAGTGATTTATGATAGTGTTCGAACGCCTCGTAAAAATCCTTCTACATCTACAAACATCACTCTTCCTGTTACTTCTGTTGGAAAAACTAAGGTGACGTGCATTATTTGTCGCAAAGAGTCAAAGGGTTAGCGACCTTTGAAATCGCGTCACGCGAGACTTTCGATAGTTGCTAATATGTCCCTGGTTGTAAATAAACGGATATAAAATACATGTATTGTATTATAGAAAGTAAACTGAAAAAAAAATTAAAGATAATAAAGTAAAAAAAAGCGTCCATAACTCATACTGCTCGGACAACGACCGTGAAACTTCTTTTTCAATCATTATTCATTATGAGAACTAGAATCTAAGAGTTAACTGTGTATGGCCTAAAATCAAGAAGTGGAACGGAAATCGATATGCATTTTGTAAAGACAGAAACCAATACCGGCCCTATAGGTCAATTCTTTTGTTATATACAAGTGATCCTTTCCTGATTATAAATTTCTTTTATTGATTCTTATAGAAAACGTCATACATATATTTCTTATTTCTCATGTCTTATTTCATTATTTGAAATTTCAAGCTTACTGACTGTAATTTCCATTCTCTTCCGTTTCAACGTAAAACTTTTATAAAGAGCTATTTTATTTTCGATCAGGTAACCACAGAATATACGAAATAGTGCAACAGGGCTTTTATGAATTGCGAATAGATATGGCTGACTTTAGTAGTGAAAGCAGATATGCTGTATACAAACGATTTTTTATTGGGGATGAAACAACTGGTTACCGATTACACGTAGAGGACTACGAGGGCAATGCAGGTATTTCAACTTTTCAACTCAATTATGTGTTCATTTATCAATAAAATATCTATTTTTTAGAGCAATAGTTGTTCTCGTTTTGAATCAATGTATGTAACATTCCATTTTTTCCCTGGGTAATTAGTCTGCATCCGAAGATCCCCAATTTTTTAACTAGCTAGCCAAACATTTTCTTAAAATTAGCAGGGTGTAATATATGATATTTAAAGGGATATTTCAAACGGCTCCCTTTGTGTCAATGTCTTCATATTCTTGGAAATTTACATGCGATCTCTATTTTGATAAAGTTTTTAATGATTTTTTTTTTCTCTTTACCAACATTTGATGACTAAAAGGAGTTAAAGATATTGTTATATCACCATATTACCAATACTCAGGAAGCATTTAATTAAAGCGTTGTTCTCGACTTACTGTAAGATACCATAGTGCTTTGTAACGATTTACTATCTAGTAACTTATATGTAAATGGATTGTAGTATCTCAACGAAAACCTTGAAATAAAAACACAATCTAAAATACTTTGAGATTTGTACAGCATTTTTTTAACAGGGGATTCATTAACCGGTCATCACAATGGAGCCCAGTTTCACACAAAAGACCGCGATACCTCAAATTCATGTGCCACAACGTATAAAGGAGGTTGGTGGTATAGCGACTGCCACGAGTCTAACCTAAATGGACTATATCTAACTGGAAACCACAAGTCCTACGCGGACGGCATTAACTGGAAGGCATGGCATGGGTACCATTACTCCTTGAAGACCACGGAAATGAAAATTAGAAGACTGTGAAATATTTGTTCGATTTATTCCTAACTTTCTTTGTGTATATTTTTATTAAGAAATAAATCGCGCTGCAAATTGGATGCAGTCTACAGACATGTGTTAATGACTTCGTGAAATTATGCATGACTGTTTCAACAAGCGTGAAATTGATAGAACTTGTAAATAATCTTCAGACTTGTTCCGGACAGTTGGTCAACTTTTTAAGATGTACTCTGTAACTTCCTCAGTAAGGAAACACCTTAATGGTTAAAAATCATGCAACATGAACTATTACAGTAACTACAGATCCTGTGTATTTGTCCTCATCTTGAATTCTGCATCGATGTAGAAAAAAGTCTATGACAGTTCTCCGTGTGAATCCTTTGAATTACATGTACTTTGGATTCTTTCCGGAAATATAATAAAAATCAATACGATACGCGGATGATAATGTAAAAATTGCAAGGTTGTACTGTCATTAAAGGTTCAGTTTGTGTCTTCAAACATTCTACATCGATTTTTTTTTATTATTGGATGTACTTCAAGATAAGCGTAATCTACATAAAAAGTGAAGGAAGAAGGTCTTTGAACGTACTACAGGTGCAGTAGCATTTTGTTATGTCATAATGTATGTCATAGTTTGTTATTTATTGCAGACCAGCAAGAAGACTTTTTCATATAAAAGAATTAAAAAATAGTTGTATAATCTGTATTTTTTGCCGCGGTTTTAGGGAGTTTGTTATTTAAAGGGACTTGGACACGATTTGAGCTCAATATTAAAAATTTTATTTTTTCAATTTTAATGTTTAAAATGGTTAATGTGGGTACTTTTAATGCTTTGTCAAAATTTGAAAGTCAAATATTGAGTTATAAGCAAGATACAGAGTTTGAAAATCTTTGTTTTGTAAACAAAGCTCGGGCTTTTTAAGGCTTACATATGTGTTTTATTGGTATAAGTCTCAATCAAATGTTGCTTTTTCTGTTTATCATATTATCTATGAACACATTGAATCAGTTTACCTTGTTTGCCATGAGTAATTTGCTCAAAGAAATGGCAATTCCATACTTTACATTATTTGTAAACAAATATAAGACTCGAGCCTTGTTTACAAAATGATTTCTTACCTCTGTATCTCTCTTATAACTTGACTTCCAACATTCAAATTTTGGTCAATCATTCAAAATGAGCATGTAAACCATTTTATACACGAAAAAAGAAAAGGAAAATTTTGATCTAAAATCGTGTCCAAGTCCCTTTAAACAATAACATGCTTTCTTTGGTGATTCATGCGGAATATAACGGTAGCGGCATAACAGAAAAAATATATAACCCCCGTTAGCGGGTTATGGAATTTTTTTCTGCAATGATCGCTATACATGACATATAACACTTTTATTATTTTTACCTTTCCAAACATTATTAAAAAAACATATTTTTGGTCAAATATTGTAAAATTTAAAAATTCTAAACCAGTGAAATTATTTAGATTATAATGTACTTTTATTCACATTAATATCGACAGGTGTCCCATACCACCTTAACAAGGCGCCGGAATAAGCGGAGGTCAAGCTCAGCTGCTTCGTCAATTTCACAAGTATTTTTCGTGTTCCGTATTTAGAGCGTTACGGAAAGCGCTTTTAGCTTGTTTATATTCGCGGAAAGATTGAAACTGCATCCCTCTCGGTCTTCTTTCCTGTACCCATATTCGACGCAACCTTCTCTTTTTAAAGCGCTAAGCATAGCTCAGCGCTTTATTGTCGTTAGACTTCTACTTCCGGTGCAAGGAATAACCGCCCTCTATGAGCAGAAATAAATATCATTTAAACTGGTTAGGGAACCAGTTTCAGGGGTTTACGCACATAATTGCACGGGTTATTTTGAATCTAATGTGCGGGGCTTACGTACATCATTGTAGGGGCTGCTACGCAGTGATGAGGAAATATAGTGCGTATACAGAAGCTAAAAAGTAGAAATATCAAATAAAAGAGGCATGATAAAAACCGGCTTGTAAATGTCATGAATATAAACATGCCAACTTTCTGATTACTTTAACTTTACAAAAGGTATATGGACACTAATTTTCAGTTTCATGATGTAGCATCCATAGATGAAATATCTTTGTTCTCTTCTTCCATTGCTGCCAAAAATTCAATTTTCTTTTATAATTTACCAAGAGGTAGTTCTACTTGTCACTGAATGATAATAAATCATTTTGTAACGAGATGTATAATTCTCTTAAAATTTTCATTTAAAATTCGTTCTTTGATTTCCAAATTGCATGAAAACTACATATCTCCTTCATCTTTCACATAAGGAAGTTTTACCTTGTATGTTATAATATGTTGTAAATAAATAACTCATTATTCATAGAAATTTGATTTGTTAAAACAATACTTTCATGTTCTCTCTCTAAAATGAGTTGTACAATGTCTAATTCAAAACATGATGGTCATCAGCAAATAAACATAATCTTTTCTCATTCCGTGTCATTAATTGTTAATTGCAAATTTCTACCACACCCCCGGTAACTATTATTACATATGTTTTTAAGAGCTGTTTTATTTTAACAAAATGTTCTTGATGACAGTTTAGTTATGCTAAGTAGCCATTTAGCTATGCTGCAAAATAACCTTTAATAGAGCCAGTAGTGGCATAACAAAACAAATTATATTAATGGTATTTATGGTGGAAAAACTCACAGCATGAATATAAGGAACTGACTAACACTTCAAGTTTGCATTGTACATCTCACTTGTGTGGACGTTTATCTTGCCTAGCTTACATTTGTTACTTAGACGCAACAACTTACCAGCTAAATGCAGTACATATGCACAAGAAGATTCAGAACATCAATTATAATGGTCAATGCAATACATTTATAAAGAAAATGCACGTATAACAACAACATAAAAGTGCAAACATTAGACAAACAAATGTATTTAACACGTCGCACACAAGATCCAGGTGTGAAATCAAGTGTAACAAAATCAAAGGCTTTTATATACCATGTTTCAGGCAAGTGTCCATTTACAAGTCATGTTGAGCTTTAATTTCCATTAACTTTAGTGTAAATGATAAATCATAATATATAAATTTAAAGAAAACGAGTTTCAAACCAAATTTTCTTAATCAAAAATAAATTAAATAAGGATAAATATGGATGAGTACAACTTCAACGCCATTTTAACCTATCTGGCCTTGGATGCATTCATTTGATATTAATTAAACATATGCCAAAATTTCAATAAGTCTCATTTCTAACTAAGCTTGCACAAAGTAAATTTCATTTAGAACTAATCTAGGTTAGCGCTTTTCAGTACTTTCAGTACTTTGATTGACATTTTTCGTCCATCCCGGTTTTAATTTGTAAATAGGTTTAATTCTGATTAAGGAATGGTACGCGCTGCACAAGAAATTAAGAGTTTCAACCAATTTTGTATTATATTCTATAATACCCTGAGATAATTGGATTTGGGAATCAAGTATTTCGTATAATTCAATTTCAGTACATCTGTCGTAAGTTACTGGTGTCGCCTTGTGCCATGCTGAAGCTTGTTTTGTGATATGCGTAAAAAATGTACATGTATATCCAGACATAACGTTACACAAATAGAGAGGTGATCAGAGATTACACTAAATTGCTCACCATGTACAGTTTAACGTAATATACAGAGTGAATGCTATCCAGATATGTTTGAGAGTGATCACTGAGTTTGTGCTCTTATATAACTGCAACGTCACATTTAGATTCATCTAGTGGTAATCACAAGGGTAATGTTGATGATATTATACCCCTAACGTTCCAAGATAAAATTCGTAGCATATGTAGTAAGATAAGTACAATCGTATATTCATAAAACATGTTATTTTAAGTGTTTTAGTGGACGGCTTGCCATCGGACGCAGAGTTTTGTTGAGAATCGCGTTGCTAAAATAGTTTACTCCACTCCTGTTCCTTGTACCATTTGCTGCAGCGGACCCTCTCATGCTGAAAGTCCATGGATTCTACAGCGTTAGTATTGAAGAGAGACGTTTATTTTAGCTGTTTTGACTTAAAACCGACCTTTCGGCTAGAAAAGCACACGATGTTTTGCTGTCTAACAATTGTTTGATTCCGTCGTGCGTTGATTCTTAGTTCACTCCGTATAAGAAATACTGAGCTGATTTCTTATACATGTACGTTACACCTAGAAACATATCTTAAAGTTTGTTCTTTTCTTTTCAGGGGTGTCAAGACTTTTAGAGTTATTACTAGATTTTGGTTTTTGCGATTTTTCAGTTTTCTGATCTGAGGAGGACTTGTGAATACCGTTAGTTTCATGTACAACCGTGATAGCAGCACAGGTGTTTTTGGCACAGTCCTGTTGGTCATACGGACCGCTTACAGGAGATCGGACACCTCTCTCTGGGTAGACTTGTTGTGGAAGAAACTACAGAGGCAAAATTTTTAGACATTTTTCTCTCTAGTATTTTCTTTTGTTGACTTGTACATAATTTTGACAAGCGGTTTAGTGCACTGTTTAATTTGTTATATTTGATCTGTTCTTCGGTATAGTCCAAGCCATAAGCACTTAAGACGGTTCTTTGTGGTCTGTCGAAACGATTCACAGTGCGATGCGTGAGTGCCAAAGTCACGTTTTGATTTTTCTATATCTGTGAAAAAAAGAAGACTTTTGTCTGTAGCTCGGTTATCTTTGAGAGAGAGAATGGATAACTTGGGTATCATTCATTTAAGCTCTCGAGAGAGTGTCAACTCTCTGTACAATATAGCAGTGATTGAGTGATATCCAGCGTAACTCGATAATCGAAGGTTTTGGAATCTCGGAAAGTCGCGACTTTCATTTGTCAAAAACATCAGAAAAATTGGACTTGTCATCGTTGTAAAACATATGAAGCGCGAAACAGTCTATAGCATATCTAACTATACTGGAATTGTGCTTTGTTGTTGAGTCAGTCTCTTTTTGACAATAAGAATTCCTCATCAATCATTGGCTGCAAAAGCCTAAAGGACGCCAAGTTGGTGGTATTTATGGCAATGAGCAATGAGAGAAAAATTCAAAGATAATTACATTGAAAGATAATCAGGACATTATAACAAAACTTAAGATTGAAAAGAATAAAACAAAAAATGTAATTAAATTAAAACTTTAATTTTAGATTAAAATCCTTTACTGACGTGAACTTTAACTGAATGGGTGCAACAAACATGTGATTAAAGTTTACGTGAGTGTATCTATCAGAACTCGGTCGGATTTGTCCAAACAACGACTTATAATTGGTTGAAGATAAGACAGAACTTTATTTCCTTGTAAATTGTATATAAAGACAACCACCAAATACTTCTTAAATAAATGAACAAAAATATGAACATAGTTGTATTTTGCACCTCTCTCGTTGTTCCAATCATGGGATTCCTATTCGAGGGAAATTCCCCTGGTCATGAGCCAGGACCCGGAGGTAACAGTTAAATCGCTAACTACTTTTTGTCTTACTTATTGTTTCTTTCTTATCTTTAAAGGTAATCAAACATTTTTTTCTCTTGATACATAAATACAATATTAAGTGCAAGTAAAGTACTTCCATTCTTTGTTTATATGAAGTAACATGTATTATGAAAATTGCAAGCGGTTCGATTGTGAAATTACCACATAAAACCAAACAAAAAGTGTGAGATTTATGAAATAGATGTTGTCTTTGTCGGATTAGGTATTTATGTGGTCATTTGTTACATCAATGCAGACATCAAAGGATGTAAACCATTTTTAGTTTACATTTATATGAAAGCAGACAAATGTTGCTCTTTTTTAAATTTATGCCATTTATTTAATAGTCGAAAGATTTCCAAGAGATTGTCAGGATATTCTTTGGGAAGGATTCACTGAGAGCAAGGTGTATCAAATATATCCCCAGGGGTCGGGAGAACTGGACGTCTTCTGCGACCAACACACGGGCGGGGGAGGATGGACGGTTCGTTTTTATAACTATATATCATAGTTGTAAAAAAAATAATTACACACACTAAATTTAATAACGTATCACGAAATCGTAACCAATGACACAGAGATAGTTAACCTTAATACAAAAATACCATAATAAATATACAATAATCTTGTTTTACCTGTAGGTTATACAGAGAAGATTGGATGGAACCATTGACTTTTTTAGAAACTGGAAAGACTACAAATATGGATTTGGAAACAAGACAGACGAGTATTGGCTTGGTAGAGTAACTTATCTTATTGTAACTTAAAGTGATTTAACAAGTTTAAGAAAGGTCGGAAACAAATGCAAAACTTAGAGGATAACATGGAAAAAAAATGAACTTTTGTTGTGCGTAAATGTTATTGATAATGCTGGATACTCAGACTGACATCTTAACCTACTAAACAATTAAAGATGAAATCTTCCTTACACGGTCAATTTGACAATGTGAAATATTGAATGTAACCCATGCCTATAGAATCTAACAATCGGGAGATAAATGTAATATGTTAACAAACTATTCTTAATTTTTATTCAGGTAACCACAGAATATATGAAATTGTTCAGCAAGGTTTTTATGAATTGAGAATAGACATGGCCGACTTTAACAGTGAAAGAAGGTACGCTCTGTATAAAAGATTCTATATCGGGGACGAAGCAAGTGGATACCGTCTCCATTTAGAGGACTACGAGGGAACAGCAGGTATTAATTCTTCATATAAAAACTATGAATATTCAGGCTGTGAGTGTCATAAAAACGAAGAACGGTCATATAACATACTAGTAAATGTAATGGATTTCAAATCAAAAGGTGATCATTTTTCCAAGATAAAAAGAAGATTAATTATATAAATCTTGCAATTGATCACATATAATATTTCTTTTTTTTTAGTTTTATAAAGAGATGAATTCTCTTTTATGATTTTTGTTACATACAGTCTAGATCTGTTAAATGCGCCGTTGATAATCCATATATCAGGCACTAATTAAAGAAATTTCCATATATTGGTGGAGTACATGCAAATAATCATATTATAAATTATTATCTTATAAGGTGATTCACTGTTACAACGCCACAACGGAGCCCAATTTTACACAAAGGATCATGACGATTCGAATGGCTGTGCCAACTTGTACAAAGGAGGTTGGTGGTATAGCAATTGCCATAGATCTAATTTAAATGGACTCTATCTAACTGGAAACCACCAGTCCTACGCAGACGGCATCAACTGGTATGATTGGCATGGATACCATTACTCCTTGAAGACCACGGAAATGAAAATAAGAAGACTTTAATCTATAATATACTTGGCAAGCTTATTTTTGACTTTGAAGTTATATTGTTTTACAAACATTTCATTCAATAAAGATGTCTATAAAAAAAAATGAAAATGAGTTATTGAACCCGTCTAATGTGCATGTTTCGAAAAATTAAATTATGTCATATGACAGACTATTGCTTAAAGAGTTTATAACCACTTTTGTTATTAATGTATCTTACCTGTCAGGTGAGATATTTTCCTTTTAAAAATATATTCCTATAGGATTTTCAGAATTTCCTATCGGAATTGAAGAACTTCTTGTGGGAATATAAATTCCGATAGGATTTGAATAAAAATCCTACAGGATGTTAAATTCCGATAGGAAATTACGATAACCTATCGGAAAACTTCTTGTCTGAAATAAATTCCTGGAGGAAATACCTTTATCCTTTAGGAAATATAATTCCTTGAGGATTTCAAAAAATTCTACAGGATTTTCAAAATATCCTGTAGAAAAATTATTTCTACCATGAGAATAATTATTTTTCTATAGGATTTTATTTTTTAAAGGTAAATATCCCACCTGTCAGGTGCGGCACAAAAGTGGTTACATACTGTCTAGGCAATGATCTATCATTTGGTACATATGGATTTGCATTAAATTGCATCTTAAACGGGTGCAAAACTGCCAGCTTGTCACTGGCATTATTATCTGGCAAAGTGTTTAAGACATTTGTATTTACGGTATAAAGATTCCATGATTATCACACTACCATTTAATTGGAAAAGAGTGTTGTAATGCGCTGAAAAACACTGGAAATTTTATAATATGTCTTATACAAAACCACTTGTATTGTCTGATGTTCATTACCATTTAGTCTACTAGTTGTCAGATGAGTCTAAATCCAACATGAAATGCGCCGACACATATATGTATTTCTCTTTGGATGTACCGCAATAGTTTAAATAGGACATGATCTTGCTAACCTTGATAGTACTCAAATTAAAGATCACTTATACAAACATTTAAATCTGCAAAAAATTTATATTTCAAACGATCCAAGTTGCCTGCACTTCATGTATAAGGTATCACCATCTTGACAAATTCTATTGTCTCACGGAGACATAAAGGCGACCACAAATGATCTATGACCCTTACTGTCTGGTGCTACAAGTATGACTTTACATGTTTACCTTTATCCAGACTTTTCCTCCTAGTACCCTGCGTCATTCGGATTTTAGTATCCAAAGATCTGATATGGCATACTTTTACCATGCGTCTCTTAGATTTTTAAAATTAAGTTATAATGATTCCAATTTGGGTCGCGCATTACACTTTCCCAAAATATGCCCAACTAACGAATTCATTTTATCTACATAGGTCCTAATTAACTATAGTACATGTATATGATAAGCAGACAGGGGTTCATTCCCATAACTAGGTTTAGAATTCCAAAATGGGTTAACTTCTTCTGAATATCTAAAGATTGCAACATTGCGACCAGACATGGTAAAAGTTACGGACGCACTGTCAAACATGCATGCAATTTATTGCATGCAGGGGCGAATCCAGAAATATATCCAAACGATTGTGCAAAAAAAGTTTCAGAGGCAGGTCGGCTTGGGTTTTTTTTTTCTTGCAAAAACCTCAAAAATCCTAATCAATGAGGAGGGTAGAGGGGAGTAGAATAAAAAGGGTTGCGAAAAAAGTAATGTACTTTTATCGAATTATCAATTGTAAGGGGGAGAGACAGTTTTCTTTTTTTAAAATAGTTTTATATAAGGTTGCAGAAGAAAGATATTTTCGCAAGCGTCAACAGAACGGCCGCAAACCCTTTGTTTTTTCTGAACAAAAGAAATGAAAAAGATGTACGGACAAAGCTGTGTTTTTTAATGATTAAAATGCAAAGAAACACAGTTCCATTTATTTTTCTAATACATTGTTATTTTTTAAAATTATTTTCATAATTGGTCTCGTTAAACCACACGCTCTCTTTGAGCAAAGCTGCGTTGCGTAGACAAAGCGTTTGGTTAAACTAGACGTTAATAATACTCCGAGAAACGCACAGTCACTTCTTACTTTCATATCATATTCGACCGCCTTCTAGTGGTCGGTAATGAGAGGAGGATCAATGGCTTTTGCAAATCAAAGTTCTGAAGTACTGACGGGAGTTGATTTTATTGATTATTGTTTATCTTAAAATCAACGATATATAATTTCTTAGCTGTATTTGAATAATAACGCACATTTTTTTCTTATACGAATTCTTGGGCTTTTCCAACAAGAATTCCGAGCTATAGACGGAAAACCCCATATGAATCATGTTGTGTAATATCTAAATATAGAATTGACGCTCTTAAACTCTTCGATTCATTATGTATCAGTAATCGAAATATTTCTGGAAAATTGTACCCAAGCAATTTTTTAACAAACAAATAATAAAGTCTAGGCTGTAGAAATGACTTCGAACCGGTCTTATTAAACCCTGGCGTAGGAATACATACGACTACAAATAATATGTAAATTGTTCGTACCATTTTTTAAAAATCTGACTATTTTCAAGGTATTTATAAATAAGTTTCCTTTAAAAACAATGCTTCTAAATATATGACATCAAATTTATCGATATTTTTCAAGTACTAAGTCTTGTCAGCGGTGATGGTTTTCTATTCATGATTTGTGCTTAGGTCCAAACACTGCTTCACTTCCGTTTTGCCAGAGTAACTGCATAGGACATTTGATTAAAATCAACTCCCAAAAATAGAGGGGGAGATAAGGGCCCTGTTTTGTTTGTCTTTAAATGCCCGAAGTAGGTTCTGGGCAAAGCCCTGGTGGGGGTCCAGGAGATGAAGGGCCCGGAACCTCATGAATTCTAGAGATTTTATGTGAAGAATGAAACCGTTGAATAAACCTCAATATTGGTGTTACTGTAAACGTAAAAATAAAAAAAAAAAGTAAAAGAATTTTTTAGTAGGGCCGGTTACCTTGGAATACGTAATGAAACTGTCAAGAATTTTTAGGTGGTTAATTCTTGTTTTCTTTCTCAACTCATAATATATACAAAAAATCTTTAAATGTTTTGAATTTGTCTACATAGTTTTAATTGTTTAAATTAACAATCATGAAGCACTAATTATTGCAGAAATTATTTTGGTGAATAAAAAATCACAGTTCTAGCTTTTGGAAAAGTTTGATTTTTGTGATATTTGGACGTTAAAAATGTCGTTACAAATAATTTCGATTCATATGTGAACAACAGATTAAAAAATCTTTCTTGACTTAAGTAGTCTATTTGTCAAAAATAAATATTAGCACATTTTTAAATGACTATAATGCTGTTGTATACTACTCATCTTTACCTGACATTGAATTTTACATATGTACCTTATGTACCACTGAAATGGTTTGAAAGAACAATATTACAATGTATGATCATTGGTATACATGTCCATGCTGTAGTTAACCAGAGCATTAAGTACACCTGTATCTTCTGTTAGTCGGTACGTTTATGCTTCAACAGACGTCCTGCACAACTCGCCGTGTTAATTAAAATACATAGCTCCAAATTCAATCGCCTTTAATAGGTTTAAATGACGTCTCGGGCGGATATTGAATTGCAGTAGATTAAACGCCACTTTTTAAAATTCATTAACATTGACAGGCATACACCTAGGGTTTATTAAAACAGTCGTGAACATAACAAGCAGGTCTCTGGATATAAAGAAGGATTAAACTAATTCGCAGCTGAACTTTTCTGTATAGTAGCCGCCGGTCTGAGGACTCGAGTCGTCGCTTTGACCGCCGTCGAAGTTCAATCTCTATAACATCCATTTCGATTTTCTGGGAATTTATTTCAAGGAAAATATGTGCATCCGTTTCATTTTGGTCTTTGGGTAAAATTTATGAAATGGATTATTACAATTTATAAAAGGTAAGAGATTTAACATGTACAAGCAAGAGGGAACACTACACGATTAATAACACCAGTGAAATATCATTTTCCTTTCTCTGTGTGATTTATTAGCATTAGTAATATACAAACTATTATCACAAAATTATACTTGGTAAAGTTTTAATTTTTTTCATCTAAAATAGAAAGATTATCGGGTTTTTTTAAAATGTATTCAGTTGTTTCATTTGATTTTGATGTAGATTCATGATGGATATCACGTTGACGCCATTCAAAAGGCGTTACGTCGAAAACTGGCGTAGAGATGTACAGAAACATCTGGAGGAGGGGTCAATATGCCGCATTGTTGTAGCACAAATCAACAGGTAAAAGAAGTATATCACGACCCATGTGTAAATGTTCATCAGTGATAATAGTACACGTCCAGGGCTGCGTTTTACAAAAGAACTTACGACTTACTACCAAATTAATGAATGCTTATTAATCACAACTAATCAATGTTTCAATTTAATGGCTGTAAAATATAATGATTATAGAAATCAAGATAGTTGTAAATTAATGGTTTTATATAAATTTTGTCCATCAAAAAGCATTCAATGAGACCATAAATATTTACGAATTTGCCGTAAGTTCTTTTGTAAAACGCAGCCCTGAGATCAATCTATATCGTATTTTTCAGAAACTACTTACATTACGAACAGTTAGTATTTCATTTTATATAATGCAGTTAACAACACCATATATACAGTATATAAGACCTTAATTAAATGTTGGTACTGTGTCATTTAATATTTCATTTCTAGATCTGGTCATAATGTAGAAATGTTTTCTTTCTTTCAAAGTGATGACGAGGAAGGTTCAGATCAACCCGTGAATCCAACAACCCCGCTACCTCCCCCGCCCTCAGGAAACCGCGCCAAGCAAATCTCGCGTGAAAAATCGTCATCTGAAAAACTAGCTGACATGGCGGTCAGTAGTTCTCTACATATACAAGCTTTCCCTTCAGTTAGATTTATGTACACTAACGCAGTGGAACAGCAAAAGAAAAATTCTGAAAAACTCTTTGGTGGAATTCCCGTAAGTGGTCGGCAAGTTTCGCGCAAAGACGTAGCGGAAGCGGTCAATGTTTCCGAGGATAAAAACGAGTCAAAGCCCCTTGTGATTGTAGATCCACAGTTGATGACGCCATTAGAACATCCGGAACTGAGTACGCAAGAAAATAAGAAACCGAGCAAAGATGTTCGTTTTCCGATGAAGATTACCTCTCTCCAATCTCAGGGTGAATCCAAAAAATACGGCAGGTTGCCTCTGTTTGCCAAATGTAAAATTCAATCAACAGAACGGAATAGTTTTGTTGTATCAAGGTCAAACTTACTGAAAAACGGAAAAGCCAAAAATCACAGTTTCTTGACATTACCGGTGAGATTTCAAGTTCAAGCTCAGACTAATGACCGGTTAATCCAGAGTTCGGATAAATACATTCTAAAAGAGAAGACGAACCTATCACAAACACCGAGAAAAGACTTCAGGAGATCTCCAAGAAAAGTGGATTTCCCCCTTGCCACCCCTCGCGTATCTTCCAACACCGTTTGGGCGTGGTGATGATGGACAACCATTAATTAAATAAAGCATATTTTTATTATTTCAGTAACCCCTGCATAACCTCATTAAGTTATGGCACTCGTTGATTCAATCTCTTCTTTCGCCTCTTTTATTTTATTAAAAGCGAAAAGGTTATCACTAATGATGAAAAATCATTTCATGGATATCCATTATATAGTCTACATTCTTGATATACTATACTACTTTTGAACACATCACTGTTAGTTTCTTTTAAAGGGATCTTCCCTTATTAATATTTTTAATCTTGATAAACGTCTTTCTGATAAGGATTTTTATAGGATTGCACAAAAAAAATATACTAAAGGATTACCCTCAATACAAACTTACACCAAAGACCAGCGTCAAAATCGACTTCAAAGTGTTTTCAGGCTTAACTTTAATAAAATGAAAATTGTATTGATAGATAAATTAAAGGAGACCTTTCGCTTTCAAAAATGTATCTCCTTTTTCCTTGAAGTGGTAATCTCACAGAAGAGAGATCATATGGTTTAACTTTGTTCTTGACTAGATATTGTACAAATATTGCTGTCGATCTAGAAATTATCTGTACAACATCGCCGTACACGTTTCGTTTTCGACAACAAAGTCTGACCTAAGGCAATTAAGGTTTGATCCCTCTGGCTTAGTATCGGAATCTTTACAGCGTGATGTCAATAAAAATAGCACATGTCACTTGTCAGAGGCCCTAAGGCAAGAAAATCTCGCTCATATACAATGAAGTTGCACGTAATAAAATAATCTTAAGTGGAATAAACCCCTCACAATCAAGACTCGTTTGATTCCTTTAGAGAATAGTAACTGAATCCTTATCGAAATTTAAATGTGTGATCGTTCAGGTCGCGAACAAACTTGCACAATTTAATCCTTCGATGAAGATTAAGACATTTAATTATATTTACCTCTTAAATGGTGTTATTAGTGCTTAGCAGGATACGGAATTAAAAAATCTTTTAAAGAGCAATATATCAAATCGAACTTGTTTACTATGTATCTATTTCAAAGCTGTTTGATTATCATTGATATGTCATTTTCCGTCATTAAATTTCACCGAAATCCTCTCTTGAGTTTTTTTTTCTTTTTTTAAGATGAGTATTCTACTCTTGACAGTAAAAGATATCAATGGTTTGAGCAGAAAATATTCAACGAGAATAAAAGATGATCAGCGCGGAGAACTTTATAAAACGTCAAAGGGGTCGCTTCTGTAATGCTATGTCACATAAACATTAACGTTCGTTCCTTTATGGAAGAAATCTGGACCAGAGAAGCATTTAAATTAGGCAAAATTTTATCTCCAACCGCATTTGTTAAAGTTCATAATTGAAATTTAAATGTTTAAGGACAAATTCATTTTAAAAGATGAACGTACTATATGTAACTCTTTAAAAAAACCCAAATGAACTAAAACTCACCGATAATGGTTTTGATAATTTGCTATAATGATTTTAACCTCGGTACATATATATTTACATATATGTATAAATGCGGAATCGTAATAAAAAAGATAAATAAGTGGATCAATGTACAGTTTTAATTCATAAAAATTTGCATATACCCATCACTAAGTAGCGGTTAATTGGTTGGGAGATAAGGCACTTGGTGTTCATAGATCAACAGTCATATCACACACAGATATCGATCGACATTTCAATTTAATGCAAGGTTTCGTGTTTCATCAGGTCGATCGTAAACTCCTCTTTAGAATTTAAATTCTAATCAAATCAATTGCATTTTATTGCTACATAAATCTTTTTTCAGTTCATCAAGTGATATCCTAGAGCCCGTTAATTTCTTTGGGTTCACAAAGCCAGTGCTTTGCCTATCCTGATTTGTATTTTCAGACAATCCCATAATTCCCGGAGCAACAACTCCTTGTCCGCCATTCATACCCTCAACATCTTGGATTGTGCACATTACGTGATATACATTCACTTGATTTGCACGGTATTCACCTATTAAGGAAAGAGGGAAAAAACAAACAAGGAAAAAACGTCATATATACATGTAGAAATAAAGACAGCTATCAAAAAGATCGGTTCCATTTAATCTTCATTACTTACATGCTGTCGTATACTCAACTCTCTCGTCACATCTCACATGTCTGTAGTCTTCACATCTCAACGTCTGTAGAGAAAAGAGGTCCGGAAATGGGCACTCCCTCATGTGCTGCACGAAGTTCGGAGGGAGTGTGTTGTACTTGGTGGAACAGTCGTAATACAGTTGACATTCGTGGGGGTGGGGGAGAACGAGGGAAGAGTTCTGTTGGCAAAGTTTCTGAACGTGGAGATCTAAAAAAAAAAAACACGATTCAGAAGAATTATTCTTTTAATCTATTTTCCCACATTTTATGTTGGCCATCGTGTTCGGAATTTGAAGCTTGGTCGCTAAATTGTACATGTAGGTACATGCAGCTTGCAACCATCTCTTTGATTAAGTCGATTAAGTCAAAGTTTGAATAATGCATATAGATAAGGTTCCACATCACAGTAACCTTATACATGTCTTTGCCTTCTACATTTAAGTAAATGATGAAATCATTTTATGTACCGTGATGTCTGCATATACTGTGGTTTCATCAATATTCGTTGAATACCAATTTTTGTGGATTTCGTTGTTTAGCTGATCCACGAAATTAAATGTTCATCGAAGTGCAATTTCTGATAACACATTGTATTGATAGGATCATTGTCCACGAATTTGTGTATTCTCTTCATTAAACCCATGAAAATTGAGGCCCATGAATATAATTATTAATCAATTAACAATCGCTGCCAATCGCTATAATATAAATACACCAAATAAATAGTAGAATCTGTAGATAAGACCATATCTTATAAATGAATGTTGTTCTTTCCTGTATTTCATAGACAGAATTCATGAAATCCCTGGTTGTCCTTTTCAGCTCTTTTGAATTCGACCAGATTCCTTCCATGAAGAGATTATAAGAATTGACGAGATTGACCATTATTAAACTGGTCCACGGGTGGTTATTTAAATTGTAACGAATACTCTTGGAGAGTAGTGTAACGTTACACAGATCGTTCTTCAACCTTATTGATATCTCAGTAAACTCAGTAATTACAAAAAGAAAAATTTTAATCAATGCCCTTGAGTGGTTAAATGTCAATATTGAATCAAAGAATTCCAACAACTGTATAATTATTAATACACATTTTAATTACACATGAAAAAGAAATTTACGTAAGATATATTAAAAAACTCAATTATTCAATGCTGATAAAAGGTCTTAATTATCTAAAGGACGCCATGTTGTCACTAAAATTCCTTTATTTTTCAATAAAATTTGATAAATCAAAATTTTTCAAAAAGGATAAGCTTTTAAGAAATATTGTTTGACTCTACACGATGGATTATAGTATCTGTAATATTTTACCTTTTTCAATGAACGTTATTTTTTCAAAGCATAAGATTTTAAGGGAAAAAAATTGCAGTACCCGAGGGGTTGTCGTTTCTGATTTCCCTACATAGTAACGTAGCACTCACCAAAAGCAGTTTGCTCCACACTGGAGGTAAAACTCAACAATGACGTCACAGCGAGACCTAAAAGGCGGTAAAATCTAGGGGTTTCCATGGCGGTTTACAATGTTTTAAAACAGATAGAAGGATTGGAAGTAAAACGGTCTAACGTCCCGGGAAAAGGAATCGGTGGATGAAGGAAAAGGACAAAATTCCTGCCTTTAAAGAAATTAGGAAAAAGTGTTTGATGAATTGCCGGAAATATCGCCATCTGTTTCCCGGAAGTCATCCATTTTTTTGGTGACTCTTGTATTATACTTTAGTAAACTATTTGATGTGATTGATAGCTAGCTAATTAAGATAATCTTTATTTTGATTAATGCCAGATTCTTAACAAGATTTGTCCATTCATGAAATAAGCATATGACACAATCGTGCAATTTTTATGGCATGAAAGGGTATGTTGATAAAAAGTTCGACATTTTTAATTCATCATTTTCATACGTTCATTATTGATGTAATATCAAAACATATATTACAAAAACACAACATATTCCAAAAATGCAATTAAATCGATTTTAAATTCTTTAGGTGAGTAAAGCTACTAACGCCTGATGGTTATTTCCAATTCTTTTGTTTTCTGTATTTTGAGACATCTGTTTTCTAAGTCTCGTTGAATCATTACTCTCTTCATTCATATACAAATATGTTTTTGTGATAACGATTTTCCAAAAAAATAAAAGTATTCGATTTTAACAAATACTAGGCATATGGGGAAGGAGCAGAATTTGACAGTATTTTGCAGTTGTCTTACAATTAATATTTCACACTTACTAAAGGGGGAATTTTTAATAACAAATTGCATAAGATTTTCACAGATACTGATGAACTAATTCTTATATGCGCAGAAAATCTGGCAGATTTGTAAGAAATTCATCGTTGCTAATATATATCACCAAGAACCAGCCCTTAGTTGTCTTTAATACGCTTGTGACCATTTTAGACTATATTGATCCCTTTGAGGCATAGCTCTCTATAAAGTTATTGAAATACATTTATATTCAATTTCTGAAGCCAATGAAGACATATAGAATTTTTATTTATGCTTAATGATAATTTGAAGCTTAAAAAAGTCAAATAAAAAAATTTACGGTAGATCTGATGGGTTGTTTTTTTTACCACCCAGCCTCTTTAATATATTTTTTTCCAGATTTTCTAGATACGCTTCAGCCTAGTCACCGCAAACCAGTATATCTAAGGGGAAATAGCAGGTTTTATGTAGGCCATTGTGGAAAAGTACTTCTTACGATAGTGCTATCACAAAAAACAAGAAACAATTCACCTTTGGGTTTTGGGGGGGTTTTTTTGGTTAATTTTTGGGGGTGTTTTTTTTTTGGGTTTTTTGGTCTATCCTAAATAAATTTATATTTACAGGGGGAATGAAGATCTAACAATGTACGTGGTAAATGTAAATCCTGATTTTAATTCACAAATAATCCGCAGATTAACTAATCACTACAAAGATTAAAGCGGTAGGTCAGTGGTTGATTGCTTGGTTTAGGCCATCTATTGATTCCATGCCAAATGGAAAACTACATGAAAAGCAAAATATTCAATTTCCGATTTATTATGTCTATTGGACTTAAAGTAAAAATTCAATCGTCATTGCCATAATCGCGTGACATTCTGGGTTGGGGGTTTTTTCGCAGTACGTTCGTCGGTTATAATGTTAAGCTTTATTCCCAGAAGTTATACTTAATCATGATAAAAATATTGATATGTTATTTTCTGAAGATCAAACTAGTAGTTGTTTGTTTTGATACCAAGTGCCCAAGCTGATTAAGGAACCTAATAAAACTAGGCGAAATTCTTCACCTGAACTATTAGCTCTACGTACATATCAATGCATATATGCTAATTTTTATCTGTAACTCTAAATAAGAATATTTATATTCACTTGGTATTTACCTCTTTCATTAAAAAATCGATTGCAATTGATACAAAAGCTGCTAAGACCGAAACCTACGTGACCCAGTGAAACAACCTGCTTTATACCCAATCCTTTAACTTTCAAAAAGTGCTTTCAAATCAATGTTTTACCTTATCAGTGACAACTTTATTTCAAGTAGCAATAATTATATTTTTAAATTAGCTACATATAGTTTCGTGTGATTAAGGAATTATAATTCACGCATACTAGTAGTAATCGACACCAAGTTGACCCCAAAAGTACAAAACCAACATCAATGAACGATGTAAAAATGATTTATGATAATATTTTAATGTGATTATCTTTTATGTCTTCTTTGTTCCGTTGGTCAACTTGATGTCGACATTAGGTGAATTATTCCTTAATTATTCAAAACTAAAGTAATATTGAGGGCAGGATTTCCAGGGACTGACGCGGCCTTATCTAACTTCCAAGTTGTTTTAGTTACCATGGTAACCTTCATATAGAAAAATTGGCTGTTTTCTTTTGTTTAAAGTTCTCATCAACAATGACAGTTATAGTTTACTTACTTTTACCCAATTTTTATAGATAATTGATTAAATTATTCAGAGACAGATGTGAATATTAACCATAAAATGCTTTCATACAGGCTTTGAATGTAGCAATGGCTGCAAAAGAAGGTAGCAATGATTGCAAAAAAAAACAAAAACAAAACAAAAAACAAAAACAGACTGAACACATAACCCGCAAACGTATTTTTCCTGAAATGCTACATGTAGCTACCTTCTTACCCATAAAAACACAAAAGACAGCATTTAAGTATTTGAATGAATATCATCCATAATTGCATTTTAAAACCATGTCATACTTGTATACTCTGGGTAAGTTCTATGCTTTATTCCGTGTCTAATTTGTGTACATAGTAACGTCTAGATAACTTTCATCTTCAATTTAACCATATAAGGTATATTCAAATTGAACAGTATATGATTTTCAGTGTGCGTTTTGAAAGACATTATTTTCTGTCTTGTCAAAGTATGCGAGATTTTGTTGTTTTGCTATTTATTTATTTTATTTCTTTTTTTGGGGGGGGGGATGTAAAGATATGTGATTGAAGTGTTGTCTTTTTTCTGTTTTAAGTTTGCGGGAGGTGCATGTGTACTTTTCATACATTTGTTGAAATGCGCGCGCAAGTGTTAAAACCACTAAAAGTATTTCCATGTGAGTCTATGCAGTCAGTGTTCTTACAATATAATTACAAGTATATGTGAAAAATACATGTATAATAGAAGATGTTGTCGAATTTCTTTTCAAAAAATAACATTTGGACGAAAAAAAAGTTTCACTTGGATTTATTTTCTAATCATATGACAATTCAGTCATGAAAGCGGTAAAATGCTTTATTCTTGTTATTGAGAAAATGGATTATACACGTTACCCAAACAATCGTGCAATTCTATACATCAAAACAAGAAAAAAATTTATAAAGATCTTCTGTCGTTAACGATCTCCGATCCTCAGCAAAGTTCGATAACTCTAAATTATCCGGATTTCTTTTATTCGTACCATAAAAGACAATTTAATCTATATTCTACTGCTAGTATAACCATCAGTTACGCAACTACATGTTTGGCGTAGTGGATCCACGGAGCTCTACTACTTATATACATCTTGGTATAGAGTTCGAGCCATCGATGCACCGCAACTTTTTTTTAAAAACTCAACTTGTTTCTTTTATTCCATTATATCCATCGTAGGCAAATTTGCCATAACTTTGTAAAATGCATGGATACCCTCTAAAATTTTTATTTTATATCATTTCATTTATAAAGGTTGAGAGAAAAATATCATTCATATGATGAAAAAAATACTTCGAGGCTGAGGATCGGAGAACCTTAATTATCCTTTGCATACATGTAATAAAATCAGACGATTTTGAAACAATAAGACAATCCTATTTATATAGACACATGAATAAACATGAAGCAATCCCCCTCCCTCCCCCCGGGGCCTCAGTCTTGGTTGAGGTCGGCGAGGAAGGTGCCCACCAGCCGTCCCTTGTAACACTCCATCCTCCAGGGACTGCCCGGCTTACTGCTGTGGTGGTGCTCGCCGTCCTTGTACCCCTCACAGCTCGGGTTTTCCATGTGACACTGCACACAGTTCGGCCCATAACACTGCTCCGCTCGGTAGTCGCCTGAAATATACAATACAAATGGATCGGGCAATCGCAACGTCTCGGGCCTTTCCGGTAGATCTCGGAAACACATTTTCCGCTTGTCGGAAAGGCCCGAAAAGTTGCTATTGTAAATGGATGCATTGATTGATTGATGTTTTGGGTTTTTTTGATAAAAATTGTAAATCAAATCAAATATGCTTTTCTACCAACGTGTATATACAACACTATTCTATAGTGATATATCTTACAATATTACCGCAGTGTTGTTCTACATACTGATTTTTTATCAATGTTCGTGACCATAAATTTTTGTGGATTTAGTAAAATTATTAGTTTCGGGGAGATGTAAATTCGTGGACAATGGTCCTCGTGAGAAAATATGTCATAGACCTTACTTAGATGAATATCTCAATTTTGCTGATCGACTCAGCAACTAAATACACGAAAATTGGAGTCAAACAAACATTGATGAAGCCACCGAGACAGTACATTACGACGTCTCAAGTCCGACAACTCTAATTGCACATGTGATTCCAGTAGGAAAAGATGCATGAAATCTGCTTTTATTGCATTTGAGTTTCGATTTATTTTTAGCAAAAAGATTTATTTCTACTATCATTAATCTATGGTATAAAAGAACATATTGAATTTACTCAAAAGACCGTCCCATATTAATGGGGATCAAATGTTGTGTTACAGTATATATGTTCATGTGTTACATTAAAAGTTTAAAGTCAATGATTTCTAAATTTAACAATAACAATCTAGACTGTTATAGCTAAGTTTAGAAAGCAAAACTTTTAATATAACACATGTACTATAGTTATGTTTTAATGTGTCCATAAATCAAAACTTCTTGTAAACATTTCGTTATCGTTGATTTTAGTCATACTACTTAAAGGAAATAAGGCACAATGGTTTGAAAATTGTTAAAAGATAAAACTTACATTTTTGTTTAAACTCTGTCCTTGACCCGCAGACAACACTATCAAAGTCCTCACACTTGAGTGACTTTGTAGAGAACATCTGGGGGTATTTACACTCCCTAATGTATTTTGTCTGGGGAGAGAAACTGGGCGGGTCCAGGGCCGAGCAGTCGTAGTAGAGCTGACACTCGGCGTCGTGGGGTAGGGTCAGTGTGGGATTACCCTCACACACTTTATCCACTGCGAGGGGAAAATATTAAAATGCATGCTGTCAAGCTATTAGATTATTACAGACACTTAGATAGAATTTGTGATGTACAAAGTCACAATATCATTTTAAAAAAGAAATTCGTCGAAATTCTTTATTTCCTTTATATATTTGAATAAAGTAAGCTCTTAGAAAAATACAGACACTTGGATTATTTCATTATTTTTAAAATATACAATATAAAGATACATTTCTTAAAATACTTGTGTTTGAATTCTTTTCAAAGTTCCATTATTTATGAAAAATATACGAATGGAAAAAAAAATTATACAGTACTTGCAATTTCACAAACTTTATTTTTTTTTAAATGAAAAATATATAAATATGAAAATAAATTAGTATAATTGTACCTGATATACTGGAAATGCCGAATGCAATACAATCTCCTAAACAAAAGATTAATACACAAATAATGCTTAAGTCAAACACAGCCATGTAACTCATCCTTAATATCTTGATCTCTGCAAGGGAAAATTTGTTCAGAGTTCATTTTTTTTCTCCGTTTATATAGTGTTCGAATTTGCACTTAAATTGTGAAGTTGATAAATGAATTGATTTTTACAAATATTTTTTTTTTATATATTTTAAAGAGGGCAACATAAACATATTATGTTTCCTCGCCGCTTGTAAAACCTGCTGTTGCTGATGAACTTTAATGTCAAGTCACGCCATATCATTAAACCTATGTCATTAATTGTAGAAGCGACTGAATCTGACAACTTTCTGGTGTATTCCTCGAAACCTTTATTGAGCAATTTTTCCAGAAAAGGCAAAATACCAATCACGCACTCAAAATAAGATATTCAACCCCCCCCCCCCCCCCCCCCCCCCCATCTCAAATAAAAATAAAATTATATAATGAATACCTTGAACGACACAGTATCAAATTCTCTTAGATTATATATTATCCTTTCCAGATGTCATTCTATATTCTACGATCTTTGAATCAGATTTATTCTGCTGAATATCCCTAAAATCCCTATACTTACAAGTGTATACATGTATATAAAGAATAGCTTGGAAATACATTTTACTGTTTTCTATTTTTATCGATAAAGGGGGTCATTTATGGATACATGTAAAACATATGGATAGCTTTTTACTTAACAATATCCAGTTGACCGTAAAGTTTATTTTTTAAACAAAAAATACTATATATATGAAAGGGTCATATATGCCTCACAAAGCGACAATCTGGTCGGTTATAGATTCATATAAACAGATAAAGCGTTGAAGCATTCTACTTTCTTCTTATTTTTCATAATCGTCTAATTATTGGGCACATCATATTTATAACACTTTTTCGTATATTTCAAACTAACACGATACTGCTTGAAAGTGTTTTAAATGAGTTAAGATATTGTAAATTAAATTTTATGAATAAAGACATTATACATAGTACATATACATTTAGATCGGAAATCGGAAATCGGAAAAAATCTCAAGTCGACCATTGTTGTTTGTTTTTTATTTACGCCACAGTTGTTGTTGTTGTTTTGTTTTGTTTGTTTGTTTGTTTGTTTGTTGTTATTGACGTAAAAGTTTAATGAAAACTGTTTTTTGTGAATAATAGAATTTTAATATATCGGGTGTTAATTTAGATGAGATTGAAAATTGCTAAAATTTATAGCTGAAAAAGAAAGTTGTTAAAGTGGTGGATGAAATAAAAAATGTATGAATGTTTTGAAAAATTTGAAATCTTTAACATTGCAGAGTGCCAAACCTACTTTATCTGTCAGCCTTTGGGAAAATCAATATATTGTTGTCATAATCATATCGATCTGACGACGCCCCAGTCTGTTCTTGGCACGTGACCATCAGCTGTTACATCGGTACTCACAATCCCCGACATGTGTCTGGGGGCCCGGGGCAAACAGAACGTCGCCAACCGTTTGTTTTCTAGCCAGTTTTATCGTTATGTGTAATACATCAGATAAATTGATGAAGTGTCGAACATTTTGTTTGTTTCATAATTGTGTACAAGATATATAGAACAGCAGAGCGTACTTCGTTCAAGTTTGGTATTCTGAGAAATGAATAGCTGAAATCTAATTTGAATTGCGTTTTGATAAATGACATGAACAATTTAAAAATAAAAAAATTTACTGCAGTAAATAACTCTAACAGATCAAAATAAACTTTACAGCCAAAAATAAGGTCAGTTTTCTTGATCCCTTTGTCAAAACCTGAATCTTTGGATTGCGTTTTGAATAAACTAGTTTTTATGATATGAATATTAAAAAGACGTTCTCTATATATTTATTTTTCTGTGGTTTATTGTGTACTCTTTACTTTTTTTCTATACCTTCGTTTATTGAGAGGAATTTATTTTTGGTCGGTTTGTTGGTTACATCTTGAGAAGGAGCTAGGGAGAATATAAAAAATTCAGTAATTTATTCAGTAACATTATTATAAAGACGAGATCATTTTTACGGATCACATGATATATGTTGGGCGGCACGAAATAAGAAATTACATGTACAAGATTTTCTTTTATTTTCATGACAAATAACTTCCTCTCCCCTCGCTCCTGGAATTTTGCTGAAGATGTTGTTTTTCCTCCTAGATCTTACCATAGACAGCAACAGTAGACACTACATTTCAGTATATGTATAGAAGAAAATTGCGCTTTTGTTTCCTTAAGGAAGAAAAATAAAGGATTGTTTAACTTTGGGCTATGAGAATAATGCAAATATGTAAGTGTGACTCTGTTATCTTTCGTTTATTACTTTACTTATGATATTTAATACCAAATTGTCCAATTGATAGATAGTTGTATTATTTTTTTTTATTCCGGGTTACGTTTGTTGATTTGGGTCGAAAATTATAATTTGAGAATCTTTGTTTCTTAAACGTTTTTTGTTGGCTTATTTTTCATCATAATGTCAAAGGTATATTCAACATTGAGTCTTGTCCTTGCAAAGCTTACCGAAACTATCACATGTGATTTAAAATCCCCATTATGGTAAGAAACGTTTACCATGATAACGAGATTAAACCCCATGTTATGAAATACCAATTTGCTAATACGGTGAAGTGTGTAATAATGAATGATTTAACCACAGATCATTGCACGGCTTAAATCAGGTAGGATCATGGACATACATGTACAATGTTATATGTTTTATAGTGTGAGTGTTGGGGCGAGCGCTGCAAGAACTACAGATAAAATAGATCCCACCCCACGCACCCGCCCCCCCCCTCCTCCCCCCCCCCCCCCATGCGAAAAAAAGAACGCTCTCTCTCAAATTCTCAAAAACTTTAAAATACACATGCTTGATTGACCAGTACATTTAAGGAACGGACCCAATTCACTTCTACAATAGTGATTTTCATGAAAATTTTGTATGAGTGAGAGTTACTAAAGACGTATCAAAATCAATAAAAAAATAACATAAAAAATCAAATTAGATATTTAGTAGGGACCATTTCAAAAATTGTTTATATTACTTCTCTTTTTCAATTGAACATAATGGGGAAAACCATTCTTGTGAGAGAAAAAATAATTTTAAAAAAATCTGCAATAGATTTTCTATCCAAATTGAAATATGATACTTATATGATGATTTTGATTTAATATCATCTAAAAAATGACCATGTCATCGACTTTGTTTTTACGGGGGAACATGCCAGAGTGCTGTGTGTTTTCCTTCAATTTTTCATGAAAGGTACTGCGCAAACTCTAAGAAAAAGGTTCTGTATATCATTTTGAGGTTGATTTATGAAACAAAACAACTATTAGAGTGTGCTAAACATTTTTTATGATAAAATACTTCAAATCTTAAGCGCGGGAACGGTTTAACTCTATTTTTAATACAAGTATTGAAGCAAATCGGAATGTAAATGATTAATGTTCACTGGCTCAAATTCTATAAAATAATCTATGTAGATGGTTATAAATAACCTGAGCTAATATAAATTTCACTACAACACTGTGAGATCCCCTAAATCAATTTGTGCTGGTTAAATAATGTTGAAAAACCTATTTTAGCATGTTTAAACATTATAGCAAGGTCAGCCACTACTTGCACGATATAAAGTGGGTATTGATGACGAAGAACAGCTATATATTGCGTCATAAGCGATTTTTCATTGGGTTTTAGTGATTGTGACGTAATATTGAGAATTCGATGTTCGTAACGATCACTTATTTTAGGTGCGCGATATATCTGCGCAAATCAAATTAGGTCCATCGCCCTTAACAGAGGAAATATTGCACGAGTTCACTGTGACGTAATACATAATCTTTTTTTTTCTTTGTTTACATTTCTCAACAAAATACAAAGGAAAGGAGGCATTGTAATTGATTCTAACTAAAGCTTATGTAATACTCAAAACAAGTTGACAAACTTTACAGAACCGTTAATTCCATAGGACTATGGGAGAGCGAAGGAATTCTGAAATGCATTAAAAAAAATTCTTGATGAATGTGTAGCTTTAGCTTGTTCTTTTTCTCCCACACTGGCTGTTAGAGCTTGCTTCACTTTTTCACAAAAAATAGGTCCACATGATATCAAATTTTGAATTGAAAAAGATTATTGAAAATTGTATTTATTCCACTACTTTTTATATTACTATGTATAAAGATTAAGTTGGCGATATTTAATTTTGCAGACAATATAAGTAAAGCCTGTTTCACAATAACTGCTCTCTAGCAGTGCAAATTATGCAAGTTAATATACCAATATACATAGAGCTAAGTTTTTGATTAATTAAGAAAATGTTGACTGGGGATAAGGGCAACAAAAAATTGCCTAGTATGAAGTTTGTGCTTTCTGGTGAGTACTATATACTGTACAGACTGAGTATTTGATTGCCTTGTAGATTATAGGATATGGCATCGGATGATAAGCAGACTATGGAAAACACCACCACTTCAAATGAGGTCCCAGTGGAAAAAAGTGGTTTATTTTCAAGCGTTAAAGGATTTTGGAATAAAACCCCACAAGAAAATGATACCCTATCACTTTTTTTGCCTGTATCTAAAGGCCAGGATTCCCCAATATCTAAGGAGGAAGTTGATAGATTTATCGCTAAAGAAACTGGATTAGACAGGCTAAAACACATGTATTCATATGAGTAAGTAATACTATATACATGTACATGTATATGTTTTTAGCTCACCTGAACCGAAGGTTCAAGTGAGCTTTTCTGATCACTTTTTGTCCGTCGTCCGTCCGTCTGTCCGTCTGTAAACTTTTCACATTTTTGACTTCTTCTCTAAAACCACTGGGCCAACTTTAACCAAACTCGGTACAGAGCATCCTTATGGGAAGGGGATTTTAAATTGTTAAAATGAAGGGCTAAACCCTTTTGAAAGGGGAGATAATTGCGAAACAGTGAGTATAGGGTGTGTGTCTTTAAAAATCTCCTCAAGAACCACTGCACCAGAAATGCCAATATTTACACAAAAGCAAGTATATATAGTGAAGATTCTAAATTGTAAAAATCGTGACCCCGGATCAAAACTGGGGCCCCAGGCGGGGTTTAAAGTTTAACATAGAAATACGTAGGAAAAATATTTAAAAATCTTCTTCTCAAGAACCACTGCACCAGAAATGCCAATATTTACACAAAAGGTTGTATATATAGTGAAGATTCTAAATTGTAAAAATCATAACCCCCGGATCAAAACTGGGGCCCCAAGCGGGGTTCAAAGTTTAACATAGAAATACGTAGGAAAAATGTTTAAAAATCTTCTTCTCAAGAACCACTGCACCAGAAATGCCAATATATACACAAAAGCTTGTATATATAGTGAAGATTCTCAATTGTAAAAATTGTGACCCCTGGATCAAAACTGGGACCCTAGGCGGGGTTCAAAGTTTAACATAGAAATACATAGAAAATTGTTTACCAGATTTTTGTTTGATTTATTCAACTAAATTGTGCACCAAGAAACCCAACTGCGTCTCCCTGATTATTGACAACTCATTGTATAAGTATATAAGTTTGTTTAATCAAGAAATGACGGATGAATACGATAAGGTGTAAAAATTCACTAAATATTATTAACCGGGTTTTCCAACGGAAAAATCCGGTTATTGAAATGGTGAAAATGGCGGGCGGGCGGGCAGCTGCCAAAAGGGTACCCTTATTGTACGGATAACTCCTCCTACAGTTTTCAAGATAGGAACTTGTTCTTTTGCAGATCAACTGTACATATATCAGAGGTGTGCATATTGCTAGGATTTTGATTTCTAATAATTTATGAAAAAAATATCAGCTTTTGAACTTAGTCATTTTTTGGCAAAATATTGCATATAGGGTACCCTTATTGTATGGATAACTCCTCCTACAGTTTTCAAGATAGGAACTTGTTCTTTTGCAGATCAATTGTACATATATCAGAGGTGTGCATTTTGCTAGGATTTTGATTTCTGATAATTTATGAAAAAAATACCAGCTTTTGAACTTAGTCATTTTTCGGCAAAATATTGCATATAGGGTACCCTTATTGTACGAATAACTCCTCCTACAGTTTTCAAGATAGGAACTTGTTCTTTTGCAGATCAATTGTACACATATCAGAGGTGTGCATATTGCTAGGATTTTGATTTCTGATAATTTATGAAAAAAATACCAGCTTTTGCACTTAGTCATTTTTTGGCAAAATATTGCATATAGGGTACCCTTATTGTACGAATAACTCCTCCTACAGTTTAAAGATAGGTAGTTGTTCTTTTGAGATCAATTGTACATATATCAGAGGTGTGCATATTGCTAGGATTTTGATTTCAGATAATTTATGAAAAAAATACCAGCTAATGCACTTAGTCATTTTTTGGCAAAATATTGCATATAGGTACCCCATTTCTCTGGATACGGTAGGTAGTGTTTCATTCTCTCACCAGAGGTCGTGCTACACAAGCTTCGCTTACACCTCGGTCTTCAAAATGAATGTAAGCGATTAATGTATATTGTGATTTTGTTGCTAGTTGGTTGGTTGAGCATTATAGATACGGCAGATCAACGCACGTGGTGTGGATTTATTTGTAAACTCTAAACAACCATACCATAGGTAATCTTGTTTCACACGGGAATTGAAATAAATAAAAGTATGTTTTATTATAATTAGGGAAACACTGTTAATGTGTTACCCCCGCATACAAATGATGAACCCGTGAAATTTGTTCAAAGACTGTTTAAAACAGAAAGAAGACAGTTTTTTTTTAACTTTGAAATTTCTTCGATTTTTGTAACCATGATGAGTTATGATTCATTGTATTACAAATGCATCACTACGTTTTTTATAAGGAAATATACTGAGTAAACAATCACATGGTGATGTTAAAATTGCAAATAAAAATATAGTTGCATATGCACAAAACATTTTTATTCTGATACTATTTGATATACGAATATTGGTACAGAAATTTAAATTAATGATATCTATATTAAAGAAAATGTCAGCTCGACGCCTTTGTGGCCTCTCCGGCCTTTGATATGTATAGTGAAGATTCTAGATTGTAAAAATCATGACCCTCGGACCAAAACTGGGGCCCCAGGCGGGGTTCAAAGTTTAACATAGAAATACATAGGAAAAATGTTTAAAAATCTTCTTCTCAAGAACCACTGCACCAGAAATGCCAATATTTACACAAAAGGTTGTATATATAGTGAAGATTCTAAATTATAAAAATTGTGACCCCCGGACAAAAAATGGGGCCCCAAGCGGGGTTCAAAGTTTAACATATATAGGAAAATGTTTAAAAATCTATAATGCAACAGTTTGGGATATTACTATGCATACATCCTTAAATAATGTAGATTCTAATTTGTAAAAATCGTGACTACCGGACTAATACTGGGGCACCAAGAGGGGTTCAAAATTTAACATTTTAAAAAATATATAGGAAACGTTTAAAAATGTTCTTCTCGAGAACTACAATGTTACAGTTTGTGGAGTTACTATGCATGCATCCCTGGCTTATGTAGATTCTTAACTGGTAAAATCGTGACCCCTGGACTAATACTGGGGCCCAAAGGGGGGGTCAAAGTTTAATATAGAAATATATAGGTATGATGTTTAAAAAATCTTCTTCTCGAGAACTACAATGCTACAATTTGTGAGATTACTATGCATACAACCTTGGATAATGTAGATTCGACAGTTTTAAAATAGTGACCCCTGGACTAATACTGGGGACCCAAGATGGGTTAAAAGTTTAATGTAGAAGTATATATCGAAAATGTTTAAAAATCTTCGCGAGAACTACAATGCTTCAAATGCGTCAGATAACTACGTAAGCATCCTCAAATAGTGTAGATTTGAAATTATAAAAGCTGTGACCCTCGATCTAATACTGGGGCCCCAAGAGAGGTTCAAAGTTTAACATAGAAATATAGAGGGAAAATTTTAAAAAATCTTTTTCTAGAGAACTACAATGCTTCAACTTGTGAGATTACTATGCAAGCATCCTTAAATAATGTAGATTCTAAATTAATAAAGCTGTGACCACTGGACTAATACTGGGGCCCCAAGAGGGGTTCAAAGTTTAACATAGAAATATATATGGAAAATGTTTTTAAAAAGTTTTTCTCGAGAACTATAATGCTACAGTTTGTGAGATTACTATGCAAGGATCCTCAAATAGTGTAAATTCTAAATTGGTAAAGCCAACCATAAACCTCGGACCAATCCTGGGGCCCCAGAAAGGGGTTCAAATTTAAAATAGAAATAGCATATGCTACGAAATAAAATGTTACAAGGAACTGCTGTTCAGGTGAGCGATGTGGCCCATGGGCCTCTTGTTATTTTAGGGTTGGTTTGATTTTGTATGGAAAATGACTTATGTTTTGCCATGATTTCCTTCAGTAAGATGCTTTGTCCAACACTTGAAAAAAAAATTTTTGTGGATTTGTACCAAACAGATGTCAATTTTAACAAATTCTATAATTTAGGATTTAACTTATTGAATACACTTATTTAAGATTTCCCTCTTTATTAACAAATTTATGGACCAATCAAAGTGCACATTAAAAGCATATGCTATCAATGTTTTATTTGCTAAAGAAATGAAATAAAACATACAGAAAAACAAGAATGATGTGAAAACATTGATGTGTATATTATATTTTTGCTTATAATGTGTTTCAATTTTCTTCTCATTTAGTCCAATCTCAGTGATAAGTGCAGACTTGCACAATGTGCTCAGCATTGCGGCACCTGTGACACTCTTCTCTGGTATCATAATAGCGGGTCTAAGATACCCCAATGCTAAAATTGACTTCTTGAAAAGCCCAGAAAGGGGACTAGTGAAATTTCAAAGGAAGAATCTGAGAATGGCAAGAGTAAGTGATCACCTAGATCCAAACATCTATCAATATGTTTATTCATGTATTAACATATACATATTTATATTTGCAAATATGTTTCCTTATATGAACCTATAGAATAGCAAAAATGTTCAATTCTGCGTAATCTTTTTATGAAGTCACTATGATTACTGCACGCACTTTTCTTTCGACTGTTGCATTATTCTATACATAAAAACACAGTTATGTTAATAATTCTGAAGGATTTGCCTTTCTCAAAGGTAATTATATAAGTATTAAACAGCAGTGTTAAAAAGTTCTACTCGATATGAACTTGGTTGTTATGTGATCAAATTAATGTAAAAGCAGAGAAAATATATACCAGTATATATATTTAGAAAGTTGAACTTTAATTGTTGGGATTAAATAGTGTTTTATTTGATGGTTTTCATATGCTTATAGACGCATTCACCTATACATGAAGGTAGATGTACCACTATACTTTAAAAATATTTTCTTGAAATGGCATATACATGTACCTTAATTACTTTACATATTTTCATTTTTCAGATGTATAAATACGACATTCTGTTATTAGACTTATTTCGAACAGCATTTAAAGCTGGATTCAAATTTGGTGGATTTTTTACATGCATTTTGTAAGTATTTGATGAAATTAATGTTTCATTAATTCCATAAGAAGTAAAATTTTTATCATTCATATGTTCAACTTAATGAAAATCAAATTTAAAAATTAAAATCAAAAGCTAATTAAACTAGACAGATATAAAGTTTGTTTGTTTATAATATATATTCATGTTTAATTGGCTATGTAATATATAATATTACCAGAAACAATTAGCATTTAATTGTAGTATGCAACTTGATTGACCAAAAAAAGATTGGATTATATTTGGATGTTTAATTTGCTTTCAGCTGTTTCATCATGTTCTTGTAAAAATGTATCAATAGTCAATACCTAAGTCCAGAATGTTAACTTGTTTAAAAACTATATTACATACATATGCAAAACACTGCATTTATATTTATTCTATTTAAATAAGTTTTACATAAAAATTGAACAACATGAACATCAATCTGATTAAAATCAGATCTTTGATCTGCTCTGACAAATTCAATGTCGCCAGACATCAAATTTGTTGGAGCAGATCAAAGATCTGATTTTAATCAGATTGACGTGTACATGAAATATAACATGTGTCTCGAATCATCCCAAGAAAATGACAGTATTTATGGATCATTTCATCAGATACTTCCAGCATTTTGGATGTTGAGTTTAATTGTGGGGGGTGGAGGGGGGCTCTTAACTTACAGGTGGATGCATTGAATAAGCTTAATGAACAACACCTATATACACAGTTACTTTATGACACAAGGGATTAATTTTTTTGTAGATTGGTAAACCAGAGTTTAGCAACATACCACAACAAATCCAGTCCACTGTATTACGCAGCAGGGGGAGGTAATTCTTGTGTCTGTGTTGATAATGTTAGAGTGAAATTGTAAAAAAAAATAAATGATATAAACAGAAAGAATGACACAATAGACAGATATTTTTCCATTAAAAGTATTAAGATATTTTATGGATCTGTTATTGAATTATTTAGACATTGAAATTCATTTTAGCTTATCTCAGTCTTCATTTTCCATTATCATAATGTTGAGGCTTTTCTATAACTATAGATTGACTCATGTATTTACAGTGGTAGCAGGTGCCCTGAACAAGTTTGTAGATGGTACCAGGGCCATGATTGCAGGGGGAACTGTAGCAGGGTTTATTGGGTAAACTGATTACATGATCTTTGAGTCAAGCTTCCTATTCTCTCTGAAAAGAAACTTTCTACCACCAGAAATTTTACAAAAAGTTTTTTGGGTTTTTTTACAGCTTATTTTTTCTTTTTCTTCTCTTTTAAAAAAGAAACAACCTTAAAAGTAATTATATTCATATTGTACCATTGCTATTTTTTAAGGAAAATAGAATGATTCAATTTTTCTAATCGAAACTTGAAGGGTTAATTAAAACTGCCAGTCTTACTTTGTGTTTTACATTTCAAGATTCAGTGATGTACTTATACAATAACCATTCTGATCGATTTCATAACTTTGTTCTAGGCTGGTGTATGGAGGAGCATTTTATTTATTTTTAAAACAATATGGGATGACACAAGATATTTTCCATTGGGAGGATGTCAGAAGGAGGCTGGAAATTGGGGTGAGAAAATCCATGAGACGCTTCCTACTTTGTAGCTACATACTATTATTATTAGGTTTGTTACTGACTGTTTACAGAAATTTGTGGGGTCGGTAAAGTCCATAGAAGGCGAGGCTCCGCTTCGCCTTCTAAATTTCTGTAAACAGTCAGTGACAAACCTAATAAGAGTTTTGTTTTGTCGACGACCTAAAGTTTGATATGTAAACAAACAAAAGATAATATATAACAATTAAATTCATAGCTTAATTCTCTAATTTTTTACCTTCCTCGTCAGTCGTCTGTGCAAACCTGGATGCCATTGTAGGATCGTAATATTATGTTACGGGCAAAGGGGGGTAACTCTAAGTATTTTGGGCCTTAAAAATTAAAGGTATGGTTGAACGTTTGTGTAAAAAATCAGCTCAAATAACGTTACGTCTGCCATGTTGCCGTATGAATTTTGACGCTTGCCGTGTAAAGAAATTTATGAGGCAATCATGTGACGCAATTCATCCAATGACGTCAAGACATTCTAGTCCGAGGCAAAACAAATTGTAATTATACCCCGGGCAACTTGTTGGGGAGTCCGTTAGTCCTGTTTTTTTGTAAGGAAACTCCTTTTAAACCGCTGCACAGAATTTCCGGAAATTTTGTAGGGAATTAGGACACAATGTGTAAATATGCATACATTTATTACTAGAAAATTCCAGTTCCATAATTTTTTCAGGAATTTTGGCACTTTTGAATTTAGAATTTTGTTGTTGCTAAAGACAAAAGTTAGAGATGTGGATACAGGTATTTGCTAGAAGTTTAGATGGGATGATTTTTGGGGGGAGTTATGCCCTTTTACTAATTTTTGTGTATTTAATGCGTACCCTGCAATTTATTATGTGTAGAATTATCAAGTAATTGGGGATCATGGGGTATGTAAGCTTGCTCACTATTTCTTTCATTACGTACATGATACCATAAGGGTTCTGGATTCCTGTTTTTGTTTTGTCATCTGAATAATTGTTCTCAGTTATTGTTATACTTTGTTTGTTGTTCATCTGTTATAGTTTTTAAACTTCAATAAAAGATGAAATCTATTAGGCAAACTAATGGAAAGTTTAGAATTATCAAGGAAATCTTTACCAAATTTGGTAATTTGTTACCCATTTGGTCTGAATTGGAAAAGTTAGACTTAATAAATTCATATTTGAACAAAACCTTCAATTAAACACCACCTTGGAAAAAATTCTTAATCTGTGTCTTCTGTTCTAGTTTCTTTGTAAAGAATACTTAAATGAAGTACATTCCAAATTGTATTTGATATATATCTTTTATCAATCTACCACAATATCCCCACACCCACCTTTTTAAAAATTGTCAAATATCTTAAATACTCATCAGCCACCCTCATAAACCAACCCAATTTTATTCATGCAATATGACCAATCTGATAACATGCCTGACAGTTCCTCTCAGGGCTATCATAATACCCCCATTCCTAATGTTTTACAAAATGCGGAATACTACTCAGATCTGTCAGCCTTACCTTATAACTTTCCATCCATAAATAATGAATGCAAGACTATTGTATGTATTTGTAAATGAATTTCTATAAATTTTCACTTGACTGTTTTATACTCAGATGATTGTTAGGCCTATGCAACAATTATCTTAATTAAGAAATATGATAGGGACTGCTTAGTTGATCAGTGAATACCTGAATCATTTGTGCATTTTAATTTTTTATTCTAGTTTGAGCTTTTGGAGAAAGAAAATGCAAGTAAAGATGACAGTAAAACAACTAAAGATTCCTGATGGTGGAAGAGAGAATAAAAGTGGATGTTTTTTTAAAATTATTGATGTATTACAGACGATACAGACGTTGTCTAAACATTGTACCAATTTAATCATGTGATGCTACAATATGATTTAATGTAACTGTACAAAATATGTATACAGTATGAATTTCAAAGTGATTGTGTTTGAATGACATTTTATGTAAATAAAGAATGGATGAAAGACCATTGAAAAAAGGGGTCATTTTTTTTCTCATGACAAACTAAAATTACTCTATGTACTATATGTACTACCAGGGCTGTTCTGAAAGACATTACTCTGTCCTTATTTCTTTCTCAAGAGGGAAAACAAATCACCTCTTGAAAATTTACAAAAATGGTATTCATGATGAATATTCCAAATCAGAAAATGGCATCATCATATTATTCCTGGTAAGTTGACAACCTTGCATACATCCATTGACTAGGGGCACCCATAGACTTATCGCAAGGTCATTATAATGCGTCTTCTTGCTCCATTTTTTAAACACTTTACAAACAACGGAAAACATGACTTCTTTATTTCTCATACATATTCTGTTATCAATTTAGGAAGCAAACAGTTACATATTCTCTCCATTCTTATTTTTTTTTTGTGAACTAAACTTGTCTTATTGTAACTCAACGTAAAAATACATGTACCTTGAAAAGTCCCTGACAGTTTTTCGGTGCGCATGCGGATTTTAGAACCGTTGACGTTAGGTCGTGTGTACTAGGTACTGGTCATTTGGTTCCTTTGCTTATATTTGTAAAAAATAATAATAATATTAATAAAATAAAGCCCTAGACTCTTTTCCACCGAACTGTAATTGTTAAAGCAGTTCCAGAGTATAAAAATATATTATCTCTAGATCCTCGCCCCGCTATGGCGCCTTTGACGTCTCAATTCATTATGTCTTTGACGTCAGGACCAAATTCTAATACGATCTAAGATGAAACTTGCACAAAAAATTGTCACGATAAACGACAAAAAAAGGCATATGTATTTGAATATTTTTTATCATTAACTGCGGGTCTTGGGGTGGGGGGTGGGGGGCGTCATTATCTCACCTGAGGTGGTGCTACACAAGCTTCGCGAAGCTTGTGTAGCACGACCTCTGGTGAGAGAATGGGTTAACGTGTGTGCCAAATTTTACTAAAATCCGTTTATTGGAAAGGAAAATAAATGAGGTGTGTCTATAATTTCCGAAAAGCCCTCGTATGTACAACATTTGAGTCAACCCATGAAAATATTGCAGTGTGTAGTTAATTACTCAGGATTGATTTCATTTACTAATTTTATAAAAATTATTCATTTTCCTTTATATATTAAAAAAAAGATTGACTTAGCTAGGTATGCAGAATATTTTTTACAAAGTGGCTAGCCTCCCAATGTCGGGGTGTTGCTGTTCCTTTAAGAGTTGTCTTTCTTCGGTTTCAACGATGATACTGACAATGCTTTGATAAAAATCATGTAAATTGACATTTAAATGTCTTTGGAACCTAAATCAGTCCGAATGAAAGTGTCACCAATACAGCATGCGCGGATTTAGAGGGGGAGGTCGGGATCTCCCCCCCCCCCCTTTGGAAAATTCAAAACTTGTAGAATTGCCATAAAAAAAGGCCTCGGACTCTCCAATGACATAACAGTATTATCCCTTGAACCCCCTCGATCCCCCTGTACAAAATTCTAGATCCCCGCATGTCATACAGTGATATAGTACAATGAGTATTATAACACGCGCCTATACAGCGATACTCGGGGTGGGTGGTGAATGATATACATGTATACACAATCCACGTGTCCTGCAGTTGGTCAGAAAACAGCAACGTAATGTGAATTTAATACACTTTTCAGCTTCAATCATTTATTTAAGTCTAACACATATAACACTACCAAACTTTGTACACCACGGAAGAATTCTCTCTAGATCGCGTGTTTAACTTGTAACTTTTTGTTACTGTATTCATATATTGCATTCACACACCTTTCGTAATGAGGTTTTTATTTCATATAGAGTCAATTTATGATTCGTAAATTGAGTAAGATCATGCATTCCTATACTGAGGAAATTCAGCGTGGGGTTATACCTGCCCTTGGGTATATAAAGGTACATGTGCATAAATTACGAAATTGGTGTGCCTCTAATTGGGCCCATCTTTAACACGTGTTAGAGTGTCTTAGTAGAGTGCTTCAGGATCCCTAATCTTCTCAACGCGACTCATCCAAAATTCTCAACATTCTGTTTAATTGCTTTTTCAACAAATTCAATTTCTTTCCTTTTTTTATCTTCCATCTGCAAAATGAAATAAAGAGAAATCTCTTTCTGCAATCCTCAAAAGGAATCCATAGTGTCAACACGAGATTTCAATACTGGGAATTTGAATTAGGAGCTGTTAAATCTTTGAAAAGTTTGAATCATTTGAACAATACGTCTTATTAATTCAGTCTCAGATTGTTGACATTGTGCGACCCAGGTGTGAAAACGACGCCATGTACTGGCCCAATCGTGAACGGATTGAGATTAAAGTCTTGTCTATGGGCTTCTATCTGGACGACCGCCAGATAGCAATACTGGATCGCTCGGCGATTGATTCACCCCAATCTTTTCTTGTTTCTCAAGTTTACCTCTTATTAACATTTCATACTTTTTGTTCAAAGCATATAGATAGCTTCTTATCATTTTTGAAGTAGATGATTAATTTTTTATTAAATGCCGTGTTACGTGGATATTGATCCTAGAAATAGCAGGTAATTAAAATGAGGTGTCAGTTATAGATTTGATATGCCTTGTAAAAAGATAAAAAAGAAAAAGAAAACCTTGGTCTAACTGTATCAGTGAAATAATTTGTTAGTTTTCTACTTAACAGCACTTTTAAGTGTTTAAAGTCAAACAATTTTAAGGACATTAAAAGTCTGTTCCTTGAATCCAGCCCATCTTCTTTCACTTATTTAAAAAGGATATCAAAGTTAATTGAAACTTGCTTTTTATATTGCAAATTTTAATTGAAAAATTCACGGTTGTTGAATTAACCGCTCTTTCAAATAAAAAAAACCTATCATTTAATATTCTTTTTTAAAAATCTTATTCTATAAACCGATTTTTCAATTTTTGTTAAAAATGAACCTGCTTGAGAAAAATTTTAAAACGATGACCCTTGTCCCTTTCAATTATGTCGGGATCGGAGCTGTCACGTGATCACTTCACACCGGGTACAACCTCTTGTGTGGACTCAATTGGACACTTTCTCACATTTCAAGTACCATGTCCGTGCTCAAATATTTCAAGTGTTCCCCTGCCTGAATATGTATGTAGTAGAAAAGGTGTTTAAACAATTTCCTCCTTCTGGATTACATTAATCTTTTGCGCAGTGTAAACCTGTTGCTATGTTACTAATACATTTTTACAAGGTTGCTCCGTCGTAAAAATATTTAAAGAAAATATTTGCCATATTCGGGAGACATTTTCTTCAATCAAATCAACACAAAACACTTTTAATAAAGTATAAAAAAAAACTTAAGTAAAATTCTAATCTTTTTTTTTTTTCATTTTGCCATTTTATACAGATTCAGAAGGAAAGTATTTTTTAGATTCGTGCAGATTTTTTTCCCGTGAAGAACCAACATTATTTGATTTTGAGCATTATATTATTACTTTAAATTACATTGTTCATAAAAATTGAAACCAAATAATTACATTGACTATTTCACACATGTACTCACATGCACTTTTCTGCATAGTATGTGAAATGTACGACTGTGGAATTCAGTTCATGTAATAGGTAGTGAACCGCACAAGTTAAAAAAAAAAAAAAAATGCTGTGATTATATACATGAATATTTTTAAAGAAAAATATCCATGCTATGTGCACATTCTTTGAAGATGTTTTTGACTCAAAATATACTTAAAAGAATATATACGATATATTTTTTGCGATGAATAATAACCTAGTCAAACAATTTATTGCCTCTGAGAAACAATTCTGACACACATATCTACATTACGGACAGGAGCAAGGTGCTGGCTGGCTCTGTAAGCAGAATATAGATATACGTATATATATGTATACTCAAATCTTTGTAGGTATGTATTGATTTGCTGAAAGTGAACCAAAATACATCCGTATTTACCACCCAGTAGGACACAAAGAACCCGCCTTTGTACCGACCTGCCCGTCTGTTTGTACTGGGAGTTCCCCGTTCCTTGGCTTTTGTTCCGGGTGTTCGATCGCTAATCCATTACATAAACGCACCTGGTATGAGAAGCTGTATATTTCCATATGTTTTAAGTGAAAGCAAGGGGTATTTAGATTCAAGAGCTCTCATTTACAACTTTTCAATTAAGATTTTTCGATTCTAATCCGGTTGACTGTTGTTTTTCGCCGCGTGAAATGTTTGAGTACGCTAAGTGTCGGATTTTGGAGCAAATTCGGATCAAGAACACGGTATATGGGGATATTTGTTGATACGAGTACTTAGAACAGTAAAGCCTGACACAAGCCCCAATCTCATCAGATCTTGATAAACTTCGATCCAAATTTTCGTAGATTAGATCGAGCCAAATTTTCGTAGATTATATTGAAAGGTATTGGATGCATATCAACATGATCAAATACAGTAGTTTAAGAGAAGAAATTCATTAATAGATAATAGAAATTGTACATATGATTAATTTATATTTCATGCTAAGCATAACCTTTATGTATTGGACCTATCCATTTTTCTAAAGAGAATAGTAAAAGAGGGCATATTTTCGGTGTGTGCGGGGGTTTTCTTTATTAGATTTTCAACCACGAATCCGGATTTCACATACCAATGTATATTTGATTATTTGTAAATTGCACAAGAATTGAATCAAGGTGTAATAACATACACGGAAAAGGAAGGCTCCCTTTGTTATTGTTAGTGGGTCCTGATCGGTTTTGTCTGCGCCCGCATCCCATCATGCACCGCGCCGACCCTCGCGATGGGGCTCCTTAATGTCTCCCATCACCACCGGAATTGGGAATGACCTTTTTAAAAAAAAAGATTTTCATTCCGACGAGTCAAAACTTTTTCAGTTAATTGAGTCTTTATTTATCCAGTAAAATTTGCTAGATGACATAGTATAACAAGTATTTATTAGATCAACAATTTTTTGAAATGTCGAAATGACTCGTGTGTTTCTGTGATTGATGAAATGGCGGGGAACTATTTGACCAATGTTCGCGACTGGCGTCAAAACCAAATGTTTAGTACCATTAGGTGCAAGTTAGTGAAAATTGCGCTCTGAAAACGCCTTTATGCCAAGTATAAAGAGTGCAAGTGATTCACAACTAGCTGTCGATTTTCTCAATATTTACTTTAAATTTGTTTCTCTGTTCATCAATTTCAAAAAAAAAAAAATCGTTTTTCGAACGTCTGCGATTCAAAGCTTTTGAAAGTTGACTATAGGTATCGCCGAAGAAGACGGTATGAGAATGTAATATTACAAAACCCGATCGAGCTAGCTCTTCGTTAAGTGGTTGATAAATACAGAGATCTAGGGAAATTTTTAATTGGAGAGGTTTTACCATAAGTAAGACACAAAGACCTTTGAGAAGATGGGCGACCAGACCTGTTTTCTGTGAGCCAATTAAAACTGGGATCAATTAATTGCCAAGATGAAGTCGCTTTGTGTCATATTTTTTGAAAGCAATCCGTTTATGTGAAAAATAGTTGTATGCTGTATGATATGATTAATTCATTGACCTAAAGTTGAAATTGATTATGTTAAATTTAGACTAGTGGTTTGGGGCTTGTGCTCTGGTATATCGTCCCTCTTGTCGCAACGTTCAGGGGAAAATTAAAATCAATTTCAATTATAATGGTGTAAATTGTTGTTAATTCGATATCTCACAATTAACTAAATAAAATTCATTTAAAATTAAACACCTACTTATATACTCTATAACCAACACCCCCACCAAGATAAATAAAGAAATAGACGTATGTAAATCTGTCGATGTATCAACAACACAAACGTTTCAAATGTACGTTTCAAGTTTTTCGTGCTGAAAATATATTGACAATTAAACGGTATATTTTTGTAGTAAAAAGAACTTTCATATCAGTATATGTTTGGTACTGATCGTACAAAGGAAGTGTTAAAAAGTGGAATTTCCCGGTTATCCTGAGTACTTATATATACATGCTAGAACATACTAGTACGGGAGACTTTCATGTTTGCCGTTAATGAGAAATAACGCGGAAAAAAAAAATGTCGGCTTTTAGAGTGTCATCGCAAAAAAAAGTATTATAGGGACTTGGAGGAGCCAATGAGTGCATAGAACTAATTTATATTTTTGTCAAATGGTTGTAGTATCATGGCTTAATTTTTTTTCAGCATTTGTATGAAATATTTAATCAAAATTGCATATATAAATGTACGTGCTTTTAATTTGTGTCTAACTATTTTGATGATGCTAAGCAGAACACCCTCGTTACTAAATCCACGAGGGAGAGATGAATTTGGGCAGGTTATTTAATCCTTGGTAGGGGTGCGCCTTAAATCAATGTGTGTGAAATATTTAACATCTCAACGAAAATACGTTTATTAAATAGTTCCATGCACCTGGGTTGATTTTACAATACTATCAACATTTGATGAACCTCTAGGTAAGGTAGCCCGACCTTTGGGCGAACTGTGAAATAAATTATATCATTCAGTAATTGGTTGTTGAAGTGAAAATGAAAGAAAATCTACCACTTGTAGTGTGAAATTAAATTTATGGACTGAGTATAAAGCAGCCCTGACTGCTTGTTTGTATCTTGTCAATGGTCGATGTTCTGCCAAATCTTCGGTTACATCAGAATAAAGATATACTAAATATCATCCCCTGGACCACTTAATAAATCTTCTTCCTATGTCATTTGCCAAGAAACACAACACTTGGCCTAGTGCTTAAAAATGGTAATTTGCAAATAAAGTAATGCAGCCGAATAATAAACATCTTCTATTTCACAAAATACAGAGTAACTTGCATTCCAGTTTTTGAATAAATATTTTTAGAGGTCTTACTTTCACCACAAACAAAAGTGAAAATACAATAAAAATACGGCTTCTTAAATATGACACTCACAAAAATTGAGTCAAATTTGAAATAAACGGGTGATTATGTCATAATTTCGCATTTTTTAACCATTTTTTTCAGTATTTCATTGGACTAAAAGCTATTGTCAGGGATTTGTTTTGAACCCGCTAAGTTCTGTGTGTTCAAATTTGGAAAGAAAATTGTTCAGATATTAGATGGTTTGATTTGTATTTCTTCATAATTTCAAGGTTTTTTTATATTCCTAAGGTGTTGTTTTATTGCAAATTCGGTTTCAAATGCATATATCTTAATGCTTTTAGTCAAACTCATATCAGACGCAATTTATGATTGCGGATTATGCCAAAAGGGTGTTAAGTTTTTCTAATAAAAGAATCATACAGCCTTTCAAAATCCACAGAATTGAAAGAATAAAAAGAAATAAAAGAGCCAATTGACATTCTGCTCCTGTTTAATGGCCGATTTTAATTTCCTGTGCAGAGAAAGCCGTGTTTTTTCTATTTGCTTTTCCTTTCCACTTCTCTTTCGAGTATTTAACACCTTGGTTTGAAGCAGTTATATTGCACGGTCCGTCCTTGTACACATATTGCAAATCAAAGTATACCCCCTGAGTCACCGACAGCCAAAAGTACCCAAACCTACTCAAAGGTTTAGTCAATGATGGAACAGCTGTCCACCGAAGAAATAAAACATTTCTCATACAGTGATGCTTTCAGCACAAGTCTCTGTATCATTGTTTATAGCCAAATATTTCGTGTGTCGATGGTTATCTTGTTGTGGGGTGGCTGGTATGAATGGTTGTCTGGTTGCATAGTTGATTTGTAGTGTTTTGAGTGATTGTGCAGTCGGTTGTCCAACTGCTCGGTTTTGTTGATCTTCGTTTTATTTGATCTTGGTTTTAAAATTATAGTTAGGTATCTAGTTTTGTGGTAATGTTATTGACTGGTTGTGATTCTATATCACAGGTTGAACGGGTTGTCTGTTGTCTGTTGGTTGTGTACTTCAATGGATAGGTTTGTAGACAACAGATTGATTACCTGCATGGTTGTGTTGTCGATTTTGTGGTTCATGGTTAATGGGTTGTCCGGTTGTCCTATTTGGTTGTGTTACATTTTTATGGGTGGATCGATTACCCGATTGTGTTGTCGGTGTTGTGGTTCAGAGGTCAATGTCATGATGTGTTGTTAGTTGTGTGATTAAGTAGGATGGTTGTGGTTTCAAGGGACCGGTCAGTTGTCCGGTTTTGTTGTAAGTTGATTACGTGGTTCTGTTGATTGATCGCCTGGTGGTGAAGTTGGTTGTGTAGTCCAGTGGTTGATGGGCTATCTATTTCGCTGTATGTTTTTTTCTTAATTTTCGTTAATTGTGTTTTCAATTAATTGGTTAATTATATATTGTTTTTTGTTTTGTGGTTAGATGGTTGTGTTTATTTGTTCTTTAGAGGTTTTTTTTTGTTGTTTTTATGGTTAGAGGGTTGTTTAGTGGCCCTTTAGAATGCTTAATTTTGGTTGCGTGTTTGATGGGTTTTGATTATTATTTGCTATTTTATGGTTACCCTTTTATAATTGTCCTTTAAAGTGATTTGGGTTATGTAGTTGATGGGTTGTCTGATTGCATTTACGTAGTAGAAAAACATTTGATCTATATTTTATGATAATACAACAGTTGCGTTCCGTTGGTTTATTTTTTTTTTGGGAACGTTGAATTTGCTGTAGTAAAATATAAATATACTAAGTTCACCAAATCAAGAACTTGTATATTAGTTTATACATTCATACGCAAGCAATTCCATATATATGTATATTTAAAATCATTGTACAGAGAGATTTCGGTAAAATTCACACTTGGAAGATAATTTCGTATGTTATCGAATAAGTCCGGCGATATTGCGATTCCCCGATAGCTCCAAAATTAAATCATGTGTTGCTGAGAGTAGGGCAAAATGGTAAGAATGTTGAGGCATTTCAACAAAAGGAGTGACGTCTTGCAAAATAAAAGTAGAGTATTCTCGAAAAGGATGTTGAACAACAAGTATAATTTGTTATACATGTATACATGTACCTTGAATTAAAGTGTTTCTGTATTTTTTTTTTTTTTTTTATTTTTTTTTACGTACAAAATCATTTGTAGTTTCTGATTTTCCCCTTTTCTGTGAAATACAAAATCGAAATTATAAGAGAACGTGATTAACAAGACGCTTTTCAACGTATGCTCTTAGGTTGACTTTAATTCACTTATTTTCCTTCTTTAAATTTGTCCTTAAAAATATTTTTAAAGTTAATTACTTCTGCACTTGTTATAAGTTTCTAAAATTGAGAAGTAAATTTTAAAAAAATGTAGTGACACCCAGTCTTAATTGTTCACGAGAGTTTCCGTGTCTGTTGGGTAATTGGCACCAAAGTTACGTTTTTTGTTGAAAATGAGGGGGTGCGCGATAAAAATAAAAAAGTTTACAGGAAGTAGCTCATATAGAGTACAAAATGTATTACAACTTCCATATGTAGTTGATAATACATGTATCATGGTTTCATCATGCATATATATGATGATTATGCACATGAAAAATGATATCAATTTAGATTCCTAACATTATTTGAAGCTACACATCAATACACAATTATACACAGGTGTCTATTACACATAATACGTAGGTGTAAACTTGTAAAAGGAAATTGAACCTCAAAAAAGTCTGAATCACTTTGATCATTGTCATCTTTTTTAATGCGTTCAAAAAGATGATGAATATATGCGTTTTTATTTTTATTTTTCATTTAATAGTATTAGCATCCTTTCTGTACTAATGAGTGTGGAAATGAAAATATGTTTAATATTGTTACATATAGATATCAAAAAGCTAGTACTCTGTCACAATATTAATTAATATAATTATTCCCTCTGGAAGTGGTGCTTTTTATATGGCTGCTTCCTATAGCACAATCTTGTTTATAATAATGCAAATCAATGCAAAAAATTACTATACTTCAAAGAGATGGAATATATAAAATTAATGAAACAATAGATTTAAATTTTGCAATTGTATTCACATTAGTGATTGTTCATAGAACCTATTTCGAGAAAACTGAAAAACAATTTGCTTTTTAATTAACTGACATAGTATGGGTTGAAGCTACTGAAAGAGCATGTATATGTAGAAACTAAGCACATTTTAGATGCTAAAAAAGTACCGTGCTATGGTTGACCATAATCATTTGAAGACCTCTATCTCCCTCCCCCCCCCTCTCTCTCTCTCTCTCTCTCTCTCTCTCTCTCTCTCTGATATCGATACAATTTCTTATATGAATTTTAAGAATTTGTTTAACATTTAATTAAAATCAATTTTTTGAATTTTCCTGCAAATTGCATAACCCTGAGTAATTGCCGTGTCTTCCCTTAACAATGGCGGAGCCCGTCCTGGATTATCCCGTTTAATTCTCGCAGTCTTGTTATTTGGCATCTTTAATCTCCGAAATTTATTTTCTCAGGTGTTCTCCCGGGTTTCACAATTGATCAAAGCATGCCAGGGTATGTGATGTAAGTTAATATATTCAAATCACTTAAAGTGTGTGTGTGTTCTGCAAAGTATTGTAGGAACCCCTCAAGCTGTCACTCATCTTAGCTCTATAACAGTGTGAAACCTTACATGTTTTTTCTCTAGTTTTATTATATTTATCTTTAAAAAAAAAATGATCCCTTTTGCAAAATGTTACGTCTAATCGGTTTAGGCTTTGCAGAAGTAAGTTCTAATAGCATAATTTAAACAGAACACGGAGTTTAACTTTATACATATGTACATTTACATGATTTAAGTTAATGAATACCAGGTATATCACACCTTTCTTTCAATGTGCACATTGATATTAGAAAAAATATTCACAAAAACAAAAAATAAATGCATATAAAAAAAACCCTGCAATTTCTTATTCAACTATATTCAAGGTCACCTTTCTGAAAGATACGTTGCACTTTGTACATACTATACTAAACATTTTGAAATAAACATTGAGAAGTTCACGCCAAAGTTGCTCTGTGACTCTTAGACTGTGTCGTCCCGTTTGCTGGGTATTGTATGAAGGGTCCGTGAGTCTGGGTCCATACAACTTACGTATACTCAACTACAGAGCGGTGACATACATGACTAGCGCGACAGAATATTGCCCATAAATGTAATATGTAGGCCGAATATATTAATGATTTTCTCATTTATTTTAAAGCACCTGTCAACGCGCATCAGCTAAAAATACGTTATTGCACCTGGTCCGTCATAGAATTTATGATTCTATTAATGGATTCGCTGAAAAATAATAAAATTAAAAGAGAGCTTTACTTACACGTGATATATATTTTTCAATATGTTTTTCACAAAAAGATGAGTTCCGCTTGAACCATCTTCTGAAAGGCAAGAATGTGTATGGGACCAAATAAAGTCCAAGTATTTGAAGACAGCCATAGAACGTTTGCTATAGTCATGGATCTTATAGTGGAACGAAGACATGCAGTATATACAATCATTTTTTTAGATTGATTTACCATTTGTCAAAGTGACGGGTCTTTAACCTTATATATAGTACAAATATCTTCGTTATTATAGCAAAGGAACTTTTTCAATTTTTACATAGTTTTATTTGCTACATTTTTTAATGTTTGCAGCATACATTGGTATGTTATTAGTCCAATCTGCTATCCTTATAGTCCCTTGTCTAATATATCCCTTTTAATAAAAATTTACAGCTCATTATCATCTAAACCAACACTGAAGACAATTGCTGTTTGAAATACACAAGCAAGGAAGCGTTAAAAAAAAGGTTCAAGAAAATGTTTTTAAACCATAGCCCTCTTTAATGATCTCGTTTTTAAGTTTTATTTGTTTTTCAAAACCCCCGGACACTTTGAACATGACCCTTCAGTGTACAACAACACCTTGTATAGCAACGTCTGGCAGCAATCGACGCCTATACGGCTTATAGGACGGATCGATACGAAGGTTTTATTTGTCCCTATGATAAATTCAGCCATAATTCTTACTGCTTAGAAAAAGGTGCAAAGGTAGATTTCTATCGATGTGTCTAAAAACAGGGTTGCCCCCTCTCTCCCCGATTGACAATCCTTCCTTCTTCTGATAGAAAGGTTCACCCCCTTCTTTCGTGGAATGAGGGTGAGGTGGGGAGGGGGTATCTTGTCTTTCTTTGGCATAAGAATAGATATTCTTGTGGTAATGGAAACAGATGATGAGAAAACCGCTGTCAGGCACGTTCTGGGTATAATAAATGATTTGATTTCTAATTCTCTCAGGTGTTTGGTTTTTGTTTGCGCACACGGGGGTTCTGTAGTGTTGCCGTTTTGGTTGTATCGAAATGACATGTTCTTTCCGCGATTGGGTATTGACTCAATGATAAAGCATGCCTCCGCCAGATCGTGAAGACACTGGACTTTTATAATGACAGGGCTCTTTCTGTAATAGTGATTTAAGACAAGATTTTCTCAAAAGAACAAGAATGAAGACGAGGGTTTGCCTTCCCTTCTTCACACTTCTCTGTGTGTTTTTCGCTCTCACTCTTAAACCTATCTGTTAACCTTCCTCAGATGGTTTTTTTTTCTTGTTTTATTTTTGCCAAAACACGTGTTTAACATATGTTTACTTTTTTAGAATGTCTTAAAAACCCCAAAGATTTTTAATGAGGCGGGTGGGAAGAGAAGACTTTGACATGTGTTGGATGCCTCTGCATGGCTTAGGATAACGATGCGATCTTATACAGCTGTGGGGGTCGAATGATCCGCATATTTCCGTCCAATTTTTTCCAATAATTTGTTATCTTATGTAATGATCACATGTTGAATATGATACAGGGAAACTAAAAACAGACTTTTAAATGCATTTTAGAGGCAGATTACAATTAATGCACAATGTCTTGGCTTATCCGATCTCAACGGCATATTCATTTTAAAAATGAAAAGCACCATGCACTTGTTCAAAATTTCAGTCATTGCAAAATTAAACACTTCCCCCTTGAGCGTGGTCACGTGACATAATGATAATAAATGTAATCGTTATAATCTAGCGTTTGACCTTGGATTTGATGAATGACCTTGACCTAGAGGACCAAAAACATTGAAGTTTTTAAACAAACTCTGTAAAAAAAAGAACAGAAAAATCGACTAAGAATTCTTTAATTTTGCTATGATATTACTATTCATTTTCTTGTATAATGTGAACATTTTGCATGCACATAGACGGGGCTCTTGATCTTTGTTTCTCACTCTGATTTATGTATTTTGTCTGAAAACAAATTGCAAGCAAACATGTAATGATCACAAATCCTGCTTAGAATCATCCATCATAGATGGAAGGTAACGTCTCTAAATTCTGTGAAATTCAAATTCTAAGATTCTTTAACTTTCCACAATAAATTATAAACATCCCAGCCTATAACGATGCACGTGTTATATACATATTACGGCCGTATACGCTGGAATAATTTGCACATAAAGGTACATTAAATTTACGTTTTAAGATATATTTGCGGAAAATCACTTCAGTGATTTTTTAAAATATTGTTCTTCCTGTCTTTAACCAGTATTTGGGATTCCAAAGTGACTAAAAATGATAGCGTCATGGATGATTCTCGTCTTTTTTCATAAAAATCTAGAATTTCAGAAGGTCGCGGAACAAGGGGGGTTATTTTTGTTCCAAGGGAGTATCAAATTTCTTCTTTTTTAATCAAGTTTCTTAGAGGCTTGCAACATCTGTTTGGCAGTTCTTAAATATTAAATACCAGGGTAAATAAAGCGTGTGATACTAAACCCTAATATACGATGCAAAACATCGGAGAGACAAATTACAATTTATCTTCTATTTTTTATTGACAGGTGCACGTTCTGCATTTCTCTCTCTCTCTCTCTCTCTCTCTCTCTCTCTCTCTCTCTCTCTCTGTAGTTAATTGATGGATGTTCAAAGTATATTAGTAGTTCTATTTCCGGGGCACACTAGTATCTTAACTTCAACAGGATTGCGATCGAACCATCTGCATTACCCGGGGGATGAGCGTGATTGAAAAATACGGTCAACTGGAAAATAAATTAGAAACAAACATTTACTATTAGTATAACATTTTGAAATTTAATTGAATATTTGCAGAGTTGAAGCCTCGATCACCCCAATCTTCTTCTTTTCGGGTGAAATGGAATATTTATCAAACCTTATTTAAACACAGTATGGAATGCAAATATCTAAGATGCCACGATTTTTGCCTGTTTGAAACACACTTCCATCGTATTAAACAATGTTTTCCATGAAGATATAGATAATACAAGTAATTATCGCAAAACCTCTCTATTAAAAAAAACCCTTAAATTTTAGAGTTCTGCCTTCCACATTTCCCTTTATATCTGATCAGTTCAGCAGCAATTGAATGACAATTACGCATTGATCATAAAATAACAATTTTGATTGCAGAAAATAAAGCGTTTAATTAATATTGTTCTATTTCTCAAAATCATATCATGTATGTATTCAAAATATTTATTTCAAATGTATCAAAAATGTCCATCGTGATTTTTTTTTCTCAAGGGAAAGATTTCTCAGTATAACGTACTTAAACATGATTGTAGTTTTTCATTGCCATCTCATCAGTGGGAAAATATCTCTCTCTCAGCTGTTCCACAGATAGCTATACTTTAGGAAACATTTGGGCCTCCAGTTGAATTCATTCGATACACCCATATCATACCACTAAAAAATAGGGATGTCACGAAAAAATACCCTGCTTTACCGTCTGTTGCATACAAATGGTGTATATTTAGACGATGGCTTCGGAGGCCGGACATTTTCATCTTTGGTGTGAATGCAGTGTTCCCCGACTTCAAGCTTCTGGAGTTACGGGCCGTATAAACACGTGATATGTTGTCATGGTAACTCAAATTTATGCTCCGCGCTTCGTCAGAGATATGTAACTTTATCTATCACCACGTGTTAACATGTGTTCTCTCTCTTTCTTTCTTTCTATCTCTTTCTCTTAATCTCTTTCTCCATTTCATATTGAAGTTCTGTTATATTTCCTATTTAAATGATAAAGTCAAATTAGACTTTAAAAAATAGAAAGAATAAAAATAGAAGTGATAATAAGTATAATATAATGATAATATTAAATTTAACAATTACAAAAATGTACATTGTTTATGTACCTACACGTGGCTTGTGTACGTACAGGTTATGTGAATTCAAATTGATATATATATTTTTACCGGTGCAATGAATTAAAACCTTGACATGGTCTTGAAAAAAAACCCCCTGAGTTTCAATAGATTTTATATTACTTTTAATGTACATGTAGTTTAGGGCTGTGTCAGTCTTAATCAATCAATCAAATTATTGTTATGATACAAGCGCGGATCCAGAATTTTTTTTCCAGGAGGGGTGGGTGTGTCCGAGGGATATTTATGTTTGCGGGGGGGGGGGGGGTGTGGTGTTTTTTTTTGTGTTTTTTTTTAGTGGGGTATTTTGAAATTTTTTTTTTCCGGGGGGGAGGGGGGGGGGGGTCCCACGGCCGTCCTCTAAATCCACGCATGTGATATATTATTGTTTGAAACTGGACATGTAATACTCTTATCCCCCACCCATGAAAAAATTAAACTAAATAATTAATTGTTATTCCTTTATAATAAAGCCTCCAAATCCCCACCCCTCCATAAAATATTCTTAAAATAATTTCCCCATCCACTCCAGTTCTCCAAAAAAAAAAAAAAAAATAAATAAATAAATAAAAAATGATAAAAACAGAAACCACAATAAAATAACCAATGATGATGAAAATAGACGGTATTAGACAAATTAATGTAGAATATAAACACCTTTCATTCAATTTACATACCAATATGGAAATTGGTAATAGGTATATGTTTTTTTACAGAGCTAACAAGGGAGGGGTGAGACTGAATAAATACCTGGAATATCGAGAGAAAAAAAAGATTCATGCTTTCATGAATAAACTAAAGAAACGTATCTTCTTCTGTCTAATTATCGAACTATTTTTGCAATGATCACATTTTAAATTGAGTTATCTGTGGGTAGTTTTCTCATTAGTGTTTGTAAACATCTTGAACAATCTTGAACAATGTTTAATTAAACTTTGTATTGAGTTGACTAGATGGCGGAATTTGTCAGAATCAATTTTAAATTCACCCTTCACCCTATCTGTCAGGAACGTGTCGGTGATAGAAATGTCTAAATCCGGCTTCGCTGCTTCTCAGTGTATTTGCTTTAGTTTTCTGATCCAAATACAAGGAAAATGAAACATTGTAAAATTGTCTCTGAAATTAGGAATGTGTTTGAGGAGGCACGGACTTCACATGACAATGTTTGGAGGACAATTTGTGGAAAAGAAAGAAGAGAAATTGTTGAGAGAGAAAAGGGAATTGCCGGGGTAACTATTCAGCGGTGAGCAGGCCAGGGAAGAAAGAAACCAATTGTCGCTATTCATTACAAAGTTAACATATTCAAAAAGTTGCACGGGTAAATGAATGAAATATCATCGATGAATTTATTATCAACTCTCAGTCATATAGGCTGCGTATTAAATGTAAATGGTCATATGGCATTTAAAAAGTATATCATAAACATTAATATGTCAATTTTTGAACATAACATGCAACAAATATTGTTTGCATGTGAAAAAATTCAATGAAAAAAAAAAACACGTCCATTGACATTTTCTTTAAAAATGGCGAAAAAACCCCCACTATTAATACTGGTAAATCTTTTGGTAAAGTATTAAATCAAAACAATAGTAGTTGATTTTGTTATTTATAACAAAGTTTTCCAGCTATTTTTTTTTTCCACAGAGACTTCGAACGGTGTTAAAACTTTCCGGCAGTACATGCTTTTTAAAATTATTTGTCACAAGTTTTGAAGATTAAAAAAAGAGAGAAGAACGCGTGGTACCCATGGAATAATTAATCAAAAATCAGAATCCCAAACTATTACTATTTTATTTTGATTGACACCAATTTTCAACGATACACACACTTTTGACACCTTTCAAACCAAGGGGTGTTAAATTAACAACGCACGTGATTACAGCAACCAATCAGAATTCTCGTTACAACTTGCGGTATGTATTGACTCGCCAGACTTTCGAGGCGATGTAAAACATTCGCGAGACCTCGAACTACACAGAACTTGGTCAGAGTGTAGAGTTTTGGACTTTATTCATACAAAATGGACATCGATTGATTGGAGAAACTTCAGCAAACGAAGGAGCAGAATGTCTATATTTCATCCGTGTGAAACGATGAACCATTAATTGTGTATAAATGCATTTTGGGTGAATATCCAAAACTTCAACAGTCCATGGGTTGCCAAAATGGCGGCCGCTGTTTATGTATTCGCTGCTTTTGTTATATGGAGTGTGATGTGTATTTGTGGAACTTTCGGCTTGCAACTACAATGTCCAACGTATTGCCATTGCTTGGGGAATAATGTAGATTGTTCTCGGCAAGGTCTGATTAATGTTCCAAAGGACCTCATTTTCCCAGCATGGACAACTCGATTGTAAGTATTACAGAGTACTACTGTGACCCCCTTTTTCTCGTGTAATAAAGAGATCCAGCAACCTTAAAAATGTCGATATCATGGCGAATAACTTCTTAATAATCAGTTTATATGGTTGCATAAACTTTATACGAACGCTTTCAATAACTTGTGATGGAAAAGTTTAGAAGTTGATGCTTGTCCAAGAGGTTATCTTCTCCTGGTTAATGTATAAAGGATTGTTTACATAGACCCCGTCTTCTAATGCAGTGAAGACCAGCTGAGTTATTTACACAACCGTTTCAAAGTAACGTCCAAAAGAAAGAATTGCTTTATGTTTGCTGAGTGAAATTTTAATTCAAAAGAGTATTGGTTCTCCCAGGGACGCATCTTTTGTGAATAATTAAATTGGGGTGTAGAGGGGGTTATAGCTTGAAGAAAATATCAATTAGAGAGTTTTAACAAAACCCATTTCACAGAGTGTTCTATAGACAACCCATTTTTGATATGAAATTTACAATATCACTCTTTATGACTAGGGATAAAGAGAAATGTTAATGTGATATTATGTGTGCTAATTCAATATTGAGCTAGAGAGATATATGACAAGGCAAATTCTTTCTATCTAAGTAGTATTAAAAAATTATTTTTTTGTTCAGAAGTTTAAGACTCATTTGTCTGGGTATTATTGAAGAAAAAAAAGGACTTTATGATTATTACATAACAGTGGTATAGAGTTTTAATTAAAAAATATTACATGTATGAAAGTGTACAGATTCAACAAAACATCAAAGCCATAATTGATATATGTAAATGCCCATGGTACCAGTACGATATGAGTTATGAGGAAACTAAACAAGAGTTGATGTTGTAGTATCAGGAAATTGTTCTCTCTTGAAATAAGGACCAAATTCCTGTTTGAGGCTAAATTTTAAGAATAGCACTTGTCAAGGCCACTTGATAAGATTGAATTGTCTATTCAGAACATGTACATATATATAAATATATAACAGTAATAGAAACTGCTCTATGAGAGTGTACGCTTAAAAACATTAGAATTAATGATTGCAGCATTATAAATTCACCTGCTAATTGTTAGATGGATATAAAAATTTATGTATTTTTCTTGTAGATATATTTGAAACACAGCAAGATATAATGCATTGATAAATCTCTTTCAGTCACATCAATCCCATCTCAAAAAATTCCTTCTGTGAAACCATTGTGAAAATAAATATAGACATGAAAAGTTGATAAAACTTTGATGTTTATTATTAATTTGATACATTCTTGAAAACTGTCCATTTTGCAGTTGCATGTGGCATGTATTGATTTACTATTTTCTTTTGCAGAGAACTGCAGAATAATGGAATCTCTTCTTTGTCAAAAGATGATTTTAAAGGACTGGACAACCTAACCCATCTGTAAGTACTGTGGTGTAATATTTAGTAGGTCCTGGTGTTCTGTTAGTTGCATCTTATATATGAGAGATGTTATTAATAAGAGGCAACGCCAGTGTTAATCTTGAAGAATAAAGGGCGAAATGAATGTAATTTCTTGGAGACAAAAGAATAGCAAAGAAACGGAGAGAAAACAGCAAGAGTGTTATAGGAATTACATAACTTTTTGGGGACACTTTCTTTTGGTTTTCATTTGATGTAGAGTGTTTCTTGAAATTCTGTTTGACCCCTTTGTAATTGATGAACAGTATTTGGTTGATGTATGGTAAAACACAACCCAGGGTTCATTCTGATGAATGCTTGATTGACAGATTCATTTCACCTGAATTATTCAATACATAACAAAATTTTAAAAAACCCTCAAAAAACACAAATTGCTCCGACTTGTGAAAAAATTCTTTTTCTTAATTAAGATGGAAGTCAAAAAATAAATTTGAAATGGTTATTTTTTTTCCTGGTTTTCATCTTGAAGACAAAGACATTAACCCTGTTATGCCCTGTTGTTAATTGACTTAATAAAGAATCCTTTTACATAAAGTTCATAAATAACGTGTGAAGATTACATTACATGGGATTTGGTTGTCAGTGAACACTATTGATGGATTTATTGGCTTACTTTTACCAAGGTTCACATATTTTTGTGTAAAAAAGAAATCTCTGTATACTGAAAAGGAGCTAATTGCCTTCAGAACCCTGTATTTGGCTGAACTGGTCCGTAGTTTCAAATTTGCGCAGGTTCAGGTAGGCACTCTATGAAAAGAATGGCAATTTAGTTTAGTATGGGTGTATACTCCCCTTCACTTCCCTCCTAAACAGGTACTTATTCATCCAGGTGTGGACAAAATACCCCTCCTTCAAATATCGTTAAACTTGTCCCATCCAGATCTCATTTATAAATGCACAGCATCAACGATACAGTAAATTTGGGTTTACTGTTGTGAACATTTGATGGAAAACTAAAAAATAAAAACATGAAATTTTGAAATTTAGTTGAAAATAATCCATTAGGGGTTCAATGAGGTTTTTTTTCTAAAATGAGTGATTCTTCTACCTAATTTTTTATTGGAACACAAGTAGTGAAAGAAAGAAACAAGGCAGTATTGGCATTTCTTAAACTGAAACATGAATCTTTAATGTGTGTTTCAAGTTTGGATACCTCCACATCATGCAAGGACTATGGGCTGCCGCATATCCAAACAAGCTCTCTATTCACAATTTTACTGGTTGAGTTGTTTTCTCGTGGTCAGAGCGTGCAGCAATGAAAATTGAAACTATAATAAACTATAATCAGTTCAGATATAAAATATTAAATGGAGTCTAAAATTTGGAATTGATCATTGTCAGATATGTGTTCTGTCACAGTAATTGTACAGATTTGTAACAGTGAAACAGCCAGGGTTTTGTTACCTAATTTGAAATGGATTAATCGCGGTATAATCGCAAATTGTTTTGTTTTCACTAAAACTATAAAGAAACATGCAACTCTCAGATTTTCAACATGTTGACCATGAAGGGATAATTTGGACAGGCCCAGATGTTGGTTATGAGAGTAATTAAATGTGTACCAAGCCACCTCAATCACTTTATAATGAAACAGAGTGAACAATGTACATCAAAAGGGGCTTTGTATCCAGACAAGAACATTTGTTGCCTTTCCAATGGCATCAGATTTATATTGCTTGTGTTGATGAAGTTTTTCCTGTGTGGGGCTTGTTTACCTTTATGCCAAACAGATGAAACATATTCATGTACAAAGAGTGTTTACAAATTGTGCTATCAGTGAAAAAAATTTTCATACAAATATTTTTTTTTATTCTTAATCCTGTAATTAATAGTTGATGATATATTGGAGCTTTGAAATATTTCAATTATAACGAAAACTAGGTCGTTATAAATAAAACACTCAATGACTGGTACATATATCAAAGTCTTTTTATTAAGTTGATCAACATCCTTGTTTTTCTCCCCTTTTCGCCTTCATTGGGCCATGCTCTATGTCAGTGCAGTATCACTGGGCATCTGTTTCCCTTATGTTAAAGGTCTCGATACATCTTGTTTGTAACATCAGCCAAAAGGGTTTCTTCCATATGTTTGGGATATATAAGCAAACAAATTATTTTGTAATTTTTCATTCAATATATATATTTTGGGGTAAGATTTGATCAATTATAGAAAGTGATCATGTAGTGTTATAATATATTTGCATTTGAATGTAAAAGAAATTTAAAAAAAACTGTTATTTATGAAAATAATATTTTAAGAAAGAGCCCCGTTCTTCCATGGAATAATTTAGTCGATGTTATGTTGTGCAATGTTCATGGAGATATTTTCTGAACAGAGCATTCAGTCTAGTGTGTAGAGCAAGTCAATAACTGTCATTAGTCGTAGCTAATGTGCACACTTTCATCTCTGATGTGGCAAGCTTTAATAAAAAAAAAGATAAAATATGGGTTTCGGATAATAATAGCGTAACAGCGATAAATTCTTGATATTGCATGATATTAAGCGATAAAATTTGTGAAGTCACTCTGTAAAATTGTATGGTTGGGCTACCAAGTACGTGAAAGTTTAATGAAAGTAGAGATTGACTTTTTATGGAATTTTTAGGGCTTTATCCAAGTGATGGTGTGTAGGTTTTTTGTGTAACCTGATTACCTGAATAATGCCACATGATGTTTTTCAGTCAGAAAAGCTTGTTCATAAATGCTGTAGAGATTTGATACTCTTACATCGAAAAGTTGCACTGAATTGTTTAGTTAAACAAAGCTACTATTTCTACTCTATTTCATGTGTAATTGGATAGATTATAATCACAATGGGAAGCGCCATTAAAAGTTGTGTAAATCTTACGACTTTCAGCCCTCTCATTATCAAAATTGAAGAAGTTTGTGAATGGTAGATAAACTCTGGGTGTAAACATGTCAGTCCGACATTTTCTCCAAGTTTTCCTCATCTTGTATTTTTTTATTGCGTTCTATTTTTATCCTCGCTATCCCCCTTTTGATTACTCCGATTTCAGTCCTAGCACTTGAGGTGTTGCAAGGGGAACGAAAATTGGCACAAAGTAATTTGATTGGATTCTGAAGATCTAACAGCAGGATGCTCTTCACCAAAAGATGTAGCATTTTGTGTAAGGCTCTGAGTTGAATGAGAAGGAAATATGTAGCATGGTGTTAATAGTGTTGTTTGAGCGTATAATGTGTACTTTTTTTTTGCTTAGAACCAGGTGTACTGCTTAGATGAGGAGTCAGGAATTGATGTTTTATGTTGATATTTGATGATAATCTTGCTTATGCCCGATAGGTTTAGAATTTATGCCTACAAGTTGACATATTTCATACCTATTTAGTCAGTTTTGGCTTATCTTCTTCATTCCTTTCATCCTGTTAATTGATGAAGAGACCTGCAGAAGGTCTGAAATACATGTATTGATATATTTATATGCACAATGATTATAGTACATGTATTCATATAGGTATTTTTCCATTTCCTGATGTGTGTTATGTATTTAGCTACTTGTGGACCACTCAAATAATAAATTCTACTTTTTTTTCACCTCTGAATTTGTCAGTATCCTTTAAAACATAGTTCAGAATTTGATCAGAAATAAATAGGAAGTAATATTAACTGTGGCTGTTTGATTCTTTTCAAACAAATTGTTGGAGTGTGTGTGAGAGAAAGGTACAGAGTGAATACAATGTGATATAGTCTGATTACCAACACCTGGCTGGGGTCATTATTAATTCAAGTGGAAATTGATGACTTTTACCTAACCATGCCAACACTGCAGAACTGTGTGTTGTGACCTTCAGGAGGGGGGAGAATAGAGAGCCCTACAGTACAGGTGATTGACCTGATGCTGATTTCACATGCAATAGTATCATCAAGTCTTTTTTGATACCTGAACAACAAAAGAAAAACAAAGTGCAGGTGCATAATGTAGGTAAAGTGTAGGTCAGATGGGAAGTACTGCATAGCATTTCATTTGTTTAGTACTGTATGAAAACTCTTCATTGAAGAAAAAATTGAGTTTTGTTTTTAATTTTGATGATTGAAAAATTAGCTTTTTTCAAAAATATGTTTACATGCATAAATGTAGGTGACAAAGAAGTGTATACATATAGTGTTGTTGAAATTTTTCCCTCAATTTTAATGGCAAAAATTTGCCCTGTTTAAATATATGTACCAACATTTTATCACGATTATAGCCCAACACACAGGCTTTTGCGTGAAGGGCCAGGTGTTCGTAAAACAATCACGACTTCCCAGGTAGAATGCGTTGATATTGAATTACACAGGTATTAAGATGCGCCATAGTAAAAAGTTGGAAGATTCTTAGTCATTGTGTGATGGTCCACTATCTCAACACTCCATCAGAATCTTGTGCAATCAGTAGAAAATTAGAATTTGTCTCTTTAATTCAGTGTTGATTTTCGGGGTAAGTTTTTTGTGCTTGAGATTTTAGGGGCGAGAGGATTTCACAAATCAAATAAATCTTGGAGGAGTTTAAATGGTTTTTTGTCTGTAATCTTTGGTCATTTAGAGATAATGATACAGCTTTAGATATCTTATCACCAATCTTGTCCTTACTGGTGGCAGAAAGGTTGCTCAAAGACTTGCTTTATAGCTATACTTAAAAACTAGTCTGATTCCGTCACTTGAATGCCAAATTAGGTACCCTTAACATTTTCTAATTGAAATTTTAACAAATGTAAATCGTTCAATATTTTTAATAAATGAAAATGGCTTCTTCTGTTTTACTTATAGTAGGTATACATGTATAACAGTTTACTGAGAATTATTATTCGGAGTGGTCATTTTGCAAGTGGTCTTAAAATTGTTCCAACAAAGAGTGGTAGAAAATTTTGAATTCTGGGTCCTCTGAAAGAAGTTTAATGCATTTATTAGAATTAGAATGCTAATAAGAAATTCGTTTTTAACTTTTCACACCTTTTAAAAAAAGTTTATCAACTAAGTAAATAGGAATTTTTTTTTCTTCAGTGGCTAATACTTATATCAATAGTGTGCCCAAACAACTCTCCTGTGGCACAAAAGCTTGTGAAATTGGTTACTTCTGTAAATGAAACAAAACAAATACTAGTGGTCTCAGAGCATGAAATTGCCTATTGTAGCTGTTGTTTGCTTTTAATCTTGTTGTGTGCTAAAGTGTCACCTTGGTAAAGCAGGGGTAAAACGTGGAGCTGGCCTCTTAATTCGGACTTGAGGGAGAACTAAACATGTGTCACCGACTGGTCAGTGGTGTTGATTCTAAGTCTTTGACGGAATGTTTCACAACTCGTCCGGGACCGCATTGGGGGAGGGATTCAGCTTTTATTTACCTGGGTCACAGTTTACTTGGGCTGAGGTGTTAATTATAATGAAATGTCACTGGTGACAGCATGTGTAATAAAGAAATGATATAATGCCAAACAATGCTCTTAAATAATTCCATGCCAAAACGTAGTTGTTTATACTTAAGATATAGCTTTATTATTGACCGATACAGTAAAATATTGAAAATAAAAAAATTATTTTACCATATCAAGTTTTGTCTATTTTCCCCATTTTCCCCTTTGGTTAGACAATTTGAAAGTATATATAATAATAATGTTTCTGTAGAATGATTATAATAATTTTGACCTACACAATAACCACATTATACACATTTCTAAAATCAATCTGACACTGTCATTTATCATGTTAATAAATTCGTTTATGTATGTTTTAAAATTGCATAATGAATTCTTTGCAATAAACATTTGTGAACTACGTAAGAATTACATTCATAAAATTGATTGAAATATTTGTAGGTGTATTTATAAGGATTTTGTTCTCTAATTATTTAAATATTAAATGCATTAGGTTTGGGATATAAGCACTTGATTTTAGAAATACTTCTACTAACTATGAAATTTAAAGAAAAAAAGAGAAAGACAAATTATATTGATGTACATGACAAATTAACTGTATAGCATGTTTAACTAATTGAAAATGTCACCGGTAACTTATTATGAAGTTTATGTATACAGAACATTATCAGAGTCCCCGAGATTAACACTACCAGTGCAAATAGTGACAATCAAAAGATCCCAAAGGCTTGATAAAGAATTAAACACCTGGCAAATTTATAAATCTATAAGTATGATTTGGTGCCAAGGGCCATTTGTTCATCTCGCTGTGTGAATAATAAGAAGAGAAAGTGTTTGTTGGTCAGAGAGGGTCAGGCTGTTAGAGAAAGGTGTTGTAAGCAGGCTGGATTTAATGCGCTCCAATGCCTCTCAATGTTGTGTTTTTATTTCGGATTACAAAGCATTTAGTACCACAAAATGTACCACTGTGTCCCAAGTAACGCAACAGCTGTTCATTACATCGAAACGCCACCTTGTTGGATAAAATTCTAATATACTTAGATTACCAAGAAATATGTTAAACTAATCAGAATTGTAAACAAGGGGAATTGAAAATATTTATATTAAATGTTTGCAATTAAAATTTTACTTTCTGAATTTCCCAAACAAATGATGGATTATTATTCATATTTTATTCATACCTCTCCTGCCATCCTAGGTAGATTGTTTTAATATTAAAAATGATAATATCTAAAGAAATTGGTTGAGCAAATTTACGGCCTTTATAATGCGAGTTTATGAAAGGTGTTTTAACTGCATTGGAGGCCTTTGGAGGTACTGATAGATAGTCTCTCTCTCTCTCTCTCTCTCTCTCTCTCTCTCTCTCTCTCTCTTCCCCCCCCCCCCCCCCCCTTCCAAAAAATAAAAAGATGTGGTATAGTTTTTACAGGCCAAATTTCTAGCTTTTCTTTATCCTTTAATGACCCATAAAGATTATAGATTGAGTTTCTTGTTTACAGATGACATATCTTTTTCTAGGGTAGTAAAAATATTAAGTAACATCATTAAAAGTTGAAGGAAGGGTAATATGTTTTCTTCCAAGCATTGTGGAACAAGTTTTAACTCACAGTTCACGTAAGTTAGCTTTTGACATCTTCATTTTGATTTAATTTAAAAGAAGACCACGAGGGTTAACATTTTTATTGGTGGTTCTTTAATCCTTTGTGACTTGGAAACTGTAAGCCGATAGCAGCCTTATTTTTATTTCTTTTTTTTTTTCACAAACACCTAATTTACATGAAAAACACTGGTTCGAAGGAAGCCATGAATTTGGTCCTGCAAGGTGGTAGTTAAGGGAAAGATTTATAACAGTGTGGTGTGTTTGATGTTACTCTTAATATTATTTAATTCTTGGTGTTCAAATGAGTATTTTTTGTGCACAGGATCAATTTTCCTATATAAATTGATACCTTTTCTTCTTTGGGTCGTTAGTCCAGGGCTCTGGAAGCCTGAGATGGTGGGATAAAAATTTAGAGGAGGAAGCCCTATGCAAAGAGTTTAATGCTTCAGCATTCCTTTGTCTATTACAAATTGGATTGGTTTTGTAACATTGATCAGATTTATGTAAATTTTGGGATCCACCTCCTTTTTTTATGAGTCTGGCAGGTATGTTGGGGTGAATAGCAAGACCACTCATTTCCTCTGCATTGTTTTGGGGTGATTAGACTGCACCTGCAGTATATAACTCGATATGCCTATCAAGTGCCTATCAAATACACCAAAAACCTCCCAAGATTCTTTTAATTTGTAACCAGGGTTTTTATTTTCATTTTTTACTTTTTAAGGGTAGGATTGTATCCGTGGCAGCTTTAGTACATGATTTGAACCGCAAAGAAAATATTCTTGTAGTGAATTTTCCAATCTTTGTTACAGAGTGTGTTTTTAGAGAGTGGGTAAACAAGGGGAACTAGTGAACTATATTTACTGGTCTATAGTGAACGTGTCAGAAACGAGGTGTGTTTTATGTACACTGTCAATAAATGGAAGCTTAATAAACTTGACTCTTTAAAATGAAGGAAACCCTCTCAAGAATAAACATCACTACAGATTATTTCACATAAAAAATTATATGCTGTTGCAAAATATTTAGGATTTTTAATGAAAATTGATATTATTGTAAAGGTGTCAAGATTATGATAAATTGTAATTTTTAAGTTAGATTGGTACGGGATTGTGCTTTTACTAATGACCATATATGTGTATTCATTCATGCTGAAGAAAGTGTGTATTTGTAAATATAATGCATCATTAATGAAGGCAATGTAATTTTGTAAATAATGTAAACACTTAGTATGTAAATGGGCTGCAGTCAATGTCCATGTACATATAGCTATCCAATAAGATACAGGCATTAAGAAACAGTTGTAAATCTTGCTCTGTGTTTAGCAGTTCACTGCATTGTTGACTTTATATGTGTTGAGAAAGCCTTGTGTTACACGGTTACAGAGAAAATTTACAGCTCACCAATGGTTTTATGTCTGAAATCACAAGTTTTATTTACAACTTCCCTTGTGTTTTAAGATGAGAATGCACAGTTTCAAAAGTATTTTCTTAACATCTTGTAAACTTTGAGGCAAAACAGCCCAAATTTTATTCATCTCAGTTATATATATCTGTATGAATATCGAAAAAATAATCTATACACTTTAGGTATAAATAATTATCCCTGCTATTAGAAAATATCTTAATATTTATCTATGTATAAATATGAATTAGTTGTAAATAATTGTGCAATAGTGATTGATTGATAGAATATGTTTCTTGTAAAGAACCAGAGGGTTTAATTAAATTTTCTATTTTACATTTTCAGAGACATCAGTTTCAATGACCTCAGATCTCTCAACGACAGCGTATTTGAACATCTGACAACGTTACAAACTTTGTAAGTACATGTACCACTACTTACAAAACAATGAAGGTTTTTTAATGATAATGTTACTGAAGGTTAAAAATTGATTTCCATTGAATAAGATTGCAAGTAATGCTGTTGAGACCTTTGTCTTCTGGATTATCGGTATCCCTATTCAGGCGCAAAATAATCAAAATTCCTCCATATCCCTGCGACCCTCTGCCAATGATCCTCATATAAAAAGATAAATGTCCCCTTGACAGTGTATTCAAACCCGTTTTGTGTCGGCATTGGTTTTTTTGAGTACACAACTTGTAAATCAAGAGGCGTTATAAATTGGCATTTTCAGGGGTTTAGATATTTTTTTTAAGATGGCTCTTGGTACATCTGTGAAATAATAACCTAAGAACTGTTACATCTGATACCCTGTGGAGGGTCACTTTTGGTGTGGTCCATGGCTAGACACGATGAAGCATGTTATCAGTTTAGTTCCTGCTAAGTGAAAAAATTTTCAGGCCAAACAAAATTGTCCTTTGTTGTTTACCTATAAACATTAATGTATACTTGTTCTTAAGGACTTTTTTTGTTTTCTCTGTACAGGAAAATCAATCATAACAAAATCAATGAAGTGCCAAAGTTAAAAGGACTGAGAAATCTTACCATTCTGGAATTGTAAGTACATCTTTTTGTTGTTTTATTGGAGACCAAGGTCCATTTTCTAAATGTTTCTGAACAAAAGTAAAGATGGGTGGAATAGGAAAATAAGATGTGTTTGTTAAAAAAAAAAACAACCCATTTTACACAGGTAATAGAAAAACATCAAAGGTGAGAAATGGATGTAATAAAAGCATTGAGAAACACATTTCTTAATGGGATGCACAATTTAATTCAGTGCAAAGCGATAACATCAATTGTTGCTACCTGATAAAAATCACCAGCAGTGATATGAAGTCAGTATGTGTATGATACAGGTATGCAGGACTACTGGTCTGCCCAATTTATCATGTATCCTGCCAAAAACTTGTAAATCTGATGTTTGGATTGACGAGTGGGGGGTTATCTGATTCGACCAATCGGCAAAGACGTCCAAGGGGAGGTCACCCTGAATAAATAGATATAGCAGGCCAACATTTTTGTTTCAGTGTGTGGTCTCGATTCGGCTGTTCTCTCTGTTTGGTTAGGGATACCCACCTCTGTTTGCTGAAACTTGAGTGGGACTTTTGTATCATATTATGACATGATTAGAGAGAGAGAGAGAGAGAGAGAGAGAGAGAGAGGAGAGAGAGAGAGAGGGAAAGAATCATAAAATTGATCTGAAGAAATTTTAATAATGGATTTTTTTGGGGGGGGGGGAATAATGTAATAAAAGATAAGTCCGTATAGGATGAATAGACAAAAACCAATAAACGTTAGAATTACAAACCATTGTTAAGGTGAAGAACTGTTTTTGCTCTGGTTTATTGTATTTAGGCTCTGAAACAAAATCACAAGAGACCACTAAAACCTAATAAATGGAGAATGTCAGTGACAGTAATGTTGTAATCCAAGGGGAGTAATTCTGCTGAAATGTTGATTATCTGTGCAGGGCCCTCATAATGCATTCTGTTGGTGCAAATGGCCTGTGTATGGTTACGTAATGCCAGGCAGAGGATTTTTTAAGGGGTGTTCATAAATGCCTGGCCAGAAGAGATAAGACACTGACATCTGATGTCTGCAAATCATATTTCCTTGATTCCTAGCAAAATTGACCATGTGCGAACAGCTGACAGGGGGAAAATAATATTTCATTTATTGTTTATTTTATTACAAGACTTTCAAGATGAATTTGTTTACAGTGCATGCACGATAGATTATGAATTATCGTCCGCCATTTGGCTCTTGCTTTTCGTTTCTTTATCTTGTAAACAGATTTCTTTTTAAGCTTTTTAATGATTAATGAAGATCCATGTATCGATACCAATCTAACCCCGGCCAGAACTGTAACACATTGCAGTGTGACTCTGGGCATACATTTTATATTATCTCATTCTCCCATTTTTATCTTTTGCGCATAGAGTTGTGGAGAGTGATGTAATGTAGAAGCTTTGCCTAATAATACTCAGATGTTTACTCACCAGCATCATAATTGTCACAATGATGTTACCCTTTTAAAACTTATGTAATACACAACTCCAGCATCTTTATTAAAATGTTCTCAGAATATATTTCCTCCCACTCCAATATAGTATGAGCTAATGTTTCGGCAATGTATTCAGTATCTGATATTGGTCCCACATTTTGATATTGCATCTCATTTATCAGAATATTTATAATGGATATCTGTTAGATGATGATTTTAATGAGATTCTCTCTTTCTCCAGGAACCATAACCACATTGGGATCTTGGCCCAGGAGTTTCTGACTTACATGCCCCAGCTACAGGTCCTGGAGCTAAACCACAACCTGCTGACCGATATCGTCCCCGGGGTGTTCCCCGCCAACAACTCCCTCCAGAAACTGTAAGTCTGAGCACCTAAATTAAAAATCAAATTACAACACAAACCTCAGAATCTGTAAGTCTGAGCACAAACTTTAGATATTGCAAGTCTTGGCACAAACCTTAGAAACTGTTAAGTCTAAGCACAAACCTCAGAAACTCTAAGTTTGAGCACAAACCTCAGAATCTGTAAATCTGACTATAACCTTTGTAATTAGTAAGTTTTAGCCATTACATAGTCACAAAAGTACTCTGATTAGTTGACCAGAGTTTCATCACTTGTTGTTTTATACTTGGTGTAAAGAAAGAAAAGTACTGTTATTGTTAGTGGCTTTGTTATTTGATAGTACAGACCTGTAGAAAATGACAGACAGCGTGGAGACTATGGCTGGAGTCAGACTCTGTCCACTGGTGCTAGTCTTGTTTACTAAATATGTTGAAATTATGGAGACAAAGCTTGTCTGGTGACCTTATTCTGTAGACAGGGAGGGGGTCTGATAGAACTCGGAGAGGTGAACTAGGTGTGATGTCTAGGAATCTTAGTATTGGGTGTGAAAATGTGAGCCACATTTATGAAGGTCTATTACATAATACCTATTAAAGTTTTGCCGTGTTATTAGACAGTGTTGAAAGATTGAGTTAGACTGATGATATTGATGAAATGTCCCAATTTTTTTTTGATAATTAGATTGAGTTGGAATAAGACAAATGAATTTGATGAAATGTTCCGGAATGTTTTATAATTAGAGACACGGGGTTTGACAGGGAGTTTGATAAAAATGGAATGATTCCAGACCAGAAAAGATGTGGAGAATTTTTTGAGAGGGGTGCTGTCTGGAGATAGATGTGAAATGATCTGGTGATATTTCCACATTTCTGACTTCAATCTGATTGATTTCACAGCATAGACATGCAGTGGCGGGCAGGTTTTCTCTGTGTGGCCTCTCTCTACCGGGCCACCAGACTCGACACTTGCTTCCCTTTGAATCGCTTTAATATTGACAAATTCTAACACCTTGATAATCTGTTCCAAGTTTGATCTGCAGGCCCCGCTGTAAACATGTTTCACAAGGTGATACTCCAAGTTGTCTTTTGATCATTGGAAATCAATAGAGACGCCTGCTTCTTATCACCCCTCTGGTTTGAAGAACAAATAACCTGAAATTTAATGACGTTATGAACACTGTTCCCCGTCTCTGGTAAATACTGGTTATTTATGTAGCTGATTGGTCCAATTGAAGCACAAGTGATATCACTTGTATGACTTATAACATTTCATTTCAGCATTTAAGGGCATCAATCAGCTAGGGTTTGCCATTATTTAATACCCCCTCCCCTTTCTATTTTTTTTTCTTTAACTGTTGCTAGATGACATTGACCAAATAAACTCTGTCAATTATAATTGTGGTCAACCGCTTCTATTTTGTGGGACAACACCTGTTGGAGTGCAGAATGATTAATTAGAATCCAATTCATTAAGGTCATGGTGATTGTGTGTACTGCACATTAAAGAAGTTCAACATCTTAATATGAAATATCTATGGTCAGTGTAGAGTAAAAACAAGAGAAAGGTGTTGTTTTTTCCCAGTCAGACATTATGTAGACTGTGATATGTTTTGTCTGTTTAGATTTCTCTGTTTTTTCAGCAGTATTTACACTGAAAAATGTATTGTTTCAGATTTTTTTCTTATAAAAAAAAAACCAAGAGAAAGTATGTCTGTGTTTGCAGAACATGAGAAATTTGTCTGACACTGAAAAGAACTATTGCATCATTGCAAAAAAAAATTCAATATATCAAAAGACTGGAAAAAAATAAACTTTAAAAAAATGGTTTCGAATTTTTTATACATATATGCAATGTATAATATATACAATATTATTCAGAATCAAATTTTTATAGAAGATGTAAAAAATATGCAATGCTTAGAAAAGAAATTTGATGTTGTTATGTTGAAATCCCACAACTTTCTCCTCCTGATTGTATAGAATTAAATACAGTATGTTCAAGAACATACTGTATGATATATTAAAACTAAATTATTTTCATAATATTTCAGCTAATACCAAACTTAATTTTGTTTTCAATTCTATAATCTTTGGTTTTCAGGGTTGTGAATAACAACAACTTGGCGTCGTTTGAGTCGAATTGTTTTGACAACCTGACGTCTCTAGAAGTCCTCAAGATCAACAAGAACAGAGTGACCAGCATTTCCAAGGACATTTTCAAGAAGCTGAAGAAGCTGGAAACCCTGTAAGTCTCTCTGTCTATCATGTCAGTCAAATCAAGGGGCAGGCACAGTTACTGTCAGGGCCATCAGGGAGCAAATATATATAAATAACAAAAAATAGAATTGTGATTCATTAAGTGAAATGTTATGCCAAGATCAACACATTTTCAACTACATGTAATATGATTCACACAATGAAATATACATTCTGAACCAGTCATCAGGCATGGAAAAGGGGAGAGGAGAGTTGCCATCATTTGGCGAAATGAAAGTCCCTCTTTGACTTGTTTTGGTACATGGCACGTAAATTCACTTGCATAATAATTCAGTAAAAATGAGACAATTTGGGTTCAATTGATGGGATACTTACCATGGAGTTTCATGCAGCACAAAGTATTTAGTTTTCTATTAAGTTCAGCCAGCGAAAAATCTAAACTGAGTTATTGGTCTGGGAATGATAGTGACAGCTGACATAATTGTCAGGAAAATAGCGGTAATTGGGGTGGCCCCTTATCGTTAGTGATATAAGGGATATTTATGGACTTTTAGTTGGTGTTTTAGTGGGTTGGTGATGGTAGGGAAATGACTGTTGATTGAAATGTCGGGCCATTTACAGAGTCCAAGGATGCTGAACTGAAATGATGGGGTCGTTAAAACAGTATCCGGATATGAGTATGGGACCGGAGCATGATGAACATGTAAATTTGTGTAGAAGATGTATAGGTTGGAGATTCTCTAAAACTGAAGGCAGGCTAAAAATAAAATTGAAGAGAAAAAAAGGAAGGGAGGAAGGTTCTGTTTAGAGAAATGGAGATATGGAAATATTTTTTAAGTAAAGAAAATATAAGGAAACTATCAGGCACACCTGTTTCAACATCGAGCGGAACGTTTTCCTGCCTTATCATTGCTGCATTACAAGAAAATTGGAGTGATTCCATATCACAGATACATTTCATATTCAATAAAAGTCTTGCTTTGCTCCTAACACCTGCATTGCGCTGAGTGTCTGGTGTGGGGGGAAATGGGGGATCACCCCATGGAATGGTGCTAAAATTACCTGTTAATCAATCGGGATGAAAAGATACCCATCACCGCTAGCTCCAATTAGAGCAGTAATGGTACAGAAAGTAAAATAAAACATCAGGGGAAAACAGAGATAAATGTTTTAGTGGTTTGAAAGTTAAAAAAAATATGTTCTCAAAGTAAAAGCAAAAAAATATATTTTTATATACAGCCAAGAGAAATTTTAATGAGTTCCAAGTAATTAGGGGTTAAGGAGATTGTCATTCATTATAAAGTTTACCTGGTACCAAATAACATTATGTTGCCTCTCAGACTTCAAAATATTTAAAGTCCAGAATCTAGAATCCAGATCTAGAATCAGTACATGTAGATTTTAGAATTAGGCTAGTATTTTATAAAGACCACTTGCCTTTTGAACCAGTTTATAAAAAGTCTTTTCTATATGGATTGACCAATGTGACTGTTTAAATTTCTTAATTTATCTGTGAAAATTCTAGTTGAAAGTCCAAAGAGACCATTGAAAAAACCTTGATTAAAGCTCAAATCCACACTATATGTTTGTTTGTGTTTTTATAGGGAGATCACCAAAAACAAACTGAAGCAGATTGGAGGACTGACATTTCAAGACTTGAAGAACCTCAAAGTTCTGAAGTTGAGAAAGAATTCCATCTCTAAGATCTATGATGGGGCGTTCTATGGTTTAGACAAACTTGTCACACTGTAAGTGTTAAGAGCCTGAACTCTTGTGTGTTGTTCTATTCTGACTGTAATGTGGTAGAAAAGAAGATCTGTAATTTGTTCACATCCCCTTAAACATGTTTAACAACTGCTACCAGTTTTCCACTAGTTTATTTTCCTTTACAAATCACCGACTGTGTGAGATGTAACTCTAGGTATTGACAAAGTGTTTAGGAGAGAAACATTTGTTTTAGCAATTTGTTATCAGATTTACCTCTTCAAGAGAAGTAGCAAACCAGAAAAAAATTCTTCCCCTCACTGAAAGGCCCCAGCAGACAACAGAAGTAGAAACTATAACATACAGCTCAGTAAATCATTAGATCTCCAGAAAGTTCATCCACTCAAATATTGACAGAATTGATTGTATAAGGTCCTATTGTAGGCTTCCAGTTCACTGTGTTCAGGATTCATTTGAAACTGGAGCATTATTGATGTAGATTTCAAGTGCATTTATGTATAACTTTTATGTAAGGAAAAAAAAAAAAAAAAGAAAACCAAGGTCTCTGCTACCCTAAAATTTGGCATATTTGAGAAAGAGAAAGAGGAAATGATCTCATATTTTTAGAAATTTAGGACAGTATTTCTGTATTTTCTTCCACTTGCACAAAAAATGAGCAAAACATCTGGCTAAGTTTAATAAGGATTGATATGAATTTGATATGTGAGCCGTGATAATGAATTTCTTCACACCCAGACTCTGGCAGTGAAAGCATAAAAACATATGCTTGTTAGTGGCCTACACACAAAAACTGTATTGTGCAGAATGGCAACAGAGAAAAGTGAAAAATGTGCAAAGAGAAAAAAATTCTGTGGGAATCTTTGACAACTTGGGGCATCTTTTTCACTGATAATCTCCAATGATCATTTATGAAGAAAAAAACCAACCCAACATACAACCTTGAATTGACATATGGTTTTTTTTGAAAAGGAGATATTTTTTTGATACTTAATTTATTATTGTAAATGAGACACACTTTGTAATTTCAGGCAATTGGAACACAACAACATCACAAGAGTAACGCAGTCTTGGTTGTATGGATTGAAAGGCTTGAGAGAAATGTGAGTTACATTTATAACGAAAACAAAAATAAACCAAACACAGTATTTGTAAAAAAATAGAAAAGGGGGGGGGGGGGGGGGTAAGTATTTAAATTTGCTACACAAAAGCACCACCTATTTTAATGAAGACAGTGAAAAGGAATGGGAAGAGAGTTGAACAGCATATGGCAATTGTCTGCAGTGATGGGGGATGTTTACTGGCAACAACACAGGGCCGGTCCTGTTAGCTGACCAGTGTTTATTTGTGGAAAACTGACACTAATCACTTCATTATTGGTGATGATAGCTTGTTCCTATGGACTCAACTTCAAGGGGAGGATACCTTTATCAAGGATGAAAGGGTTCAGGGAGGGAGTTTTTTGGTCCGATACCTTTCCTTAATTATAGTGGAATATCTTGAATGTATAAAGGATATCATGCATTTGAAGCATTTGCAAATGAAATATACAATAGATCTTGCAATAAAAAAAGGAATTCAACTTATTACCGTTGAATCTAAAAACTATGAAGATAGATTAAATAATTTGTGTTGATGTTTATGTCTAAAAATATAACCCCCTCTCCATAGACACACAGTTTGGATATGTTATCATTTTAACAAGCATTTGTTTTGTTTCCGTCTTGCCCCGCTCATTTTTCTTGGCTTGGATGTAGAGCCGTGTGATCTTCACAGGAAGACGGCTGATCTGTCATCAACACTGTAATTGACTTGGAAACCAGAAATCAAAATCTGAACTCAAATATTATTTCAGTCCAGCTGTGACTGACTAGAAAGTTCCAGTGATATCTTCCTGCTGGAGCGAGCTGGGGGTCCCCTCTCCCCCTTATTGATTTCTCCTCTGTTCATGGGAAAATGAAAGGGAATGGTGAAGTTCAAAATCTTCTCAAGTTTTACAGATTCATCCTTAAAAAAATTTTTGGCGAATAAGGGGCAGAGTTTCATTAAATCATGTTTTATCGAGGTTAATAAAAGTAATATCAAGATTGAAATTTGTTTTTGATGTGCATTTTATTTCAAAAATTATGTCATACGTAGAGAGAGAAGATGATCTATGTTCTCATGCTTGGTTGATGTACTCTTTCTGGTTGTGTTCAAAATTCAATATCTTCAGAAGATCGCTGAGCTTGGTACCATGTTAAGTTATTGTAGCATATGGCCAAGACATTGTTATGGAATTAATTTCATGCCTGGGCATTTTCAATAAATTAACATCCTCGCCTCACGGTTCCCACTTTCACACCATCACAATAGGCGTACAAAAGAAAGCCACGGCTTGCTTGTAAGAGGGATTCTGGGGACAAAAGTTAAATTAATTTTTCTGCTTTATGGATTTGCTTCTGAAAGTCCTTTGCCAAGTGAGATTACCATTTCAAAAGGCTCTCCTGCATTCAACAGGTTTTATGTTGATTTGAAATTGAGGGGATTGAAGAAGTGATGGGATGAGAAAATACAAAAAGCAGGGAATGCTATTGGTCGACCTGGAAGAGTTGAGATGTGATGTTTGTGACTGAGCATTGAGAGTTGGTCTCTAAGACTGCTTGTTTAATTAGGCCACAGAGAGAAGTATTCTCTCATTAAGATGTGATGAGCACTATTTTATCGTCTGTTATGTAGGCTTATCACCAACTCTGGAGCCAGCTTACACTTTTGCAGGAACAATTCAGAGATATGGTACCCTGCAAGCCCATTTCAACAAAGCCTAATATTGTGTAAATTTAATTAGCCATGAAGTTTTGGTCATATATTGACATTAATTACAAATTAATCTGAATTTATTGGAAACAAAGGGATACAAAAGTACCAAGTCTCTTGAATTGCGCAGCAAGAAATGCCTACACCATTTCCTTGATATATGAGGAAATGAACCCTAAGCATTGTTAATATTAAAAACCAACTACATAAAAGATATAACATTTTCTAAAATCTACAAGCTTCAGTTTAAATCTAGAAAGTTCAGAGTATGGTATGAGAGGTTGTTGACTGCTTCTGTTGGGTAACTGGAACCAATTGTATCACAGTGTCCCATGTGACCAGACCTTACTCTATTTGTCCTCTAGCAAACGAGAAATTAATGTGCAAGTTTCTTGGGTCAAGGAAGTTAACCCATGATGAATAATAAAAAAAATTTGTTCTGATTATTTAGAAATGGTTAAAAAAAAAAGAAGGAGATACAAGATGTAATGCAGTTGTTAAAACGAAACAATCTTGTCTCACTTTGTTGTTTACATTGACTGCGGAAACATTTCGGAGAATGATTATAAACACTTCTTTTATTATGATTTAGTTGCTGGAGCACTTGGTTATGAACTTTCAGTTCTTTGAATTGGCATTGAGGTCTAAAAATATTTGTTCTGTCTGGAATTGATATGATGTTATCTTATTATCAAACAGTCTGTAAAATAATCTTCAAACTTTCCGCAAAAAAATGTTCAAGCGTGTGCGGTGATCTGTGACCCCAGAGGTCGAAAGTGAGATTTGTGCACAAATGCAAAGGTAGAGGAAGGCAGATTACCCCCGGCTGATGCTGTGTATTCTATTTCACTGCAGTCATCTGAACAAATTTGATTAGGTAAAGGATCTAGTTGGAGAAAAAGGCTGATAATTTCTGACACGAGGATAATGATGTTTCCAGGTGCCGAAAATATAAAAAAAGAAAAGCAGTGATGGAATTTCCAGCTTGGAAATATATCTTCTCTTGTTTTCACAAAAAGTATTTTGCCAGGTGTATGCATCCTGTGTTGGGAGGAAACTTTCTCAATTTTTTGGACTGAATTTTTTTGGGCGCAAGTTTGATAAAGTTCATAATGGAGGCCTCTAGTAACTGACTTTTCTGTTGACTAATTAACAACAGTAAATTATCAATGACAAAGATTGATCCTAGAAGTTATGTGTACGTGTATTTGATTTACATTAATTTACAGAATTACACAAGAATTGAACTCTCCGACAGTTATTAGATGACTTTCATTATTTCTGTTCACTAATAAAGAAGTATAAAAAATCTCCCTATTATGGGGAAATCAGGGTCTGTTGTATAATTTGTCTATTAAGATGCGTTATAGGGCTTGTGAATGTGAAACATGATCTTGTCCCTTGAAAATTGATGGGTTTTTTTCCATGAAACTTAACGCCTTTAGTTGTCCAAGTAGAGCGAAAAAAAGCAGATTGAAACTCTACATTTTCCTCCCTCTTAATATGTAAATAATCTGGAAACTGTATTTATGGCATAGATTCTGAATATGTATGCACAATATCATTTGCCTGTATCATAATATTATTCTCCATAGTTTGAAATAAAAAATAACTGAGGAGTTCTTTAATGGGTTCATTTTTTTCTATAGTCTCAATTAAAATCAAGCATAAAAAAATATTCCTATTTTCTTTAATGGGAGTTGAATTTATTTATTTTTTTTTAATTAGACTTCAGTAGGTCCTCCATCACAGCAAAAGATTCTTTTTTGGACAAGTAGTAAACACAATGTTCTCTACTAATATGTCTTCCAAACTTTGCAAAATGACCCATTTATTGTTTGGATACTGGTGTTGGCTTGTTTCTGCATTGATGATATAATTTTAACATTGATCTTTTTTCTGTGATGATATGATTTTAACCTTGATCTTTTTTTCTGTGTATTTGCAGAAATCTTGCACACAATAAAATCCACACCATTGATCCCGAAGCCTGGCAAGGCTGTGAATCCATCGACACCATGTAAGTATTAGATTATAACCAGTATCTCAGGCTCAGTAATGCTGAATCAGATGTCTGATCAATGCAGCTTGCTTTCAATAAAAAAGGAATTGCAGAGGATAGATTATTTTTTGAAAAACAGACTTTGGATAGGTTTTTGTACATGTTGATTCAAAATTAAATTGAAGTCGGGGAAAATGAAATTGTATCATTATGCATGAGAAAATTCAACCTGTTCAAACATAGCAAATTTGAGACTGAAGTTATTAAAAAGTTTCCATTGTTAGTTTGAATTGAATGTCATTTCCAGAGAAGAGGAGAAAAAAATTAAACTCTAATAAGATGGCAACATTTGCTGTAATTTCCTCACCCTTTCAATAATGAATTAAGGGATTCAGACATGCTAATATACAATCTAGGGTTTCTTTTCAAGCACCTCTCTATCCTAATCCATATTAGCATGAAAAACTCATTGAGTGTAGAGACTTAAATCTGGTCCCCTTGATTCATGGTCAGTGCTAGGGAAAATGTCCTCTCAAATTAATTCTCCATCTATTTCCCCGACTCTAGGTAAGGAGGAATTGATTGGAGGTGCCTTATTGTCAGGGCAATCCTTTCTTGAGACTTTTTTTTTCTTCATTACTTTTCACGGTGCTGGGTTGACATTTTATGGTTCTGTAATCTTGAGGTTGGAATGCAGCATTATCAAACGACCATGTGATATAACAAGGGGACAGCCAGGTCTTGAAACACTTAAACAGTCAGGTGCTAACAAATCAAGAGTTACGTGGATAAAAAAATACCAAGTTAATTAAAGAAGTTCAGGAAAAGATAGCCCAACTGTTCCTGTATTTTTGCTTGTAGGCCACCGTGGTTGCATCAGGTGCATACAAACAGAAACTGCACATTCGTTCAAGAATTTGTTGGCTTTCATACATGTGCGGAGATAATGTTTTGGGACTAGAATGAGAAATTTTTTGGTCAGAAAAGTGAACCATATGTTTCATGTATTTTCTAAAGACTAATATGGAAGGGTGATGTTGGAATTTAGATTTTCAAGTCATATTCTAGTTTAGTCATTACAACTTGCATGATCTTCCTTTCATGAATATAAAATCTGCAAGAAATCAAAGTTCATTGAATCATGCTATGAATTTGCTTGAACAGGTGTTTTGTATAAAAAAGTCCAAATGAATGTGATTTTGTATATGAACTAAAGAGCAGGGACAATGCTAATAGGATAAATATTTAATGAGGCTTTAGACTAATTAGTCCCTTTCATAACTCATTAGATTTATATAGCCGCAGATAGGTTTTGAACATGCAGAATATGAATTTTGTAATGTAAGTTTATTAAAACAAAAACAAAAAAAAAATTAAAAAACTGTTTGATGTTTGTATGGTAGCTAGAATATAGGACTTGGAATGAAACGAATCGTTATTCAGATTGGCAGCCCTTGCACTTTGAATGTTAATGTTGCCCAACTCAAGTCAATATGGTGAATTCCCAGTACACCGAGTTTTTTTTATGCCTATCTCCTTTTTATGATTTTTGTTTTCCCCTCAGTACATCTGGAATGACTAATTAGTGAAATTAATCCGCTTTTGTTTGGAGGTATTCCAAGGAGAAAGTTTATGGTTTGGAAAAACTTAGATAACCATACCATCCTCCAGTGTAATGTTCAGACACAGTGATGTATATTGTAAACATGTGATGAAGTTTAAGTGCAGCTTTGCTAAAAACCAGGAGCAAAGTTAATGGATCATTTCAAATTAACTTATGAAATAGATACAGAAGAAATTCACTCTAGCAAAAGAAACTTTAAGATTTTCACACTTATAGATAAAATATTCTTGTTGTTACTACAAAGCTTATCACTTTATGAAATTAATTTAAAATTGAAAGTAGAATATATTTAATGAGGTGTGGTGCTGTGACAATCTGTTATATAAGCTATTATCTATGTTGTGATGATTAATTAACTGGTAAACTGAAATGAAGAAGTCTCTGCTAAGATTCTATGAACGGTTTAGTGTGTGCCGTTCCTATCCAGCCCTGTGGTAATTAACTTTACACCGTTGCTTTTATTGTCACAAATGTCATGTAAAGTGCAGCAATTGGTGTTGCTCGACACCAATTAGTGCCAGGGAAAACCCTCCTAGTCGGGCAGCTCTCCATGGATTAAAAAGTCATCTCCAGTTCAAATTACCATGCATGGTCTGGAGACAATAGCTTGTTGACCGGGGATGTTCACCCCAAAACCAGATTGTTCACGAACAAATCTGAGGGTTGATTGACACCCAGGGATAAATCAATATCAGAATATCTCACAGGTGTCGTGATGCATGTCTATGCATATTTTATGATCCAAAATTTGGAGGATTAGGAAACAAGATTTGATATATAGATGGGGAAAAGCTTGGGATGTATTCATTATCTGCTGTGGGAATGACTTGTGACACGGGCCATGTATAAAGATTTAAGTACACCTCTGTGTTATGGAGGGTGAAGCCACCTCTGAAGGCTGGACAATAGAGACCTGGTTTTAATGGGCAGGGATCAGTGTCTGATAATTGACCAAGTTTTATTAAGGCAGTCAAATCATTTATATCTCTGTCAGTGGAACAAGAGGCTGAAAAGATGTCTGTTCTACACAACATGGAGCACATGGTTCACGATAATATATTTGTTAGATTGTAACAACTTCATGTGCATTAACAAAAAACAACAGCAAAAATAGTAAGAATAGTCTATAATATAGGTAAATGTAATAAAATATCTTTGTTTGAATTTTATATAGAGATCTGTCCAATAACCGCCTGGTGACCATCAGTAGTATGGCCTTCTCTAAGCTGGGTCAACTAAAGAAGCTGTACCTCAACAGTAACATGATCACCAACATCCAGGATGGGGCATTCCAGCATCTCCACCAACTGGAGGAGCTGTAAGTAGTGGACACTTATCTCAAACCACAAAGGCTTTAGTGACAACAAAGGCCACAAACACTTGATCACTTACTTTTTGTACTTAATCGTTGAGTGAAGTTCCCTATGCTACAATAATCTCATGTACTAGATGAAAAAATCCCATTTTACATAAAAAAAAATATATAAATATAAAATATATTAATGAAAATTAATATTTATTGGAAATTATTGTTGATTAATCTTTTTCATTTTCCTACAGAGAGCTGAACAACAATGAAATCTCCTGGACAATTGAGGACAAGTCGGGCGTGTTTGAGGGGCTGGCAAATTTGATCAAACTCAAACTTGAGAACAACAAAATCAAGTCCATCTCCAGTGATGCTTTCTTAGGTCTGGCTAATCTGAAGGTTCTCAGCTTGAGTATGAACAACATCACATCTATCAAAGACAATGCCCTTGAGAGCATGGTCACTCTACAGCAATTGTAAGTGTGTGAAAAGAGAGCAAGAGAGACAACTCCTTAATATTATGTAAAATTCTGTAAAAAATATAAAAGGGAACTTCAAAAAGAATAATTATAGATAATTTGTAATGAATGTAGTTATATTCATATTATAAACGTTATACAATTTTATGTAATTATTCGTATATAATGAATACTAGCTTGATCATAGATTTAAGACTTGTTAGAGGTTGGAATTTATCTGTGTTGCTTTCAGGACTTGTCAAAAATTTCACTCTACCTGTGTTGATTTTAATGTTCCTCAGAGGTTTAATGTAACCTGTGTGGATTTCAAGGTTATCAGAGCTTTGACTTTACCTGTGTTGTTTTAACAGGTACCTGAACTCCTCCAGCTTCTTGTGTGACTGTCAGCTACAGTGGCTGCCCACCTGGCTCCTGTCCAAAACATTCCACAACATGGTCACTGCCGTGTGTGCCTACCCCCCAAACCTCATCGGGCGGAGTGTGTTCCTGGTCCAGGGGGACGACTACAAGTGTGGTAAGTGTTAAAAGTTGAACTACAGATAAAAAAACTAGTGGGCTAAAAATTAGCTCTAGTCAGAGTATTGAAATTCTGAGTCAAATTTTTAGATGAATTGTTCTATATTTATGAATCTTGCAGATGGAGATTTCCTGAAGCCTTACATTTTGTCCCATCCCAAGACCAGGGTTGCTCTGAAAAATGACAACATCACATTGACATGCCAGGCTGTCAGTACAGAGGACTCGGGGACAGTGTTCATCTGGAAGAGGGACAATGTGGTATGTTTATGGCTTATGTTAGACCATAAGAAAGACCATTAAGTAGATTCAGCAAGATAAGGAGAAACATGTTAATTAAGAAGTAAATAGCAGTTTTGAAAAGTTCACCAAGATATGAAATTGGCCATTCACATGGTCAAGTCCTGTGAAGTGTAAAGGAAATATATTTATTCATATTTGTTTGGGACAGTGAGTACTAATTGAGGGCTCTTTAACAGATGCTGACTGAGGGGGTGGACAGCACCAAGGAGATGGGTAACCTGAGTGACGGGCGGAGGATCTACAACTTCACCTCCCATCTCCACCTCAGGAACATCCAGGAGAGAGACGTGGGCAACTTCCAGTGTATCATCACCAACAAGTTTGGCTCGGCCTACACCCACAAGGCAAACATCACCATTCATGGTACGTTAAAATATTTTTAGCACAGTAAGCTTTCTTAAAATACTTGTTATCTATACAAGTTAATGTTCTCCTAGCATTATAATTCAAGTTGAACATTGGTTTGAACATATTTTATTGTATATATACAGTAATATACAGTGGGTTTGAACACAAGTTCTGGCAACATACTAGCTGTTCATTATTATTGATATTAAGATAAGGGGGTTTTTATTACTCAATTGATTTGGTGTTTTTTTCATAGAGTATCCTGAGTTCATCAAAACCCCAAACAATGTGACAGTCAAAGTTGGAACTACTGCCAGGTTTGACTGCTCAGCAAAGGGTGAACCCAAGCCAAAGATTGTGTGGAACAAGAATGGTGGGAACTTTCTGGCAGCCAATGAGAACCGCTTCCACGTGATGACTGCGGATGATGTGTTCTTCATTGCTCAGGTGAAGCCAGAAGACGAGGGCGTATACAGGTGTACAGCGTCCAACTCTGAGGGTCAGATCAGCATCAACGTGACACTGACCGTTCAACGTGAGTAATCACTTCACTGTAAAAACACTGCTTATCAGCCTTGTAAACGATCTAGGCTCAATTTAGTCTTAACATGTTTAAAGAAATATAACATACCTTTTTATACACAAATAAGCTTCCATTTAAGTTTTCCCTCTTACAGGGAGGGTAAATGAGGTGAAAATATAAAGAAAAAAAATTGGATGTAAAAAAGAAGAATTAAATTTATCATACTATCCTTTTATTAATGATACTGACAATGACATTCACTTTTTGATACAGAGCCTCCATCTTTCACGGAACCAATGAGAAGGAACAAGGTCGTGAATGAGGGACAGACTGCAGTGTTAGAGTGTATGGCCGAGGGTCGCCCCAAACCTCTGCTGACCTGGAAGAAGGACAACCAGAGCCTGGAGCTGACCAAGCGACACTTCCACGCGGCCAACAACCAGCTGCTCATCATCGTCAAGACCACGCTGTCCGACAGCGGCAAGTACACCTGTGAGATGAGGAACACTCTGGGCAGTCGCAGTGACGATACTCAGCTCTACGTTCAGAGTGTGGACCACCATATCCCCACCAGGCAGCAGAGTCCCTCTTCGGAGGAAAGTCACATGGATGAGTCCACCACTACTGGTATAATCATCATTGCTGTGGTGTGTTGTGTGGTGGGAACCTCGTTGGTCTGGGTTATAATCATCTACCACACCAGGAAAAGGCAGGACCTGTACACTCCTACCTCTACAGAAGAAACGCCCATTCCTGCCGAGTATATGGGCCAGCCACCTTATGATGATGATTACCCCCAGCAAGTTATTATGTATTCCTCACAGCCGGGGAGTTACCAGCATTATCAGGAGTATCAGAGTAAGGAGTCCGGCTATGAATCGTCGTCTGGAAGAAGCCGAGCGGCTAAATTACCAGCCATCTTTCCGAGTGACGTGGAGGAAGGGAATCACCAGTTGGGACCCAGGGTACCTGCTGACCACTCACCAGGTAAGACTGACCTGCACAACACCCCCCCCCCCCCCCCAATAACTAGTTATCAAATTAGTTTTACTGATAACATCACTAGTAATTTTATATTTTTCATGGAGTTTTTATGTTTCCACACTCCTTATAACTAGTATAAAATGAAGTTAGTTTTCCTGATGAAATCATTTCCTATGGGAAAGTACTCTGCCTGATAATATTTTTTTAAGAGAAGATTTTAAATTCCCTGCCTTAGCATACTGTGATTATAGCTACATTCATAAACAGGGAGTTTTAAGATTATAGTTGAAGTGCATGTAACTGAATCTTTTCTTCATTAATTTTTTGCAGACAACAGTGCTTCATATCCTAACAGTGAAACCGACTCACTGAAGAGTTCTCAGAGTACAAGTAGCACCCACACAAGTGGTCACCAGACACTGAGGACATTCCACCCAGACATACGGGAGGTCCCTCAACCTCCACCCCTGCCCCCCTCCACTCGGTCCCAGAGTAAGGGGGCAGAACAGACATTTTGTGAGAACTGTGAACTGTGTCGAGGTGATGGTAGTGACTCTTATCAGTGCCAAAGTTTAAGTAGACATTCTATGCAGAATGGCACATACTCAAACGGATTACCACATTCAGGAGTTCATCATGGGTCCCTGCCCCAGCCCCCAGGAAGTGCTTTCAGAGGTAATTATTAACCGACAAATTGAATTTGAGGTCAATGGATGAAAATTATTTTGTTCGATTGAAGAATGTTTTACAATCTCGTGTTCTTGTTTCAGAAGTAGGAGTCTCAGAAAGAACATGTGATAGTCCACCACAACATACCTGTTCATGTTCCACCTGTCATAGTCGTGTTACATCACCTGTATATAACTCATCTCATAGAGCAAGCAATGGTAAGTCATACCATGTAGTACTTTTTTGAAATTTGGGAGGGAAGTGGGAAGGGACATAATGAAATTTTCTTTTTTCTAATTTTCCTTTAAAAAAAAAAGGGCTGTTGCATGTACATATCTATTGCAGGTTTATCAGAAAATTTTGCACTTTTGACAAGTTATTGGTTGAAACCACACATGTAATGACAACTTCTATTTCTTTCTTTACAGTTTGTTCTTTTCGCCATAGTCCGCAATCAGCATCTCACTCCAACAGCAATGGACCTTGTTATTTAAATACTCATGAGATTCATATTTGTACAAATCCGCGTTGTGTGCCCCCTGGTGAGAACCGGGGCTATCGTAGTGACAATCAGGAGGGTAGAAAACTCCATCGGTTCCGATCAGCAGAAAACTGTGTGGTCAGTGACTATCATGTCCGTGGGGAGAATCGGGGTCATCACAGCCTGAGTCGCAACTGGTCAACGGACAAAATACCCCCCACCATTCCACCCAAACAGCATAAACACAATATGTACATTCACGCCAATAAGTGCGCTGTGGCACAGAATGGGGGACCACATGGCAAATACCCCCCACCCCAGGATGTCTAGCATAATACCAGTAGAGCAGTGTTAACATATTGGGGAGGGGGGTCAAAGCAAGCTTAAGAGTTTACACTGTCCTTATAATGTGAAGCCAGTTTATATATCATCCAGAAAGGGGCAGTGCTAATTCTTAAGTTTGTGATACAGTGAGATATTTAGCTATTATTATCAAACCTGTGAAATTATAACCATTGTTGACTGTGATTGTATAAGCCAAAGGTTTTTTGTTATGTTCAGTTTTCTTGTGTAATACAAATTAGATTTCTTAATCATGCATTTATGAAATTGACATGTAGCCTTAAAGACAAAGCATTAGCATGCATTCAAAGGAGAAAAAAATATCCTGAGCATTTATACACCAAAAGCATTATAAACCTAGACCGTTTGAAAATGTTTCTTGATTGCATAATATCTAAGTTAGCAATATCGTCTTTGGATAACTCGTTCTTGGGCTGTAAAAAGAATTTCATTCCAAAACCCAGTCATGTATGATTCTTTCACATTGTATTAAGATGTAAATAATTTATATATGAATTGAAATACCTCACACCACACAGATTTGGTTCATATTTGTTTCTGTAAGTTGTTCATTGTGTAATGAAAGAATCTTTTGTTTGTTATATTTAGATTTCCTCATCTTTTTCAAAATGTTTGCCCAATTTAAAAACTGAGTGGAAGACAAAAAAGGAGAAATTTTCGCCACAAATCATGTAATCAAGTTGTGTCTGAAAGCTATTAACTTTTTTTAGTTGTTGAAAATCTTTATTTTCTGGGTTATAAGTTAGACTGAACCAAGATGGTGATGTCACATGTTGTTCTGCAGCAACTGATGAGGTGCTTTAAATGATGTATCAGTATTTTATATGTACCCTTTGTTCACAGGGACCACTGTTTTCTGTGAACCACTTCCTGGAAACAGCTGCCCTCTGATAAACATTGGGTATAGCAAATGTGTTATTACATATTGTGACTATATTATGAAATCCATACCAAGTAACCTCCCTTTGTTACGAGAGTTTTTTCTTTCCTCGCCCATTGTCACTTACAAGTCATCTTGTCATTACTTTCATTTTTGATGTCTTTATATGTGTTATGTTTTATTCATGAAATGTACATCGTAATTCTCCTTCTAAGATAAAATCGGATATGAAAATTATTTGTACTTGTCAATGAAATTTGAAACATCAAATTGAAAAATGATAAGAAATTTTAGATATGTTGGGCTTTAATTTCTTGAGATTTAAAAAAAGAATATTATTTTAATTTTTTACAAGTTTTAAAAACGAGTTTAAGTTTTTATTTGAATTTTTGTGAAATTCTTTATAAAAGTTTCTCAAGGTGCCATTAAAAAAGGAGAGTACACTGATCATTTATCACTTGTACTGTTTTCATAGTGTTGGTCTGTCTATTATATATATGCTGTATTATGTCAACTTTATTTATTTCTGGTTGTGTACATTCTGTAATGTGACAACATTGAAGCAAGTTCTGTTATGATATTTGTACAGAAAAACTGATGAAAACAGCAAATTAAAATATTGAAATATTACACTGTGTTCTGTGTTACATGAACTTGCTGAATGAAACTTCAGGGAACTTTACACAAATGAACAAAGTTTTTATTTCAGAATATCAGAGATAAATTACTTGGGTGTTGTTTGATGAAACCAATAGTTTTTGATTGCATATCTTTTTACAAAGAAGGAAAATATATCCAACATTTAGAAGCCAATTTATTTACTTTAGTTTTTGACTTTTTGCAATAGAAAATTTGCTATTAATTTGTAAAATCTAAGCACAGAAAGACTTAGCAACAAGTAAGTCATGGAAACATACATTCTTTTATTAATTTTATTGTGTTTGTATACTTGTATTTGGTATGAGGAAAAATTGAATTTGTTTTTTTGCTGGTATTAGTCTATATATTTATTTTGTTTATTTTTGGGGGGGGGGGGGGGGGGGGGGGGGGGGGTGGCAAATATTACAGTATTGTTAAAAAAATCATCGCAAAAAGGTTTAATATTATTCTTGAGTAACCATTTAAGAAATTGTAAAGCAAATGTTCTTTAAGGTAAAATGACAGATCATATGGAATGCGGTGATTTAGGGCTGACAGATGGTTGTTAATATGTGTTTTTGTGTAAAATAAAATAAACGCTATCAATCTATCAATCCTTCCATCCTCAAATAAATGTCTGCACATGCGCTTAATTAACCCAATAAAGAGGTAAAGAAACCAATTGGCAGTAGGCAGTAAGTAGTTGGCAGTAAGCAGTAAGCAGTTGGCAGCTGACAGTTGTCTGTCGTATATGGAATTCCATAGAAATATAAGACAATCATTGTTTAAAAAGAAATTGGATCAAATTGGCGAATTTTAGAAATATTGCGTATTTTCAAAATATGACCGACCAGATTAAAAACAAACTGATCCCGATCTAAATTACAATAAAAGTAAAAGTTACAAAGTTTCTTCATTTGCAGCCAAGAAATCAATTGAATTTAATATCTTAGTTAATTTACAAACCACATTACAACCAGACATCCTAGTTTTTGGGTGAAATTGTTATGTATTTTTTGCCATCATTTGAGTCGGGATCAAAATAATTTCGATCGGGTGTGGTTCAATTTTGAAAATGAGCAATATTTCTTAAATTTCGTCAATTTGATTCAATTTATTTTTTTTTTTTACAAATGATTGACTTACATTTCTTCTCTATAAGACATGTCTTTTTAAAAGATTTTATCCATAGGTTAAAAAAATGTGAACAAAAGATTTTTTTTAATTTTCATAAATAATTTTTTATGAAAAAAAGTAAAACGCCTTATTGTCTTTACTGGACATGATTTATTAGATACTAATATCATGCATTTATTCACACCAATTACAATCCTTTCAGTGCAACCAAAACAGATTTTCCGCTTTCTCATGAAAAATACAAAAAAATCGTATAAAATAATTGAGAGCATATATTCTTCTTTGAACAACGAAATCATGTTTCAAAAATAATACTTTAACGATCTATAAAAAAAATTTTGGTGTAGCATTCCACCTAAAAAATAAATTGAATACCGGTACATAATGATAGGTCAGAGGTATTGTTGTTTGCATAAATCTACACTGGCATGGTGTTAAAAGAAAGACAACTCGAAAACAGCAACACAAACAAGTACACAACGACAAAAAATTACAAATGAATACAAATGTTACCTAAACATATAAATGTACAACTATAAATAAACCAAACAATTGTTACATAATAAGATGATTTATATCAGTATCAATAACATTTGAAATGATACATTCGAAATAAATCCAAAATAAATACATTTAATAAATAAATAATCAATAATCAATAATTAAATAACATGACACAAAAGATCGACTAGCTGAACATTCAGATAAATAAATTTTATGAGTGAACCAAACAATTATAATGATTAAAATTCTTAGATATGACTTTTATGTTATGAAAAAAATATATTCTTATCAAGAATAACGAAAAATGCAAATGTTAAAATATTTTTTAAATAATGACTAAAGGCCAGTATGAACTTTTTTTTCAGTTACATGAATACTAGTTTTCATAATTTTCAACCCACGAAAGAAAATTGAATGTTTTCAGAATGTAATGACATAATAAATGCTGCACTTTTTGAGGACGCGATGGGATAAGAGAAAATCGGAATAGGGCATACTAATCATGAAACTGAGAAAATTACCCAAAGTTACCACATGAACGAGACTGGATGTTGGTTCCTAACAATTAGATTCATAACGATTCTATTAGCATAGACTGATGATAAAAATACATGTACATGCAATAGGACAATAATAATGTAAAATTTACAATTCTGTACAAAAACACAATTGCCAGTTATTAAATTAATAATATAACAATGTCAAATAAAACAATAGATTAATAAACCAAAATAAAACATGTTGCTAAAATCAATATAGTTTAATAAATTTATTGTCCTCTAGATAACTCATGGGAACACAAAAAATATTCAAAATACATATACGTACATGTATATATTAGCTAAAGACAAGTTCGTAGGATAATCAAGGAGCATTTAGATAGTTGGTTTTCAGCATGTTTGATTCCATACTCAAAGATTTAAAGAGGGCTGTGGTTACACACTTTAAAAAAAAAACTACGCACTCTGAAATCTTGTAAAAACAACGTGTTGTGAATGTACATTCACATTTTATATCACGGAGCCACTAAACACTGTTTGGAAAACAATATATATGTAACAATAACAAACTCTGGACCTCATCTTTTTAAGTAGATAGAATTATATTTTAAATTGTTTACATTTTTTCGTATACACTGATGAATTCATATGTGGACGGGGAGGGTACAAACAAAGATTCATGATCAGTCCATTTTTTCCTCCCCAAATTCTCTTTTCATATTACCGGGTTTACATGAACGTTAAGCAAACTGGAGTTAACATAAAAGAACTGAAATGGGGATAAGCTTTGCAGTGAAAAATTACACTGACTTAGTCATTTAAAAAACAAACTGATCCAACAAATGAATAATAATACAATATTGTTTAAGTATCAACGTTGTAAAGTAAGTAAGTAATCAAAATTGACCTTTTTATGGCATTTTTTTATATTGACATATAAATGTTACATGATAAAACAGTGTAGGGTAATTATCAATCATATAAAGAGCTAATTCTGTTATTAAAATAATAAAGGTTCTCTAATCACTGGTAATCCACTAACTTAATCTGACGATATGCGGTTCATATCTGCTTTTATGACCTTATTGCCACAAATACCACACACAGCAAAAGTTTCATGCTGTGTTATTTCGACTGAGCCGCAACAAGACCCACAGCCATACTTTTCTAGTAACTTCACATTAAAAGCCTCATATCCGTTTTCTACCGTAAAACCTATCACAAACTCTACCCTTTGACCTCCATAGTGGGATCCAACAAGGTTACATACGTTAGGGATGTAGAACACTGTCACCTGAACCAAATTATCTCCAAGGTCAAGAGATATAAACCCTGCACCCTTTTTGTTGTTCGGTTGACAAATTGTTCCTTTGCAAACTGCTAAATCAGACATCATCGTACTCTTCACTACGTCTCGATCACTCAAATTCAGGCTTAAGAATCTAGTTCCTGATACAAGACGTCGAACTCCAGTTTCATCCTTTCCTAGCCATTCCCGAGGATACTTTGGTTTTAAAAGGAATTTTCCAGCTTTTTTCATATCATCTTTTAAAATCCGCTGAGCCTCTAGAAGGCATTCGGTTTTCCCACTGAATTTCTTTGACCCAAATCCAATGAGACTAGTGAAAATGAAATTGTAAAATTTGGACATTGGTGTTTTCAATTGATCTTCCCACTGTTTTACAACAAGCAAAACATTTTCTAACTCATAGTGCTTACTGCACTTTGCATGCCGTATTGCATAGAGCCACTCTTGATAATCTCTATCTAACGCACGCTTGTTTTCCAGAGGTCCATTTAACGGATTTTTTCTGAAAATTTCCTCGTACCAAGAGACTATGTCATCTATATCATTGGTTGATTGGATATGTTCCAATACTGTATAATCTTTGCTTTTTCCAACGCATTTCAGTTTCTTCATTGCAATTCGCAGCCGAAATGTTGTCGGATCTTGAGAACTAGATAACGTATCAAGGTTAACGGTATTTTTATGGAAAAGGAAATTGTACCAAAATACGGAACTTTGAATTGATGGGTCCATGTCGTCCTGATCAATTACATTGTAACATTCCATCAAAAGTGTGTCAATGATGGAAATACTTTTCTTCACAAAGTCGGTTCCTTGCCAATCGTCGGACTTTGTACGAAGAAATCCCTTAATTCCTCGAGAATCATTCGTTTCAAAGTGCTTTTCCACAAAGTCGCAAATCTGCAGTCGAACATTGATTTCCCCAACATATCCATAACAATTTTCTCTCCCTGGAGGGGTGCATTCACGACAAAGGGTAAAGTAACAGCAAGATCTTTCTGCAAGAGGTATTAAATACTCTAACCGGGTTTTCACGTTTACACTTTTTGTCTTCTTTTGGGGAATATCATCGATTGCTTGACCCGTGTACATCGCGATTTGTTTTTGGATTATAGTTCCATACATATGATAGATATGCATAAGCGATAGTTTCCATCTCTCGTCAAGTTCCTCTATCTTCTTTCCTTTTGTTTGCTCGTTTGCCAGGTCAAGGGCTTTTTGTAAACATTGTTCTGCTATCTTTTTATCATCTGGGCGACAATATGCATAAAATCTTCCTAAATGAGCAATGAAGTTGGGATCCTCCGGAAAAGCATCAGTCAGCTTTTTCAATACATGTAACCTTTCAGTAAACAGTGGTTGCTTTGAAGAGATGTCTATTATAATTCTTGCTAATCTTGGTTTTCTCCGCCCTTGTTCAGCTGTCTCACTAATTTCTCTGTTGTCCCTGAATATAAACGTCCGCGCCAATACATGTGCTATGGTTCCACATGTTTGCTGTTTTCTACTACTCGCATAATCTATAAAATCAATGCAAAATGACTCTAATGACTGTCTTGCTGACTTGCTTAGATCGGGACCCCTTTCAAACTTTTCCCTTGGGTCACCCAAGATCTGCTGCAAAATTTCTTGTGCAATAATATGATGACAAATCCTAACGTTGCCCTTTCTACCTTCGTTCTTGTCGACGACGATGAAATCCTTGATAGGGTAGCTGAAGTCATCAATATCGACAACCTCGTCTTCTTTCATACATAAAAGTGGCTGAAAAAACTGACAGGGGAGGGAAGCTTGACCGTAATAGTAGACCAAGGAAAGATACCCCAAAATCTTTTGCCAATGTTTCAATTTTCCATCAGCGTTGTCTTGAAGCCTGAGATATCCTTTAACGTATGCTTCGACCCCTTTAAAATCATGGGTAAATGCTGCAAGTCCAAATTCGTAAAGAAAGTGGGGCTCTTTCTTTTCAACGTCCTTGCTAAGTTTGTTTAATGTATTGATTTTATGTTGATCTCCAAAGCATCGGTCACCGTATTTCATGGCGAGATTTTTAGCTTCCTTTGACGATACCGTGCTTTCCAGAAATACTTTTGTTCTCATGGTTTCCCCCTTCTTTATTTGATATGGATATTGCTTCACATACAGAATAATGGCTATTGCATTATACGTCAGTAGTCTCATTAAATGTCGAACTCGGGATTCTTCTTCACCATCGATCATCAACAGCACTGGTTTATGGGATTTGTCATGCAACATTTCAACCTTCCCAACTAATTCCATAACAGGAGACGCTGTTCTCAACTTAATATGGACACAAGGGATTTTTTGATGAAAGTCCCACAAGACTCTCTGCGCAAGCGTTGTTCCTCCTGAACCTGGAGCATGGTACAAGTACACTATTTCGCTTTTGTTACTTTCAATAATTGCATCTAATTTTGAGACAATCGAGTTCTTTAAATCTCGATCAACATCAACACGATCATTCCCACATTCATACCAAGCAAACCAGTGGAAGCTTCCTCCCCTGTAAAACTGGTGTCTCTCCTCTGACAATGCATCTACGTCTTCTGATGCTTTGTTATACGGGTTGTCCTGGTATAACACTTCCATATCCTCTCTCAACCAAGACGCCTCTCTGGCAGACAGTGAACATTTTCCATCATAAGCAGGGAGAATGTATCCGTTTTTGGGAATTCCTTGATCACTGTTTAAAACTGAATCAATGGCAGAACAAATATCTTCCATAGAAAGCTTGAATATGTAAATATGTTGGTTCCATTCTCGCCATAAGGTGTTTAAATATGACCTACCAGTTTCTGTTTTTGGTTCATTAGACATGCACAAAATCAGTTTTGGAGAAGGCTCCAGATTTTCATCTAAACATATTTGTATAAACTTTTGCATAAATCCAACAAGATCCTCATTTTCTGGCCAAAGAATTAGCACTGTTAGGACAGTATATCCATTTACAAATCTTTGAATTTGCTCTGCATGTATTTGTAATTTTGCAGACACTTGCTTTAACCAATGTCTAATATCATTGCCATCACTCATTCGACTATCTGGCTCATCTCGTCTACCAAGAAGAAAAGTCCAAAGAGTAGATTCCTCAGAAAGCCCTGGTAAATTGTCTTTCCATGTGTATATCTGCAGTGATCTATTTTCAATCATGTTCGCTTCATTTGCATTTAACAATCCACACTCTCTACCCTTTATATCAAAATCGTAAACTGATATCAATGGCAGCTTTGAAAAGGCACTTAGATTTTTAGATTTACATCGTATATCTCCGGTCATTAGAGAAAAATGGCCTTTTTTAAATCTTTGAACCTTTTCCAAAAACACTTTAACTGAGTTATCAAATGTAAGCTCACTATTCCAGCAAACTGACTTATTAATTGTTGGTTCCTGATTATATGTGTCTGATTTTTGTTGTACCGAATGCTTTTTCCGAAGCTCTACTTCCCTTTGTTGAAACCAGCTATATATCGCAAAAATTTCTGGATCATTCATCTTAACCAATTTCTTTTGAGTCCCACATCTGCACCATAATTGCTGGGAATCATCAGAAGCACATTGATCGCTCTTAAGTATTGGCATGCGGTTATCATGCAGGTACGCAATTTCTATTGTTATAAACATTCTTTTTTGAAATGTCACAACTTGGTATTCACAGCAAGGAAAATATGAAAAAGAGCCACTCTGCTTTTCCAAAGCATTTTTTAGTTTACTTATATCATCATCGTCAATTTCAGATTCTAGATGATCATCCTGAATAATTATGAATCCCGATTCTTCTCTTGGTGTATTCCAAAGACTTACTATGTCTAATGCGAAATCTGAAGACCTTTTTATGCATCCATGAATATTGCGGATCAAAACGGTTTTACTCTCACCACGCTCCAGTAGTTGGGCAAAATATTTTTCACTTGATCGCGTGAATTGCTTTTTCTTCTCTTTCAATATTATATTTGGTGAAGAAGATTTTTGAAAGAATGTTGGAATGGAATCTCCATCAGATGAAGTTCTTTTTAAGAGTTTTTTTTGGTGTTTCGGGCGAATCTTTTCACTCGAGCTGATTACATCGAATTCATCGAATTCATCGACAGGACCTCTTTTATTACTGGCCAGGGAAGAAAATTCATTTACATTTAAAACTTGTTGGATATTTTCAAAATCTGATGAAGCAGTTTCGTAGTCAGTTACAGCAAGGTCCACATCTGATGCTTCGTTTGCACTGACTGATAGTTGATCACTTACTAAAGGAAGCTTTCCCTGTACTTTTAAAGGCATTTTCTCCTTAATCTTTCTGGGCAGGAGTCGCACCATTATCTTTCCCTTTTCTTTAAATTTTATATACCAATCCGTGTTTCTGTCGACAAAGTTTTGGATAGGATGTCCAGCGAAATCTTCAAAAGATATATGTTTTCCAGGTTGCAGCAAATTTATTTGATTTTCAACCCTTTGTTGTAAATCCAACAGCAGCATACCTTTGACAGGGCCACATCCATCGGGACAAAGAATTGCATTTACAAACCCAATGGCGACTTCGTTCCGAGACAGCCGAAATTCTATTTTTAGGAGGAAATAAGCATTAAATATTAACATCTGTCATATTATGCTTTTATTTTATTTTTTTTAATTATCAACCGTGTTCATTTTTACCTTTGGGGTCTTCGATCAAACGTTTGGCATTTTCTTCCATATGAACAACATTCTGGTCCCCGACAACAATCCCTCTACTTTGTTGTATGTCGATGAATTTCTCGATATTAATATTAAAAGTAGAAGGAGCTAAAATACAAATAATGTCAGATTCTGAAGTTTTTAGGCATGTTATCGAGGATAGCTTCTTTGATGTTATTTTTCATGAATAAGAAATTACAGAAACAATTAAGAAACAATTCAATTTGAATTATTTACCTGGCTGGCGTTTCTTCGAACGTGATTTGCCTTTTGACTTTGAACCTTTGGAAGCCATTCCTAGAAATTAATGAAAATTTTAGTCCCCTTGTTTGAGTACTTTATAGATGCAGTTTTAAGTTTATACAGTCATTTGGGGTATTCCGAATCACTTTTTACAACTTGGTTGCAAAATGTTTAAACTGCGAGCTTATAATTGATTGTTTGGTATCAACAGAAATAAGATTATGTCAGGAAACAGAATTGTGTAAACCGATATATTTCTATCAGTGATGTATTGACTTTGACAAGGGTTCTTGTATGTGACACCACCACTTTAGAGTATTGCAGGTCACTTCCAGGTACTAGTAGTATTTCGAATCAGTAGCTGAAATGGCACAAAGCAACCCCCAAAAATAATATTTTTAAAGAATTAGTTCACATAACTTCCCTACAGTCTAATATTTGTAAAAACAAGCTACTGTCCTATAAAAAAGAACTGCAATACGTGGATCATGTGCATGTGTTTCTAACGGAAATGTGGACGCTCTAAGGTTATCCGAGATTCCAACGACTCTAATCCCCTGCTTTTAAATTATGACATGTGCAGAGGAGACCTCTAATTGTGAAATAATAAAAGCAAGCCTGGATATTTCCTTTTATCTCTTTTGTATACGTTGTATCACGAATAGCTCTGACCCCTCTACCCCAGAATTTAAAGGGTTCATACTTCTAACATAATTATGAATTACATGTATATCAGACAGTGAAGATAACATGTATACTATTCGGCATTCGGCGAATTTTACTATTTGCACACACATTACGCCTCACACTACTTTGTTAACTATGCAGTGACAGCTTCGTGTAAATTTTTAATTTCATATTTTGATGTATCTTTCTTGAGATTTAAACTTTTATACAGTCACATAATTATTCAATCGCGAATTCCTTTTTCTTTTTTTTCTTTTTTTTTTTTTTTTGCTTGTCAAGATATTTTGGATGAGTCTGGCTCCCCTCCCCCACTTTAAAAACGATGCTTCGTGCCTGCATTATTATTCAATCATGTTTCAGGTATTATCTAAGAAACACATTACAGTGGGTTTCTTTTATTGATAAACAGATGAAAAAACATTTTGTATGGAAAGTATACCAAATAAGAAAATAAAAATTAATACAATATTAATATCTTAACATATTTTTGTAATTTAATACTTAACTGGCTTATTTTTTTTCTTTAGAACTTTAGATTTACTAGCATACCTGTTGACCTTGGAAAGCTAAAAAAATATATGGATCAACATGCTTATTTTCTTTTTACAACGTTTAGAACATGTATACCCCCCATTTCGCTCAATCAACTTGACCATGGGAAAAAGTCAGTAATTAATTTTTCTTCCAACATTTTCTAAGTCAGTTATTTTTTATGCTTTGAAAGATAGTAGATGACTTTTTTTTTTAAGAGAAAGCCCTGTGAAAAGATAAGTATTATATTGTATAAACTGTGTGAAAATGCAAAAATACAGTCATGTACAAATACAATATTTTGAAGCGTATAGTAGTTAGAAATTAGAAATAAAAACCTTCTAAACATGCAGAAAACTATTAATTAGGTCTATACAATAATTCTGCTTAATCGGTAATCATATTACATATTTTCAATAAAGTATATACAGAACTATCAGTGATGACGTCACCCGAGTAGGGGCCCAGAATTAATTCATTTACAAAGTTTGTCTTTTACAGCCCTAGCATTGTAACCATTATTACTCTGCATAAACAAAACCAATTAAACGATACATATTTAATATCAAACTGAAGAGGGTTGAAAATGCATGGCCTACACTTGATATGTTTTGTAAAAAAACCATAAACTGTTCTTGAAAGCTTATAAAATTGCCGATTTATCAACATACAGTTTGTCAATTTTCTTTGATTATTTAAACTACAGCATAAATGAGAAATATTAAACAGCGTTTTCACCACGCAAATTTCCTCCACTGAGGTCAGTGAGTACATTAATTAAATCACAAATTATTTTATTAATGTATCATATTTCCACTTTAAATTTTGTATATAGATAGCTTATATATTGCTGCATGACTGTAGGGTAGTTTCATTAGTTAATGTTTTGAATATTGCATATCGACACTTCAAACTTTAGAAAACACGAAACGCGAGTTGATTCGAAATACCCCCAAATGATTGTATTTGTAATGATGATTATTTCAACTTGACGTTTTTCGTTTATTTTCATACCTGTTTATAGATAGATAGCCTATATGCGAATTATTAATTCACTGTATTGTATTTGTTAGGTCCAATGCTAGTACACAAAAATGTTTTTCTCTACTGACAAAGATTAAGCCACGTCCGTGGGGGTTTTTTGAACGAGGGTATTATAAAGATATATTATTTATTGTAAAATGATTAATTTTCAATAACACGAAGAATACAAAGTTTTTTTTATATACTAAATTCACGAGAGGAATAACTTACAGAGACGAAAATACGTTAACTTTTTAACTCAGATCGAAGCTACACCTTTGAAATGCAGTGCTCATGAAATGCCTTCTATTTAATCAATTTGAAACACTAACACGTATACGTGAAGTGGTTTTTTTTTGTTGCCTTATGCTATTGCAGGCACGTAGCATCGTTTTTGAAAG
>WFKH01003881.1:13937902-13979507 GCA_016163765.1 Magallana hongkongensis | reverse complement strand
GGGGGCCCTGATGCTACGTCCCTGTATTGGACATGCTCACAAAGAATTCTAAAGGCCCTATTGTTTTCTAATCTTACACTTGACCAATGCATGTTTATCTCAGACTTTGGCTTAATTTTGATTCACATCATGACATGTACAGTTTAATCATGTAGAATAATGTATATCAACTTTCTTTACTTCAGAAATTGTGTATTATATGATAACGATAGATAAACAGATCAATTGTGGGTTTTCATGCAAAAAAATATCTTATCTGAAAACAAAACCGAAACCAAAACCAAAAAATCAATCTGACTTGATAGTCTGGGTATAATTTGTATAGCTGAATAATTGTTAAAAAAATCAAGCATTGTAGATTTGATGTTCAATCTTTTAATATAAAATTTTTTACGCGTTGAATTGTTTACACAGTCATCGTTATCATATATATCCGCTATAATATTTAATTTTGGCAAATAATAAATCACATCTACCTGGTTCGACCTGTTATCCTCTCCTAAAGATATGTTTACCCTTTCTTTGATAGCAAACCGGGATTGAGTATCCCCTTCATCTTTATAGAGCCGTTTTTTTACATGTCGGCCAGCTTTAGAAACATTCGGATCACTCTTGGCCAGCGAGGGAAAGGGCGAGCTGATCCAAATACTTCCCTGTTAAAACTAAAAATAGAACTGGGTTTTTTCAATCTATTTTTTAAGCTACGGTTGCCTCCACTTTGGTAAGTCAGGGGTGGGCTGGGTTGTAACCACACGGCCTTTTATAGATCTTTCCTTTAATTTTGATGTCCTAACTTGATAGTTTGTTTTACTCTGGGGAAGTGAAAGTCTCAAATATGATATGAACTGCGAAATATTTGCTGCTGCGGTTCAAAAATTTATCTTATCTACAAAAAGATTAATTACTTAACGCATTAAAAAGATTCTACTACATGTGTTTACTTTTAGTCAATTCTATTATTTTGTTGACTTATCATTATATATAGTACATGTCTTTAACATGACAGTTGTTATCAATTAAAATTTATATAGTTTTTAAGGTCAATTCATTTATTATCACATATTGCATTAAACGTATACATACAATATCAAAATTTAAAAAAAAAATGTACAGTTTATATCCACCTGGGGGGTCATGCGCGAATCTAGGGGGGAGGGGGATTCAAACTTTAAAATTCCTCTAATGAATTTACCGAAAATAGCCCTCGGACACCCCCTCCCCCTCCTCCCGTCCTGGAAAATATTCTGGATCCGCGCATGAGGGTTTACTATATCAATGAATTTAATTTAAGGAGGCCGACTTTAGTTTTTATCGCACCTGTTTTTGCGCATTCTAGTAAAATACAGTGTATTTATACCTTTTATGAAATTGTTTCGATAACATTTATTAAATTGAACACAATAAACAAAATGCAGATAGAAATATTTATAATTTTTAAGGAAAATTTTATATTTTTTAAACGATTTTTCCGTTGTTCGGTAGGTGAGCGTTGCCATTGTGCTTTTTTGACGTTATGATAAAACAAGTTTAGCTTTTAAAAAAAGCTTACCGTCTTTAGAGCAAACTCTTAACAGCAATAAGTTATCAAAGAACATTTAATTCTTTTTTATACAAATACAAATATTTTATTGGCATGTCGCCTTCTTCTACAAGCCATATGATGGCGTGTCGAACTTTTTTTTATTTTGTGCCTTTTAAGCGTGCGTGCTTATTATTGAAAATTGTTTACATCGTGTTTTTTAATTGAGATTGACTATAGAAGGTAAAAAGAGATTTTAGAAGGGGTCGTTTCATTTTAATAAAATCAAAGTAATAAACTGCATTCAGCATCATTCTGTTTTACTGATATTAGTTTTACCGTATCTAATATACAAACTTGTTTACAGATATTAGCCATCAAGCTACATTAGCTATCAAATATTCACATTTTTTGCATTTGCATAATCAAAACAAAAAGAAAAGATCAAATTTTTTCAATAGATATTTAATTTATAGAATATTGCTTTGAACTAGTTGTACTGAAAAATTAAAGCCTGAATTTACTTCATAGCAATTTCTATTGTTTTTTCGTTTTCTCACTTTTTAAGATTTAAAATCTTCGAAAATTGTTCAGTCGTACGTAAAAAAAATCATCAGATGATTATCTCCCTTGCGCCGAACAGTATTTCAACCAATAAAATAAATGTAAATTTTCACATCATGTATTTTCTACCAATCACAAAGGAGAGGAAGTGCACAACCCGGAGACTGTAAATTATTTCAACTCTTTACACCGTCTTCCAAGGAAGACGGTAATAAAGCTTTGTAGGTGTACGTTATAAGAAATAACATGAAAGTTATTTTTCTTAATTTTTGAATGAATCTATTGTACCAATATACATTTGTAATACTAGTACTCCAAATATATGGCAAAATTTGGTGCATTTTGATATTTTGAGATGACCCCCACTAAAAACCAGACAGTAGAATTTAGTATTTTTTATATATAAGGTAGAAAATGATATTACTAATCACATATTACAATTTAAGGAAAATCGCTATTCTAGTATTCTTAAAATTTGCTTCGAGGTGCGAAAAATGACAATTTCCAATATATTCCTATAGTAAATGTACCTGTATTTTGAGATGGCCCCTAAAAAGAACCAGATGGTAGATTTTCTTGAAACTCCGCAAATTTACTAGAGTTGGTGTAAATTACATATGGTTAAAAATTAAAGAGTTTTGCTATTGTAGTTTTTACGCACAAAACCCCAATCGACCTCCTTAAAAGGAAATTAATTAATTGATAATACCATTCATTATTACATTTGGGTCAAAGTAATTTTTAGTTACAAAAATATTATTGGTAAACAATTATAATTTATGCCTTTACTAGGTGTATTACAATCTGAGATCCATTTCTGTTGAAATTACTTAATCAAGGTTTGTTTAACAACATTCAGCAACTATTTTTCATTTTCTACATATACATTTTGCATCATCCAGACATAATTTGAACCTTATTCTTGTAAAGTTATCTTTATACATTCAATCCATTTGAAATTATCATCTTTGTGTACTGATTGGCTATATAAAAGATATACAAAATTTAGGACTAATAGAATCATTCATTATTACGAGTGTGGGATAGTGAAATTCCACCGAGGGGACAAGATTCACGGTCTAGGACGAGGCTCTGTCGAGTCCTAGACCGTAAATCTTGGCCCCGAGGTGGAATTTCACTATCCCACACGAGTATATAATGATTGATTATTTTTCTCGCATTATTTTACATTAAAAAACGATGTCTGACAACTTTCTGTTATGACGTTCAAAAGATTACTCTCGGTTTATCCCTCGGCATTCTTCAAAAAGTGCAAGTCAAAATGAGAGCATACGACAGTTTTTTCAATAAAAATATGGTAAATTGTAATTAATTAAGCAAAACAATTACTTAATGAATAATCTCAATCCATCATTTTGCATTTCCCTACAGCAGACGTTTGTTTACGTTCTAAAGCGGCGTAGTAATACACAGTGTAAGACAGAAAAATCTCACACTGCTGTCTCACACTGGACAAACCGATCTCACACTGGTGATAATGCGAGAAAATTTTGTCTCATCACCTTTCAACAATCTTATACAAAATGTTATCATTTTAAGTTTAAATTTACAATTACATGTACCTAGTACACGTACAATGGATATAATTATACCTGTACATGTAGCAAGTTAAACATAAGCCATGTAATTTGGTGTAGCCCTTGATTTCTTAAGATTATAAAAAAAATTGTATAAAATTTAAGATGAAGTTCCTCAATTATATTTAAGTTTTCAAAGCCACCAAAACTCACAATCAGAGTGACTATATTTATCAAACACATTAATTTGACAATCAATAAATGAATTTAATTATCTGTTTGTTTTTAATTATGGCATACATTACATAGCTTTTTGCAAAACACATTTTTCTGATGCTATAAGAAGAACCACTTCTTGAAAAGAGAACTACTAAATATTCAAATTCATTGACAATTTCAATTTTATTACTATTGCCTTTGCCAAAAAAAATATCTAGTTTCGTTAACATTTACTAGTAATTTCTATTTTTCTCAATATTTTTTAAAACAATACAGTTGATATTGATGGTCACATCATCAATTAACACAATGTCATCCGCATACAGCAAATTGATGTGCAAGAGGTGTATACCACTTGTGTGGAATGCTTTCTTCCGTAAGCATATATGCCTTTTCACCGCTTCGAATTCGTGAGTATGCACCCCGTTCACATTTGAGTATACATCCCACATGTTATCATGGCGAATATGTAATAATTCTTGTATAAACATTGATGTACATAGAGTAACGCCTCATTTCTCCATAATTATTTCATAAAACTGTTGTTTACTTCTTAAATTAAATATGGTATTTTAAAGATTTCAAATTTACGTTTTTTCAAAACCGCAAATCTTACAATTGTACAGAAAACCTCAAAAAAAAAAAAATTACCAAATAGTCTTTATCATATGAATTTATGAATATTCAACAAAATAAATTGCATGCGAAGGATAATCTCGTTAACCAGCTTAAATTTCTAGTTCACTTACTTTAATTGGCTTGACACTTGTCACTCTAAACAATTATCTTATTGATCATCATTATGACATATTTAATACTCATGTCAAAACGGTCATAATGTTGGCTGAATAGTACGGCCCAAACCTGAAGCACATGTTTTATTCTCTATTTTTCATATTGTTTTAGAGTTTTATACCAGGCAATCCTCAAGACTGGCTCCCTATACCGACATGTGCGTGTATTCCTACCCAGTCTAATTAACTGTGATCTACAAACGACGGTCGCTGCAAGTTTAGGACGAATTGCTAGAAAATTATAAAATAATGCATTGAACGTCCAAGGCACCCAACGGGCGATAACTCGCGGAACTCTACAAATGTTTATGTAACTTTCATCAGCTGTTCTGCTGTCTTCCTGCATGTGCACAGTCCGAAGGACAAGAGCATCGAAGGAAAAAATAACACAAAGTAAGCCAGTAAGATTTTTATATTCTTCATTATAATGCAGTATTTTATGAAATTGTAATAATATAAAATTCACCGTACATAGATGTATGAAACAAGCAAACAACGATGCTTTCATAACATCGCGTTTGTAAACAAAAACAAAACACGATATTTGAGAGTAAAATATTCGTGGTAAAAATTCTCAATACTTTTTATTGTAGATTAACACGTTTGATGGATTTGTTCATTATATAACATATTTTTTCCATATAATTAATTATGACAATAATAATTTACATGTTTTATAATGCACTTATACTTAGAGCGGGTTACATATATATACACATACTGGGCACTAGTTTAATATAGAAAGTGTGTGACTCACTGCAGACGGACTTATGATCAGTGTACATGTATATCTCAGTAATCACCGAGATAATTAAATCCCCAAATGACACGTTTTTAGACATGCGACCGTTTTACACGTGATATATTTACGTTCTTTAAAGAGACATAAATGCAGTGCGTGCTAGATGGGTTATAGTTCAGAGGGTTATAGTTCAGAGGTCATTTTGCCTTCTCAGTGTAGGAGACACATTGAGGCGATGCCCCCGGAAGCTCCCGGGTTTTGAGGTGTTTTAAGACACTTTTATGAGCTATTCTAGTTAGACTTGACATATTATAAGAACGATAAACAACAAAATTTGATTTGATATTCTTTTTCTACAGGTCTAATATATTTTTTAAAAATTTTTATCACAAGAGGGGGGGGGGGGGGGGGGCCCCCCCGCCCCTCCCCCCCCCTTTAAATCCGCCAGTGCAAATTATGAAACTGTGTATCATTTTTAAATAAAATTAGAACAATATAGTGCATATGTGCGAAAGTCAGGTTACACCAGTATTATTTGACTTTTTATGTCAACGAAGATGCATGTAATCACATTAACACCATTTACTGTTTCTTCTGTTGGATGGTTTATTATGTTCGTTCACTTGAATCAATGTAAGTTCTCTTATTCAGGTCAAAGGCTTAAACTTTTGAAATTATACCATGTTTTTAAAAAAAATCATAAGAGGAACACAAACTCAAGGCAACATTTGTGAAATTATTACGATATGAGCTGCTTCAGAAATAGATTTGGAAATCGAATAAAATGCCGTTGTTTTCTTGTACATATATATGTAAAACTAAATGAAAATTAAAAATTAAAATGTGCATTTAAATAAAGTATGAAATTTTACTGGTTTATTAAAGCCAGTACATGTAACAGGTTACATTGTTGCTCAGGTGTGCAAAGAGATCCATCTAACAACCATCTATTTTTTATTTCAGCCAAAATGACGATGATTGGTTCGGGATCGAATTTCCATTCTAATCAGAAAACCTCGGACCTTGTCGGGGTGGTGACTGTGCTGTGTACTGTATTTGTCACCCTTAAAATCATCCTGGAGTGGAGCCGCAGACCCCCCGGTCCGTGGGGACTTCCGGTCCTCGGGCACCTGCCATTTCTTGGATCACGTCCAGTGGAAAAGTTTCAAGAGTACCAGAAACTGTACGGAGACGTGTTTTCTCTGCGATTCGGTATGTGGCCTACGGTTGTAATATGTGGAAAAGACACCGTGAAAACAACACTCATGCGTGATTCCGACAGCTTCGCTGCACGGCCACCGTTCTTCTCCATTAAGAGTCTGAACGATATGAAGGGCCTCGCTTTCAGTGGCTTTGATGAGAGATACATACAGCACCGGAAAATCGCCAGTAGCGTGCTCAGGGAGTTTAGCAGCTACGATCATGAAGGGATGCTTGGAATTTTTAGAGAAGAGGCTGATATTCTTGTTTCCAGCTTTCTGGAAGCTCAAGGCAAACCTTTTAATCCAAAATCTGAAATTTACCTGGCAACTGGTAGTAGTATCTACCAATTTTGTTACGGGAAAGGCGAGAACATACGAGAAGATCCAGATTTCTTAAAAGTGATGAATGATCAAGCTATTTTCCAGGAGTTCTTCACTGCTGGAAATTATTTCGATGTTTTACCATGGTTACAATACATTTGTCCAGGCCGATTCAAAAGATTTTTAGAATTAACAAATCACTTCAAGAATGCTCGCAACTGTCATGAAATTGAGATCAAGAAAACGTTTGATCCAATGCACACCCGGCACGCTATGGATGGTCTTCTGAACGCGTGTTTGAAGTACAACATCACAGATTTACCTAACGAAGTAGGCCTGACAAAAAGCCAGGTTTTGGGCACATTGCAAGACTTTTTCGGCGCTGGATTCGAAACGACCGCAGCAACACTAAATTGGGCTCTCATGTATCTCGCTGAATATCAAGATGTGCAATTAAAAATTCAAAAAGAACTAGACGAAATCATAGGAAGAAACAAGGTCATTGCAATATCAGATAGAAATGTTCTACCATACACGGTGGCAGCAATATCAGAAATTATGAGAATAGCACCAGTAGTTCCAATGGGGATTCCACATATGACAACAACAGACGTATTTATCAAAGGAAACCTTATTGAGAAGGGGACTGTTGTTTTCTTTAACATTGCTTCTGTCATGCACGATGAATGCTGGGGCAATCCATTCGAATTCCAGCCCGAAAGGTTTTTAGATGACAAAGGTTATCTTATTAAAGAAAAAGTGGATAACGTGTTAGCATTCAGTGCGGGGAGGCGAAGTTGTATCGGGAAAATGATCGCACAGTCCGAGATATTCTACATGTTGGCGCACCTTCTGCAGAACTGCAGTATTTACAAGCCCGAAAACACTCAGTATGACTTCAATGGCAATTACGGCTTAAGTTACTCTCCTAAAGATTATGAAATATGTGTTCATCCAAGATGAAAACAAAACGACCATTGTTCAATAACCTACGGTTCCCAGTGAGTTTATTAACATTTCTGATCAGATGTATTAATGTCAGTCAAAATGTGAGAGTTATGTACTGCTGCGCTTGCATTATGATAAAATTACACATACTCTGTTTATATTTTAATAGGCGCATGTTCTTATTTGGACTCTGATAGCTTATTGTGCCATATTGCATAATATCTGTTAAACATGTACATATGTAAGAAGTATCATCATAACATGAATTTTATATACATAAGGCAGTTGAGGCGTTCCATAATATGATACATTGTATAAGAATAAAAATGACATGTGTACTTAGCCTTGTTCCTATACACCACATTGTGCTTCTGATTTGTCTGTTGAAGGTAAGTCGATGTATTACAATTATAGATGTTCACGTATCGTTAATTTTTTTATTCTCATCAAATGAGTGAATGGCATGTTTTGTTACATTTCTATGAATTCCCGAGCGAGTGCAATTATATTAGAGGGCAACATGGTTGTTGTTTTTTTTTTACACAATCGTTAGCAGACATCTCTTTTGAAAAGGATTTTCTTTTGATATGTAGCGTAATGAATTGATGCACATTTTCTTTTAAGTTCATATTTAACCATTATTGGCTATCATTGAACTTTGGAACATTCAGATTACTAGGTTCTTACAGCTGCAGCATTCTCTTATTCTATGATACACGTATCTTGGCGAATTATTGTCACTGTGACAAATACATGTATGTATCATAATAATTCAATTATGAAAAGCACGATGAAGTATATTTACATATAAAAGAAGTGAAATGATTTTGAAAACCTCTTTTTATTCAATAACATCAAAATGATACAAGAAATATTTACATAGACAAACTTATCCATACATAATATTAATAATAATAATCCATACATGAGAATTTTCTAAAAATCTGCATCGAATGAGAATTTTTCTTTAGATTAGGTAAAATTACAAGTAATTTAAAAAGAGATATAAGAAAAAAAATCATGTCAAACATCACACAATCGTCGAGTTAAAGTAAATACTGAATTACTGTCATTATCAATCAAATGAATGTCATAAAAACAAAGAGTTATCTTTCTTGGCGACAGGCTACACGTGCGTTAATTCCCCGGCCCCTACGGACACGCGAACGGCCACAACACAACGTAGTCGATGGAGATGTCGCTGTAGTAGTTAGTCCCCCTAATGCCTTCAATCCTTATCTGAAAATGGATTCAACAATCTTTATATAGCTCAACTTAATCGGACTTTAAAGGGACTTGGACACGATTTGAGCTCAATTTTTTGAAAATTTATTTTTTCATTTTTAATGTCTAGAATGGTCAATATGGATGTTTTTAATGCTCTGTCAAAATTTGAAAGTCAAATATCGAGTAACAAGCGAGTTACAGAGGTTAAAATTCTTTGTTTTGTAAACAAAGCTCGAGTCCTGTTATTGTTTACATATGTCTTGAATTGGTAAAAGTTTCAATATAATGTTGCATTTTGTTGTTGATAAACTTATTTATGAACACATTTAATAAGTTTATCTTGTTATTTTGTCAAAGAAATGGTAATTTCTTTACTTTACATTATTTGTAAACAAATATAAGACTCGAGCTTTGTTTACATAACAAGGACTTCTTTCCTCTGTATCTCGCGTGTAACACGACTTCTAACATTAAAATTTTGGTAAATCATTCAAAATACAAAAGTAAACTATTTAATACATAGAAATCAAAAATAAAATTTTCATCTGAAATCGTGTCCAGGTCCCTTTAAAGAAAAAGACAAGCAGATAAGAAAATGTTCTATGATTTAATACATGTTTACTATAAGGCCATATTGGCTCCGCCCTAGGGCCTGAACGCTTGATCCAGGGGCCATGAATTTCACATATTCTGTGATTTTTTGGTTTTAAAATGACAAGTGATGTATGAAAATGTATAAAATGACGCAAATTTATTAATCATAACCATGCATTTAGTTTTTTCCCCAATGTTTGGGAGTAGAGAAGAAGATTTTTTGAAAATTTGGCCTTTTTGCATATTTGGCCTCGCCCATGAGACCCAAGGGTGGTATGGTCATAAATTTCACAATTTAGATTCCTCTTATGCTAGAGATGCTTCAAACCAAAAATGGCATTAATTAGCCTTGTAGTTTTTAAGAAAAAGTTAAAAATGTAAAATTGTTAACGGACGACGCACGACGACGGACGAATACCAATTGCAATAGGTCACCTGAGTGACTCAGGTGATCTAAAAAGCTTCAAAAATTTGTTTCTTATGTGGTTCAATCTTGACATTTCGATATTTCGTCTCATAATCAACACGAAAATGGTTTTTGATTCGCCAGTTATAAGCTTGATCTGTCGATTACTACGTGATACACGGTCAAATCATAATTTCGCATTCTCATGATCCTTTGATGGTTACTGATGATTTTAATCTTTGTGATACCCATTAGAAGTTAGGAATATTAAATGCGATCTCCAAGCTGTACGTGTGTAACAGGAGTTAAAAAACTACATTTGCAATCAAGAAGTTGAGGTAGAGTAATATGCATGTAACCGATTGGTTGACAAGAACTTTGGTAATTTCCTTTCACTGTTGCTTTCAGTGTTGTATTAAAAAACTATTTGGCTGGTTTTAACAAATATCATGTAACCAGGGATTTCTATTGTTTCCTTTCAGTGTTGCTGTATAACTAAATTTCAATGAAGAGTATTACAAATTACATGTAAATATAACCAAGAACTTTATTTGATTACATGTTCTTCAGTCATACTGTATTTTAACACTTTGAGGTAAGGTGTTACATAATACATGCAACCTATAGCTAGAACTGTGATTGTTGCATCATTATTGTTGTATTACAAGTACTAGAATATGTGGTATTTTGCTTAAATTACTTAATTTTGGTGTAGGAGATATACACTACAGATTACATGTAACAATCTGTGATTGTTTACATCATTTTTGATGTATTATAATTGTGGTATGTTGCTTGAATACCTTGATTTTGATGTAGGATACGACAGATTACATGGAACCAAGATCTGTGTACGTTATTAGAGATGACATGTAACCAAGGACTGATTATCGTATTACATATTACATGTAACCAAGGAATTATGGTATTACAAATTACATGTACACATAACCAATGAGTGTAGGGTATTACAAATTACATGTACACGTAACCAATGAGTGTAGGGTATTACAGATTATATGTACACGTAACCAAGGACCATATTGTTTACCACAGTGTTGTTGTCCAGAGGCAGGTTGAGCTTGTCAAGGCTGCGCCACATGTTGCCTTGGTCACCAGACAGTTCCCAATGCGTCACTGGAGGGTCACTTCCGGTTATGGTTACTATCTTGAGAGTTCCCGTCGTAGAGCCGTACATATGATAGTACATGGAAAGGCAATATGTCTTGTCTGGAATTCAAAATTACAAGCATTATTTTATAAATATACTTGTAAAAATATGGACATGTAGAATCGTTACTGCAAAAATAGAATTAAAAGCCTTCAAGTAACGAGTAATACTTAATGTGCGTTTTTAAAACTAATAAAGATAATCACCAAACCTATTGGTCATTCTTTACCTATTACTTATCAAGATATTTATTGTTCATATCGTAACTGCGGGTGTATACCATCCCGCAGTGTATTGGTTTGTTCGTAAATACCAATTAACGTAATCAACCAACCTATCAATCAAATCTGAACTACCTCTAGCCGCCGTATCTACCGGTAATACCTTAGCTTCTTGTACGTGTAATTACAATATATAGTGGTAATAACTGAACTTCAAATAAATCTTATCACCAAATAGATCAGTCATACCTTTAAGTTAACTACAAATAACCATAATCACTGATGTTTATAGGTCATACCTTTACTTTTAGTTAGTAATACTGTAATTACCGAATCGATCAATCATACCTTTAAGTTAACTACAAGCAACCATAAAAACCGAATCTATCGGCGATACCTTTCTCAATTACATGTAGTTACTGTAATCACCGAAACTATCGGTCATACCTTAAAATACATGACTTTAATCTATTTACGATACTTAACATATCGGTCATACCTGTAATCTATTGGCGATATTTAATCTGTCGGTCATACCTGTAGTCTATTGGCGATACTTAATCTATCGGTCATACCTGTAATCTTTGACTATACTTAATTTATCGGTCATACCTGTAATCTATTGGCGATACTTAATATATCGGCCATACCTGTCATCTACTGGCGATTATTAATATATCGGTCATGCTTGTAATATACTGGCGATACCTAAACTATCGGTCATACCTGTAATCTATTGGCAATACATAATCCATCGGTCATACCTGTAATCTATCAGTCATAAATGTAATCTATTGGTGATACTTAATCTATCGGTCATACCTGTAATTTACTGGCGATACGTAATCTATCGGTCATACCTTCGAACACTCTGTTGCTGACCAGCCAGGCTGCGTCGTCGGTGAGTCGTGGGGAGGAGGTTTCTATGTATTTATAGTAACTCCCAACCTTGGCTGAGGTCGGTCCAGTTGACACAGATGATGTAGATCCCTGTTATATAATCATGTAAAAATCAGTAGGAATGGTAATTTCTAACAACGATGGTACCGGTTACAAAAAAAAGTAACCGGTTAATCGTAAAAAATAACAAAAATTGTGTATTTAAACATAATTAATATTTCTTTAAAAATTTGAGATTAAAAAAAATCCTCCAAACGTTGATATCTAATAAATTCCCTATCAATGGCGTATATTTGAATCTCATGAAGTGTCGACATTTTTGCTTCAAAGGAATAAATAGCGGGAGATTTGTAGATTTAAAGGAGAATTAGGGTTGACATGTATTAGAGCTACAGTTCCTCACACACTAAAAACTTGCAATTTACAGCGCACAAAAGTTTTCTAATACATTCTGTGCAGATATTTTAATACCAAATTTTAAATATTTTGTCCCTTGACCCTTGACCAGCAATGTGAACATGGCCTTTTGCGTACATATGAAATAATATACACCTATTTACTGGCTATGAGGACGATAGTTTAATGTCGCCCGAGACAGCAACTATTTCCAAAGGCGAAGCCAAGGGAAATAGTTGCTGTCAAGATGGACAATATGTCTGAATAAATAGTAAATATGTATTTCATAATACGGAAAAAAACCTTTATTTGTCGGCGATGCAGAGTTTGTTAATGGTAAACATATTCGAGTTATCAGACTTTGAATTTAATAACAACAACAGAGAAATTGAATGCTGCCGGTGAATTGTTTCGATGACTATTCCCCATGGGCAGATAGCACGTAAACTATTTGATGCTTAGAAAAAATAGCATGTTTATTTGTTGTAATTTTGCAGAGAAAATATATACATAGATATAATGAACACCACTGTTCATAACGGGTGTAATTTGCTAAGTAGGTAGAACATGATTATATCGTTTTTCATATACCTATCATATCAAGCTAAATGTATATGCCTTATCGGAATCCGGTTTAAACTTTATATATATCTTTAAAATAATAAATCGTTACATTCGTCTTTTTAAGTACTTTTCAAAATGAATCTAAAATAATTTCTTCATGTAAAATAATACTTTGTTTAACTTTTCATATTTTGGCGACAGTTCATTAACCGCATGTATGAAATTTCTAAGAACTTTTGCATTTACTACATACAAAAAATATGTACTGATGATTCAGTTGAGGTTATGTGACATTAAACATACCGATAATCTCGTCCAGTCGAAAATATCACCAGTGGTCTCCGTCAGAAAACACGTTGGTTCAGTAACCAACTCAAAGTTACACACGTCTGAAAGATAGTAATTTGTACAGCTCACAGATTTTTCAAACTAATTCGAAGCTAGGATATATTTGTAACGCCTACTACAATTATCTTTTTCCGTCTCTAAGGTAATGGCCGAACAATACTTGACATGTATATATATGTAAACTAATGAATAAAATATTGTGTCTAAAAAACATCCAGAATAGGACAAATTCTACACTCATACTAAGATTAGAGTGCAGTGCCCTAAAACTTTATATGTTCCGCAGAAACCTTTGTCCCTCTCCATTTAGTGCCTGTGGTTCAATGGAAAGTAATGACCATTATCTTGTATATTGTCCAAATTGTAATGAAATACGTAGTTATTACAATTAGCAAACTTCCAGATCCAACTAATGTCAGCTTACTACTCTTTGGGTATTCCAATTTTAGCGATAATGATAATAAATATATATTTTTATTTGGTTCAAGAATTCATCATCGAGAGCAAACGATTTCAGGATACTTAGTGTAACTTTAACATTTTTTCTACTTAATGATCCTTTCTTAAAATGTAAAAAGTATCTTACATATATTTATATATCGATGTTTTACATATGTTCTTTAAAGTAGTACTTTGTATTAAACATATTGTATTACTTTCTTTAGTATTACATGTAGATATGCGCTCGTGGGCCGATCAGCTCACTAGTAAATAATGCATATGTAATTCCAACTCTCTAGTCATTATGCACATGTCAAACTAAATTTGTTTTCGTCTATCTTTTGATTGATTTTGGATGTTTTTTCCTTTATATAAGCTTTCTGGGTTTTTTTTCTTTATGTAATTTGCACCTTTCTTTTTTTTCTTACCTAAGAGAGGGATTTGTATAAGCCTTTTGGCTTGTTTCCCAATCTTATTGTACACTTTGCCAATTATTTTTACCTGCTATTGATAAACATTAATAAAATTTTGTTTAAACTAAGATAAAAAAAAAAATAAAATAAAACTGTCAATATGGCATTAAAACGCTTCCGTACAAGACCAACACGATAAGTTTAATTAATGTCAGCTCACCTCTAATGAGTTTTAAAGTTAGTTAATATTGTAACATAAACTATAAAAAAATAGTAAGAACGACGAAGTGTGAATAAAGTGTTAAGGATATTGTAACTATCGGCAAATTATCTTTTTTAAAGTAGTACGTCCGGAAAAAAAGTAAAATTTAACAAGAAACAAAACGGTATAATCAAAAGCAAGACTAAAATCTTAATTCATTTTAAAAGTGGGCTTCTTGTAATTTTTTTTTTAATACGGAATTTTGTAATGATGATATTAAGGTATCCGACCCATATTAGGACCCAATTTTTGCAACCATGAATATCCATCATGTATTTAATACTTTGATATTAATTTAAAGCATTTTAGAGTAGAAAAAGATTTACCGAGAGAAATTTTCAAAAATATTATTAACTAAGCAGTAATTAATTAATGAAGACTGCATTATGGTCTATGGGGACAAGCACATTTTTTTAAATAAAAAAATAAATACTAAGAACATCAATAAATGCTTTGGTGGAAAGATGTATTTTATCATTAGGAATACAAAAATTATTGAAAATAAATTTTATATCGTATAGATTTTTTTAGAATTAATTTTTATAGAATAAAAGAAAAGAGGGGCAATTCGTCAAGAAAAGGAAAAGGTCATTAATTAGGACACATTCCACTCTTACATATTGATACTTAAACATGCAAATTATGTCCAAGTATACTGAGTATTAAGCCCATACACATCTGTTATGCACCCAGATTCATTGAATCTGGGGCTATTATGGATCGGATACCTTAAAATTAAATTCTATGATGTTCATTTTGTAGTAGTGAGCACGTCCCTTTAAAATGCTTGAGTTAATAGTCCAATTATGAAGCAGACCTTGATGCATTTTTAAATAATTTTATAAGTAGACTTTATTGACAGAGTAATATTGCTGAAAGGAAGAACATTTGTGACATTTAAAAAAAACCCGCCATTTGAAATTCAGATTAAATGTAGAGCAAGGACTATTTATATCTGGATCAACGTCTATCATTTTTGTTCAAATTATTTAATGTGCACCTATTGTGATCGCCGTCCGACAGAATTTTTTCCCTTGCACTTATTGGGCAGAAAGGCAAATATTAATTATCGGTAAGTATTGGACACTTAAAGTGGCTGTGTGGTCAACAAATAAACCATCAGATCTGCTTAAAACTTTGATATATAATATTTTTGGCCATAAGCTAATATTTAGTAAAAGAAAAACCCAAATATTTTAGCTATAAAATTCGAGCATTTTCCTATATCTTTATGAAGAACTCTTCGTCTTTAGAGGTAAATATAGCCTAAAATGGCCACGATAACCCATCCATCTTAAGCAGTAGTTAATAAGGCTTTCGTACGTAAAATGAACTTTTTGAACTGCCTGAAATAGCTACATGTATACAGCTCCATAGAAAAATTGATTTACCTTGCTGTACACACTGCGCCGTCTCTCTGTCGTAGAACTCCAACGCACCGCAAGTCGTGTTCAGTTCCTACGTACATGTAGATAGGAGTAGGTTATGATTGTATATTTGTTTAATTATTTTATCATTTTATTTCAATTTTCCAGTAATCAGTTGATTAATTTTTTTAGAACGTTGTCTTGACTGAAATTTGCAGCATATTACAATTTTACCGTTTATTTAATTTAGTTTTTGTATACCAGTAAGTATTCTTGTTAAACACTCATATCTGAAGAAATCATTAACATCAAAACGACCCCATATCCTCTCAATTGAATTTATTTTCAAAGTTAAAAAAGGCAGTTTGAATAAACTTGGTTATATGAAATTAAACCTAATTTAGCCTTTCTTTTAGATAATTTTTTTCAGTCTTTTAACACATAATACTGTCCAGTACAAATAGTATAAAACATTTGATACCCGCGCGATATTGTAGAACATTTTTGTATTTACTGGATTCTTGAATAATGATACTACATTCTAGGAATACTTCTCTCTGCTTCCCCTTTGCTCAGAAATTAAAAAAAAAATTGAATTCTATGAAAGTAAATAAATCGAGTATTATGTATTTTATGTTGCTCTAAATTATTCGTCTATAGAAGGTGTTGGTGAATAGTGTTAAAATGGACGCCAAAAAATCCTACACGATAATTTTCAATCCTGCCATGCTGAAAAAAACCCCCAGTCCATCAAAAATTCATTTACAGTTAACTTACGACTGTGTACTGCTGACATGTCTCTGTACCGGTCACTCCTATGTACCCGGGGGTCCAGCCCCGCACCAGTCGACAGTACTTGGTACCTCCTGACTCACAGATCTCCACGGCCAGACACGAGGGGTCCCTCAGACACCTGTCTGAACAGGTCCCCATCAGTGAACCCGGGAACGTCGTAATGGTCTCATAAGCGCGGATATTGAAGGCGAGGGGGACATCCGTCTCGTATAGCAGGCTTTCACAGGTTTCGGCATTGCTCACAGAAACTGCGACAAGTAGCAATAGAGCTATAATATTCCAAATCCAAGTTCTCATTTTGGTAGCTTTTAAGCGTACCTGCTTCAATTCTCGATGTTTTCTCCTCCTTATCTAATATATACAATGTATTTCCTTTAGTGTACGGCCAGGAAACTTTCACAAAAATCACTCGATAATATTTCTCATTAAAAATTGAATACTAATAATCCTGCCGAGAAAGTTAGTTTAAACAATTTTAATTAACATAGTAAAATAGTTGAAAGAAGCCTTTTAATTGCGTGTTCTGGGCCTTGGGACGTATCATTGATTTGTAACGAAGTCAATGCGTTAAGTTTTTTTTCTATTTGGATTTACTAGTCTAAGTTTGCAATATACATTGATAGAACAATACAACTAAATAGCAAGCTTAAGAAGAATGAATCAATGATAGAGAGAGAGAAAGAAAGAGAGAATGAGAGCCAGTTTGTATTGTCCACTAATTCACCTTACGTAATCTTTCACAAACCTAAAGAAATTTTTGTGATTGATTTTAACAAATCTTAACCTTTTATGTCGTCATATGACATTAAAATCTTGTTAGAAAAAACCCACTATTGACACACTGAATGTAATGTTTCATTGATATTTTTCGGAATTGGTTTTTGTTGATCGAACAAGACTGTACGTAAACATTGGTCTTGCTAATAACATATTTTTTACGCAGTTGTGCGCGGAGCCAGAAAATTGTTAAGGGCTGGGGGAGGAATAATTTTGTTTGCTAGGGAGGATCCGATGCCTGTTTTTTGGCAATTGTACTTTGTAAGTTTAATAAGTTTGAATTTTCCGGGGGGGGGGGGTGTATTTTACTTTTATGATTCTGTGGTTCGATTCAAACAAGAAACTACGAAAATTGGTTTTACTGATGATTGATGAAAATAGTTACTATTCCTTTGTGGAATTCATTTAAAATTCCTACAGATACAGAATATTAAACAGAACAGTTAAAAAATCGTTATTGTATCGTCTGTCATTGTAACTTTTGAATTTACTGGCTGGGTGTTAAAATTAAAAAAAACCAATATGACACTTCACTGAATTAAATCAAGTATCTGACTATAAATTTCATAACAAAAAACTGAAATCTGATACTAAATTCAATTTGCAGTTTTAATTTAGTTACATGTAACTACAGAAATTTTAATACCCCGTGACTTTTACTTTTCATGACAGTGCATGTACATCACAACATGGCGATTTCAACCTATTGTAAAACTGCGCCATTTTGTATCTCTTTCTCTGTAGCGGAATGAATGTAGCTTCGTTCTATTAAGTTGCTGGTCCTGAGTTCGAATACTTCAGGGACTTGTGTTTTTATAAATAGCGATAAAGTTTTAAAAGTTGATTTTCCCCCCAAATTGAACTATCTTCTGGCATTTTCAAGCCGAATGCATGCTAGAATTCCATATCTCTAAGAAATGTAGAAGTTTGGGCTTGTTAGCAAAACTTTTTCTAAAAGTGTGAAGGACCCTTAAACAAAATAAAATTTATATCAAGACAGTGTAAGTTTTTACAAAGCATTCTCCTGAATGCATTTCTGTCATTTAATTATGTTATTGCCCTACATTACACGAGTTCTATCAGTATTTCAAAAAAGCCAAATCTAATAAGTAAAAGACTTTGATAAAAGTTTTTTAATATTTTGAAGTTACTGAACGTTTGATAAGGGTGTTTATATAGCTTCATTGTAGATTGTAGTATTTTACTACTCATAATATATTGTATTATATTGTATTTGTATATTTTGAGAGAGAGAGAGAGAGAGAGAGAGAGAGAGAGAGAGAGAGAGAGATATTTATGGTTGAGTAAACCTGCCCCACTGGTATTTTTTCGGTAGGGATCAGAATGGAGTCTGTATCTGTTAATGAGCTGAAGCCCTCGGATGTTTTTCGCCCGTGTATCCATTGATAAGGCGCCTTGTAACTCGCTGATCTACAGTTTTCTGACTGAGAGCAGATAACACCGGGTTATTAGTAATCTGGCAGCTGTCTTGTAAACAGGTGTTCAAAAAGAACGGCAGGTAATTTGTAAGGTTAAAAACATAATAATTAAGGCTATGGTGGATTAGCATTTTTATATACACGCGTTAGATTCAGCGTTTCCTTCTTTTTTTCTTACAGGAAAAACGGGGAACCTTAAATCAGTTTGAGTCATCGTCTAATATTTATATTTTATGACATATAGATAGTAAAAATAGTTCAAAATAGTAAAAAGAAAAACACTTTGCTTGATATTGAGATAAAAGGGTGGTTTCTGTTAAAAATATATGATAAGAATTATACATTGATCATAAATATATCAGGAGGAAAAAAGATAAAACATAACGCACTTCATTCAGGGCTGTAACGCGACTGATGATGTTGCACAGAGCGTATCGGCTAGCTTACAGGAGTAACGGGCAGGAATAGGTATTTTCTTATCCCTATCATCTCAAGACAGGGGGTCGCCTCATCTGAACAAAATATCATTGAAACTGCTTCATATCGACTTGGATTTTTTCCATTCAAATTTCAATATTCCGAGTTGAGCTTAAATTATCTTGGTAATGCGATACTTGGGAGCTTTTAAAAATATATCTCTGAAAACCTTGTATCCGTTATCTTGTTTTTCGAGTCAGGAAGTGGATGGAATTAAAACGTAGATCGTTTTTTCTGCGTTGATTTGTTAAACATTTTAGTATTTCGCGTACTATGGATCAGAAACCGCCACGTCCTCGTACCTTACAATTGTCCCCAGTCACGGCCAAGAAAGCGCCTCGTTCTGGACGACATCGGAAACAAGGGTCCACCCGACACAGGAGTACAACCGAACTCAAACTACTCGCCAACAACATCCGGGGAATCATCGAGGACATCTCATTTCAAAACAGTGAGCAGTCCCGGGAAAATGTCCTTCGTCGCTCCTACATTGGAATAAGCAGAAGTGCAGCGGCTACTTACGGAGACGAGCCGGAATCCCTGTTTTCCAGGAGGAATATCGTATCAGCGTTTTACGGGGAAAACCGCTCCGGAGATGGCGTTACCAGGGAAACAGCGATGCAAATGTCAAAGCGAGTCGCGAAAACGGAGAGATACGACAAGCGACTCCAACAGGAAGTGAAGGCGGACAAACGTCAGTCCTGTCCCTGGGATCTGTCGTATTTTGACCAACATGGCGATAGCAGGTCGCTCCAGATTCTCGCTACGGAGTTGAACCATCTCCGAGAAATCCGCGAGAATGAAGTACGGGACTTATTGACGGTGAACAATAAACTCCAGCATGATCTGTTTGACGCTGACAGAGAAATATGTACCCTTCAGGAAAAAAACTTTCAGAGTAACAAGAGGTTGGAAGATATGTTACGTGTGTACGAACGAATTCGAGAAAACTTGAAGCACTGTTTAACAAAAGTCCGGGATTTGGAAAGTCTTGGAAAAATTACACCATTCAATTCTGATGACGAATCATTAGCGCGGTATGGGGTTTCATTCATTTTTCTGATAATATTTCCATGTGTTTATATTTACAGATGTTCAGAAATTCTAGTTTATAAGTTATTCTTAATTATAAAAACTATTAATGTAAAAAAAACCCCGAAAAATAATATTTAGCTACCAAGAAAATCTAGCAAAATAAAAAAAAAAACCCAGTTAAGAGTGGAACCTTTAAAGAAATTGCGCAGTTCAACCGTCGAGGTTTTTAATTTTTATAGGTACAACTTTTTTGAAATGCAGAATTTTACATATGAAATCTAACATTGATTGACAGGGCCCAGAAAGGCGAAGACCGGGGCAATGACCAGGCCAGTCTGTCCTCGGGTTTCAACACACTGTCCGACATGTCCGAGAGTCTACCACTAGACTCTATGGCGCTTGGATACGAAGGTTATTATTTAGATTTTACTTATAGCTTTCAGAGATATCTAAAAATTGTGACACATTAATTTTTGCACAATAATAATATTCACTTTTAACTGCGATTGCGAATTGCGAACCAAATTATGATTTATTTATTTTAAAGTATAAGTGTAGAAAAGAGGGCAGTTGGATATATACATAAAAAAGAAAAAAAATCCTTAATTGATTCTCTTGTTTCAGTTTTCAATGCTTTCTAATTACAACATAGGATCAAAATATTATATCTCAAGATAAATCATACATAATATAAAATTATAAAGAATATTTGTTTAGTTTAAATCTTCAAAATATGTAAAAGATTTTTTTTTTGTTTAGATTTACCAAAACATTTATTATTTACTAACGTCCTGTTCTTTACTAAATAATTAGTCTTTTTTTATCAAAACTCGTCCAAAATTTTTAATCCAGAATAATGTTTATTAATCATCGGGTAAAAGTTGAAAACTATGATTGTTTAAGTTGACCAATATTCGAATTGCTCAGGGTACGGAGACGCTTTTATCCGAATTCCTGCCCATACAATGTAGTTAAGATTTCTAAGCATGCTTATTCATATATAAATACTAGCGCTGGATGATGCCACCAAAAAGTTGATTAATGATTCCTTCTTTCGATAATTTGTTCCACAAATTTAACTATCAAAACAATCTTACGTTGGATTTTATTTAAAGACAGATATCTTTTAAAATTGTTCTGATATGTTCTACGTGTGCGTTAAATATCTTCCAGAAAATAAAGTTGATACCGGTATCTTGTAAAAGAAGTGTTTTACGTAAATCAGGTCTCAAGAAGTGCATTTGTCCCAAACAAAATTATGTTATTATTAATATTATTTGCAGCATTTCATTTTACGAAGGCAGATAATCATTTTCATTTATCCATCAATTTTGTGATGTGTAAAATTCTTTAATTTTGGCTAAATTTGTAGGCGATGGAGAGAATTCTACGTGCGAGAGGCGCCGTGCGGGTCTTTCCAATATGACCGACCTACTGCGAGACATTGACTCCATCAGCCTGGACAGTCGAAGTACCGGATGTGGGGGATCCCCGCCAGATGGCAGCAATGGACCATCCCCTCGCCCTGAGCGGAAGCTCCTCATCCGGCTTCAGGAGGACGTGAACTCCCTGTCTCAAATCAATCGAGACCAATCTCAGGTGAACTCCCGAACCAGGCATAGGATTAGTGTATCGTAAACCCAGTAATTTTCGCTATGATCTATTTTGCCCTATTTTCGCAATCATTTCATAATATCATAAACATTTATGTAGGATGTGTTGGGAAATTTTAGAAAACGTCAAATATAAATAAATATTATTAAACAATGCTATACTTGAAACACGCTACATTTAGCTTTATGTAAACTTTGAATTTTCTGTAGAGCCACATATCGGCAACATCATTGAACTGATATTTGTTAGTATGTACACCAACATCTTTTACCTACGTCCTACGTTTTTTGGGGTTGCTGAATTATTACAAGTATAGTATAATGCCCCATTATGAATATTAAACCGGTTGTTTATCAATGGTGTAGAGTTTTTATGATTGCAATATAATTTTTAAACGCTGTAAAAAGAGCAAAATAATGTGTTCATTTTCACATTACTGTTGGAATTCTTAACTGCAGCTCTATCATTTGCGATAACGTATACAAGGGCGTCAATTGACGTGTTATACGTGTAATTGAGTTGCATAATTAAAAAAAATTGCACAGACATGTTATAAGTAAATACTTGATAAAAATTGCATAAGGCATGTACTTTGTTGCAACTTGGAACTTCGTATTGAAAAGATTTTAATCCTTAGGAAATCGAGCGACTTCGGTCTGACCTGGCTTCCTGTCGTAAACACATGACTTCCTCCCAGTTCCAGTTGGAGGCGGTGGAGATCGAGTGTAGTCGTCTGCTGGCGATGGAGGACCAGATCGCCTCCGTCATTACGCTCCTGCAGAGGGCAAAGGATGTGGTAAGGGCGACATTAAAAATATGGAATCACCATTAATTGATGTTACCAAATTTTTGTATATTTCATATGTTCTCCTCCACCGCAAAACTATTATACATTTTACGATTTTATATGAATTATTCGTTTTATTCCCCTTGCGACGTGATGTAGTACATTGTTTAAAGCGTTCGTGAGTTAGAGATAGCTAGGTAAATAACGGAAGTAATCATTTACATCGGGATCGAGGTTGCACGCCGAGTATTGAGTTGGCGAGCATATATGTTCAAATTCCTCTTTCTTCTCGTTCTTGCTGCATTTTTAGAAATATGTTTTCTTGAGAGGGGGCGATTCTCTTAGCGGTACTCTAAAATTGTTCACACAATCAATCTCCCGGCCCGATTTCTTATAATTCCATGACTTTAACCCCAATGATAAGCACATGCAGTAAAGTTTACTTTCTTTGTAAACCCAAAATAGATACTGGAAACAAGATGAATGGAAAGAAAAGTGTTTGCTGTTTTCAGTATTTTAGATTTTACATTAATATTGTTAGTAGCACACATATGAGCCTTATACCTTATAATATACCATCAAATTTTATGAGGATATCTTATATCGTTTAATCTGTTTTAGCATCTCCACAGGCAGATTTTAGGAGACATCATTTTAAACGCCGTGACAAACGCCATGTGCCTCGACAGTGGATCAGCAGGTTTGAAATTTTTTTTTTATAAAAATGTCTTTTAGGCGGTAAATCAAATTAAAGTTTTTCACAAAATATACTATTCCTGATAGAGAATTTTCATCAACAGACCTGCGAAATTCGTAGCAAATGATAAACAATAAAGAAATACACAAAATACTTTGTTTATGAAACACTGTCTCGACGAGGAGTAAGTTCTAACATTTGGTCAGCGAACAACCCTGACAATGTGCTAACTTTGTCCTCCACACCTAACCCTCACCCTAACAAAATATTAAGTCTGTATCAATTTCGGATCACATAAGTTTGCTGAGGTTAAAGTTTTAGGCAACATAAAGAGACAACCAGAAAGAAAAAAGACAATAGCATACAGAACAAAGTACTGTATATGACATTGTAATCATGGTTTAACAGTATCAAATTTGAATTACTCCAAAACGTGGTGTTTATTAGTGGTTTATATTTCCGAATTAGGTATACCAGCAGACGTGTTTCTGAGAGAGCTACACGAGAGATTGTCTTTGCACCCCCAGCTTGGCCCCGCTGATGTAACAGAACAAAGCATGCGTAAACCGGCCCCTGGAAGCAAAGAGAAGACCAAACGGCCCGGTAGTGGGGACAGAAAACGATTTGGAGCCATATTTTCGGACCTTTCTCTAACACAGCCTGTTCTTGAGTTTAACACGAAGTCCGACAAAAAGGAGACCGACATTGCTGGGAAAGCGGCGGCTGGAGAAAAGAAAGATATTTTCGACGCATTAAAGTTTATCGACGACGAAGAGGACCAATTGAGTGAGGCCGAGTCGTTTCACAGTCTGAGCAGGCACCTGTCGGGCGACCACGAGAAGAACTGAGGGTATCGATCGCTGTGAACTCCTTTATTTACACAGTAACATTAAGATATTATTTAGTTTATAAGTAGTGCACAATGTCGATATTAGTCAATAGGCTGTCATAAATAATTCACTGTAGAAAACATACTCTATGTACAAAAAAGGGTTAATGAATGGTGACAAAACTATTTCGTTTGCGTTTGTTTCCATAAAAAGTGTGCCAGATAATTAAACAAAGTCATATAGTTCGATTACTCAGTCATGTAGTTTGATTACAGTAACTCTGTTTTTGGAATTGACGTTAAAGTTGTTGACATATGCAAGATTTAAACATGAGATATAACTGTTGATGACTAATGATTATTTTAAATAATGATTTAATGACAAAAAGTATTTGATTTTTTATACATGTTTCTAATTATGAAATGATTATGTTTATAAGACTTAAAAGTAAAAGTCCTTGCTAATTTCTGATGTCATTTTAGGGACAATAACATCACTGTAAAAAAAATCCGCTGATTTAGTTGTGTTACAATTAAACACTACTGCATTACCTTTTTTTAAAAATCCAAAAATAAAAACAAAATACTAATAAAGAAAACAAACAAACGAAAGTAAAAAAAGACATAACATGGTACCTAAAGTTAATGAAAGCGAACCTCAATAAGTTACAAGTAGTAATTTACATGTAAATTTTTCCAAAATTAATAGACCTAGACACTTTTTTGAGCTAAAATTTTTCAAATTTTATTTTTCATTCTTTATTTTTAGAATGGTTAAAGTTGAAACTACTCGTGAAAGGCATTGTCCACCATATTTTTCTTTAAGGAGGAAGTGCGGCCATCATGTACATTTGAGGATAAAAATGTAAACATTTCTTGAACTGGCTTATTTCTGCTTAAAATTGACCAAAACTGTTGTCAAAAGATAAAAAAAGCAATAAATATGCGGTTCTACATGTTGTTTTGTTTGCAAAATAAGCATACAAGACCAGAACAATGCCTAATTTTAATCACTTAGAACTGCGCAGCTAGACTTAAATTCAAGATTTAAAAATCGGAAAAAATATGAAAGGAGGTCATTAGTGTCAAGTCTACAACCATTTGTTGAGAGAAAGGTCTAAACTTGCTTGTTTAATTTGTAACTTTGTCTCAAAAGAGGGTACCCTATTCTTAAAATGGGTCTCAGTCGGCACGAGATAATATTTGTTCGTGTCTATGGAGGTTCATTGAAGTTATATTTTCATTAATAAATACAGCCTACTCCGGATATATTGAAATTCAGGGGACCATGCAAATTATTTCAATATAACCGTAATTCAATATAAGCGAAATCAACTGACGTGAGGCCGCCATTTTTTAAAGTTCAATCCCGAACTAAAATATAGAAAAACAAACCCGAACAAATTATTTGGTCATCGTTTATCTATTACAGTGAACAGATTACATGTAATATTAGTACTTGAAAGTTTGATTAAAATATCAGTTAGTTTCATGTTGTTACAATCTTTAACCTCATCATAATCCCCGATTGCATTCTTTTACGTTTTGGAGAAAAATTAACGGACTCAAATGCTTCAATTACTGCTGTACGCTGCGTGTATATCATCGTAAGTGTACTCGGGTTAATCTCAAAATCCTTAGCTATTTCGAATTAAGGCTTTGTCCTTTTATCACTAGCCATAACTAGTTCGTATTTAGTGTCCAAAGATAAGGTTTTTCTTTTCTGTGGGGTTTCCATATTACGTCTAGCCTCAATACGTCCGTATAAGTAAAACAAAGATTTCAACAGTGAATAAATTTTATTTTTAAAAAGAAGTATAAAAACTCATCAGGAGAGAACTTATCAATTCACGCCTTTGTATATCAACCGGTCGGTCAGGCATATTTAGTCACTAATCGTGACGACAGCCGCCAGGGAGTACTTCAATATAACCGTTATGAAAACAACTCATTATCACCTCTTGGGACCGATCAGTGGCTTCAATATAAGCGATTTTTCAAAATAGCCGATTTCATTATAACCGTAAATTTAATGCAAAGAAAATGAGAGGCTAGAACTGGGGAATTATTTCTATTTCAAAATAAGCGGAATTTCAAAATAAGCGATTTCAATATAAGTGGAGTAAGCTGTATATGTAATATTATTTTATTTAAGAAAAGTAAATTTTGGACCCCTACCCCACTTCTAAAAAGAATTTACTTCAATTTATACTGATAAAACTGAAAAAAAAAACAAACTTGGGAATGGTACAGAGATGTTGTCACATTCAACACAGATTGATTGAATTGACATTTATTTTTTGTTTATGAAAATATAACGTCAATGTGCCTCCATAGACACAGAAGTTCTAAGTATAGACAGGATGTTTTCTTGCAAAAAACAGATCCAATGCCGAATGATAAAAATAGGGTACCCTTTTTTAAGGCAAAGTTACAGCATTAATGTGCAAGATTCAGCCGTTTTTTCAACAAATGGTTGTAGAGAGAACAGCAATGACTTTTTCATATTTTTTCATATTTTTAAATCTGCAAAATAAGTCTGCCGCTGCGCAGTTCTACATCTATTCTTAGTGATTAAAAAGGCATTGTTCTGCTTTTGTAAGCGTAATTTGCATACAAATAAAATGTAAAACTTCATATTTATTGGTTTTTTTTTTATCTTTTGACAACAGTTTTGGTCAGTAATTGACAGAAACAATCGCTACACATCACTAGATAAAGCCGATAGGACTATTCATGGTTCAACACATTCAGGTATTTCATTCATCCGAACACGTTGCACTGGACGCAAAGATTTGTTGAAACCTGCACTGGTAAGGAATATTCAATGAAAGTCAAAACAATACAGAATAATACCGACACACGTATTTCAAAACTCCTCAATCATTGTAGTTTCCATGTCGTACTGTTACAGACCCTGAAACGTACTACTACACCACACGCTCGCTACACATTCATCAGTCCACTGTGATATAACTGCATGTATCTTCGGCCAGTAGAATCGCTCTCTGACTAAGGACGAGGTCTTGGTTACAGCCAGGATGACCCATGTCATTGTGCAGATATTATTGTACCATAGCTTGGGGTGTTTTTTATTGTTAAAAGTGTGGGTTATCTGTATATACCCCACACTTTTTTAAAACTCCACCCACTATCTCAGGTAAATACAACATCAAGAATGTTGTTTTCTAACACGTCCATAATACTGTTCACAGTAAGAGATTCCTCCAGATCAAAATTGCCAAAAACTCAACACGGATAACGGACTCAAACTAAGTTCGTTGAATAAATCTCATTTGTAGCTTTAGACAAAACAAAATCGGCAATGGCTTTGTCATAATGACTCTATTTTAATATTCTCCTCCATGTGTGCGAACAAGTAGAGAAACGCATGTAAGATGAAATAGGGGTATCCTGTAGATGGGTTTTATAGAAAGTCAATCACGTGATAGGAACGCGTGTGAATAGTAAACTTGTTTTGTGGACAGAGTGAATAGCGGCGGCCAATCGGATTTGACTTTTATCATTCACGATTTCGCGACACACATTTCTCAAATAATTTTTTTTTTGCTAATTGATTGATTTTTTAAAGTATATATATATATATGTATTAAATATATATTTATTCAGCCAATTTTTAAAACATACACGTATATTATTGATACAGAGTATCAAATAAGATTTTAAAAAGAGTAACTATATCATCATCAATTTAAATCTAATTTCAACAAGAGCATTGCACAACTTAGGGATCGTAAACATATCATTGTGTTAATAAGTTTAATTCTTTGAAGCAAATATCGATACTAGAAGTCGGAAAATGAATAAATATGAAATAAAAATATGTTACAACGAAAATCATCTATGATCCTTAGTTTTTTTGAGTTCTTGTGTAGAATGGCCTCATGTTCATTCCTAGCTGTATTTGGACTAGGGTTCAAACCATATTTGATAAGTTGCATCACTGGTGATAAAACCTCATCCTCCATCTGCAACTTCTTTATAACAATGTGTGTTCCATATTGGTTATGAAAGGTTGTCTGCAGTTGTTGACAGCTGGCTGGAGATGTTAGAAGGGTATGAATGTATGGCTGCTTCTCTCCTGTAGCTGTGATTGCTCTAATGGCAGCTGCGTCTAATGTCTCTCTCTCTCCTCTCTCTCTCTCTCTGTCTTTGTTGGCAACCTGGGCAATAGATCTGCATCAGTATTCAACTTGCCCGGCTTGTGAATGATGCTTAAATCGTAAGAGGATAATGACTTTTTAGTGACAGACCACTTCAAAGCTGAGAACTCTAGTTTGTGTACAGGATAATTCCGCTTCGACTTTTTCCAACCTCTGTTCGCATAAGCTATCACCCTCTTGGCTCCCTCCTACGCCTGGTAGAGGACAGCACCAAGTGCACTCATGCTGGGATATGTATGGAGTTCGAAGGGCTTGGTGAAGTCAGGGTAGCCAAGAATGGGAGTTGTGGTAAGTCTCCAATGTCATGAAGATGGAGGTACTCTCAGTTTTCCTTGAGTCTTCTTCCCGATAGCCATGATGTTGAACAGTGGTCTCGTTATCATGGAAAAAAAATTGATGAACTTTCTGTAATAGCCAGCGAACCCAAGGAATTGTCGAACCTCTTCAGGTGTTGTAGGGGTAGGCCAGTGTTACACTATTGTCAGGATCGGCCTGTACCCCTTCCTCGGAAATGATATGTCCAATGTATTTGACCCTTTTGATTATTGATGTCGGCTTCACTGCCACTAGTGCTAGTCGTCTCCTTTCTCACAAACCCCGTTAATTTTCCCTGGTTAGGGAGTAACTTTATCATTTTCTTCGGGGGCATCATGCAACTATTAATTTCCCCGCCGTAATGTCATAAATCACTTAATCTTTTTGGCTAATGCATAAAGTGTTGACAAATGAAATTTCGGCTTTTGTTGTGTTTTTTATTCAGAACATATCGGGCTTCTAGTCAGTAGATTTAGAAAGAAACTTTCTGGAATTTCATAGCGAGAAAATGAAAACAAATTAATGTGTATTTGTATTTCTAAATTTATTGCATCCCTTGGGATGCACATCACATATAATGAAATTATGCGTCCTGAGCAAATTTTGTGCGTATTTTACGCAGGACGCACGTCAAAATGCATCACTGCTTTTCATTAGAAAATGACACTTCTTGGGAGATTATAAAGGTTTATAAAGTATCACAGACACCAAGTCTTCAAGTAAAGCACTGTTAGTTCTTAAGCTTCTGCAGAAAATTGCAAAGAGCAATGATCACTCCTTGTGATTATGTCTAAATACGAACAAATGAATGTAAATTTAAGCACCATTGATAATCATGTGTATATCGGCAAACATGTCAGAATACCAACAAAGTAAATCAAACACCATTTGTTAATACTGTGCACAGAAGCAAAAACATTTTAGTCCGAAAAATATTCATAAATACTCATTCCACAACAACGCTAGACCAACAATTCTTTAGATGTATGTCTCCGAGGCATTCTTCTTGAAGCCGCTGCCGCTGGTACGTAGCTGGTGCATTCGCAAGTCCGAAGAGCATCTTATTGAACTCGAAGAACCACAGAGGCCCAACGGGGAATGCAGTGCACTTCTTATGTTCCTCGAGTATTTCGATCTGGTGGTATTTGTATTTGATATCTAACCCAGTAAAGTAACGATTACCAGACAGCGAATCTGATATTTTCTCTATCCTTGGCAAGGCATAGTTGTCTCTGATGGTCCTAGAGTTCAGCTGCTTGTAATCCACACATATTCGCAGGGATCCATCATGTTTCTGGACCAATACCACATTGAAGGAGAAGGGTTAATGAGATGGTCTAATCACTCCACTAGCGAGTACTTCCTTAAATGGGTTCTTAATCATGGATGGTGCGGTGCTATCCGCCGGTATCGCTGCTTGAGTGTTGCGATGTCCGATAACTCGATACGATGCTGGACTTTGTCAGTTGTTCCAATATCTGTGGAGAAAATATCTTGATACTTACCTATAAGAGTTAGACATATGTCTGCCCCCTCGTCTGAAAGGGTATCACCGCGGTTGATCTTGTCCTAGATACTCTTTAGCTTGCTGGGTACGTACAGGTTCACTTGATGACAACTCAGCGATAGTTTCATTTACCTATCAATCGAAGCCGGTTTTTCGGAAATTCAGATGGCACATAGAAAAGTCGCATGATCGTGAGTACATAAACTGTTAATAATAAGTTAAATTTGTTTATAAAAACGTCCACACCATCAAAATATGGATGCGTTTTAATACAACCATGCGATAAATACGCAAAGGGTACTGTATACAATGCATAAGTTCGCGCCATTACTGTCGAAACTCCCTAAAATAACTGAAAATAAAATGACATACCTGTACAACCACCTCCGATGTAACTTGATAGCCTTGGAAACAGGAAACATAATGTTTCAAATCTAAATTGCGGATACCGATAAGGAGGAAATATCATCATTCAGGCAGATATCTATAGAAAGCCATAGGAAACGTTATTGTTCAGTAGTTGGCGTGATTTTTAGGGCATATATCTATATTTCTTTTACTATATAGGAAAGCAAAGGATATAAATTCGAAAAGATAGAATAAGGGAAGAAATATTAAAGGACAGCTTAAGAGAAGGAAGCCCAGAAGTGGCGTGGCTGAAACAGATTTTGTTCTGAAACAGGACTCTGAGAAGAGGAAACGAAACAAACTCTTACCAATGTAAGAAAACACTATTTAATAAAGTAATAAAAATATGAATATAGAAAATTTCATGTTGAAATATATACGAATATTAAAAATACACATTCCTCGTCATTACCCTCAGCGTCCCTACTGTCAATGTGTTTTACCACTTGCCTTAGATCTTTAGCTTCTTTCTCATTTTTGATATTTTTGTATAGTTGCTGTTGTTCCATTCCCAAAAGAATACATGGATATTTGTTTATGAAGAAATGAATTTATGAATTCATAAACTTATGTTTATATTGTAAAAAAGTCCCTCCCCTTTTCATTTAATGTTTTTAAATGCAAACGAATTACCAAGATCAAAGTCCATTTTCTCCAATCTCAGCAATTCATCTTCAATGATGTTGATGATTTCAGATTTTGTCTTCTGTTCAATTCCTGTCGTCCGGGATGATAAAAACTGGATCTAATTTTCTAGCCTGAATTGAATTTGTTAACATACTTCAATGAACATATTAAGAATTATTTTACATGGTGAAAAGTTTACAAGTTTATGGTCTAAATCTTTATTCAAAATAATATGTGGCATTGACACACCCACTGGGGAACTGAGATACTCAGTGTCCCTGAGTTCAACTCTCACTACTCTATTTTTAGGTCAAATTCGGCCTTTCCTTCATCAGAGGTTAGATTCAAGCATTGGCACACAGTTTTCCTTATCTAATAAAAGTAAAATTTGATCAGTACTAAGTAATATAAAAGAATATAAGGTGTCAAATATTTTGATAGGCTAAGGAACACAACGTTACCACATGATGCGAGACACTACTGCTGGTAAAAACCAAATCGGGTATTCAATACCACTTTCATACAGCGGATTTTGATCAGGTGATACGGCATAAGGTGGTATGGGACACTTCCATGTTGTGACGTACTATTTATCGAAATAAACAATAAAATCAAGTGTAATTTTATAAATAGTTTCTTTCCCATAATTGTCATCCAACAGCGTAGAGCAATGCTCTAGAGCGTTCACTACGAATATGTATGTCATGAGTTCGAATCCCGCTGGGGATTTTAAATTTTTTACCATTCCAAAAATTTTGGAACGTATTTTTTGGTGAAATATTGTTAAGTTTGAAAATTCTAAAAAATTCTGATAGTATTTTAAATTATAATGTACTATGATCCATATCAATATCGACAGATGTCCCATACCACCTTAAACTGTCATTAATAAATATGTGTAAAACGTAATTTTTTTTGAAAATTATATTATCCTGGTCTATATAGGTATATGAATATATGATTTTATTTATATGTTTCATGACTTGCAAAGAGGGTCAAGCGAAAATATCCTTAACGGTCTACCAGCACTATCTTCCCCCTACCTCACGTTCTTCTCCATCATCTTCTTCTCCCTCAGGGCAATCTACCTCTCGCTCTTTACTTCCTCTTCATTTTCTATGTACAGTTATCCCTCCTCTCAACCATCAACTTCATTTTCTTTACCCTGCTTTTCTCCTAACCGAAAAAGATTAAGTTGAAAAACAGATGCACACAAGCAGAGGCGTTTGACGCTAATTTTTTGTAACAATGTAACATTTGTTTGGCCATGGAAGAAGAGGAATGTGTGATTAATTGTTGCGTAAAACCACTTTTACGTCATCTGGCGCATTATAACGCATTAATAAATCGTACATTTCCATCTGTTGGTAATTTATTTTGTTTAATCCGTAAGGAAAGGAGAAATTTTAGACGGCAACAGAGGATTGCGTTAGAGTTGTTGCGTCTTACTCAACGTCGAAATACATTGATATATACATTTATAAATTTTATTATATTAAAAAGGGTATATGGAAATATAAAAATATTTTCTGAAGTGTACATGCAAATGTGCTTAAATGGATGTTTGGTTGCTGATTGTGCTAGTTAAATTTTAACGATATTTCTACCCTTTGTCATAATCATTTCCCAGCGGCCAAGCCCAAACATCAAAATACAATCTTAGAGGTCGTCATTTTCTCGAAGAATTCTGAATGCCAGTAAAGATGGGAGGCCACCACACCCAAGCACTGTCAATGCTCTATTGTCGGGAACCCATACCTGTTAACCTGTCAGTGTTGGTATGTGGGGGAATCTCCCCCTTGCCAACTTGGCTAAGGGGAAGATTTCGCGTAACGACATTTCAACGCTAGAAAACCAGTGGAAATACTTTTAACAAAAAACCAAATACAGATTAAACATCTTTATTTGCACTCAGAGACTGCTGATATGTAACTACAGCCTGTTTTGCTGCCATTAGAACCTCATCACTTGGTTTATATTTAACACAACAAACATCTTAATTTTGTTTAGAACAAATTATTAAACATATGGTGTCATTGTTTAAATCTGATCTCATCTCTGTTTGGATTTTCTTCAACATGGAAAAGATTCTCTCTGGATCAGCATTGCTGACAGGTATCACACAACATGCTAAAGCTAATTTAGCCAGTAGTCCTAATCTGCATTTGCTACTAAATGGTTCCATAATTTTGGCCATCTGGCTCCAGAATTTGTCAGCTCCCAAGTCAGCAGGTGGTAGCTTTTTTTTGGTGTTAGCTGATAGTCCAGAAATTCCTCCTGTAACTCATCCAAACTGCATGTATCACCAAGGATCTGGGGGAATCTTTTAGCAAGTTTCATGAAAATAAAATATGGAAATGTTTAGGATCAGATATTCAAAAATGTTACGAATTACAAAATATAATATTTGATTTAAAAAAAAATACAAACAACAATCAGTTGACAGCTGTTCCTCAAACTCTGGGTTCAAAAAGGCCATATTTTTCAATGCATCATCATGGAAAAGGAACTTTCGCAGCATTGTTTTTGTTACAGCCATGTAGAATTTCCTAATAATGCTGAATATACATGTATATATATTAAAATGGCTGCAATTATTGATTATGCATACCTGAAAAACTTGTTTAGTAAGGATGGACTCAGAACATCAGCATGATCGATGAGGAAAGTCCTGTTTGCAGAACCAGCAGCTAATATGTCATTGCTGAGATGGTTGTCCCTTTCAGCATTCGGAACCTTTGTGATGTCTTTGTGTTGGGCAACGACAGAAGCCTGTACAAACTTAGCTAAGAATTTTCTAAGCAACTTAATCATCTGACTGTGAATGATTCCAATATTTGTTGCATCAGCCTGAAAAGTGATACTTCTTAAAAGCTCAAAAATTTACATTTTTGTACATAGTTCACTAAATTAGTCAGCAACTGAAAATGCCATGTTATATTCGGCTACAAAGTTGCTGAACAATGTTTCTGATCTTATCACCTGACTGTTAAGTGTACCGGTAGTTTTGGTGGGCAGAAAGTTTGTTAAATTTGGTGTTCCTTTAGATCCACTTACTGCTTTTTTGTGCAGTGCTGACTCTGAATGTCGTCTTACATCATACAAACCCCCTGATGAAATGCTAAAGTTGTCCCATGCACACAGAGTACAAAAGCACATATCCGCGGCAACATAACTAGGTTGTAGCCATGAATGGACTTTCTTCCATTCTTGGTGAAATTTACATGAGTATTTCTTCTTCTTCGCTTCAGCGATAGTTGGTCCTGAATTCCAACGTTTCCTGGCTGCCCCAGACATCGCTCAAATGAAATCGAATAGTTAAAAACAGACATTTATATCAGTTACAAGTGATATGTACTCACCGATGAGTGTAGTTCCATTGTCGTTGTTATCCCTTCGGTTTCGTATACAATAGGGCTTTTTGTCACGTTCAGAGAGACTCGAAAACGCTTTGAAAGACAAGCGTTCTAGTGACCCACGCTGTGAACCAAAATGGCGACTGAATTTGAATTTCCTCGCTTGCGGGAAAGTGAGTGGGAGATAAATGTGTATGCAGGAGGTTTTCGTCTCCCGCGCGGGAGATTCGCTCTCTGCGGGAGATTTGTAAATTTTTAACGATTTTGCGGGAGTCTCCCGTACAATGTGCGGGAGGGTTAACAGGTATGGGAACCTGTGTTACTTTCTTGATGTCTACAGGACGTTCTTCACTGCTTCGTATGAACATGGATGTTTTGAAATACATGTAGGATTTCCTATGACAACAGAAGGAGGGGGGGACAACATGAAAGAAGGGGATGATGTCGTAGGGATCAATTTTCAACTTTTTCCGGTCCTCACCGGAATGGCTCAAACAAACCTAGTTAATTATGGGTTTAACTGTTTTTCTTTGACTGTTTTAGTTAGCTTGATCAGAATCCCCGGTCTTCTGTTTCTTTCTCCTGCCTGTAAGGGTGGAATCTATGTCATCTCTGAAGCCTTCATCCCCAGGAACTCTTTGCTGAACAATAACAGAAAGTCAATCTTCAATAAATTTTTCTCTGTATTTTCTGAAAAGGAGGAGGAACTGGAGAAATAAGAAGTTACAGAATGTAGAGGAAATGAGAAATCCTCGGTATAAAGCCAATGTCTTGGAGACAAATGTGGGATTTCTTGCAGTCTCTTACTAGAAAAAGGAAAGAAGTGAACGACAGTAGTAATTGCTCTAAGTATAGCATTTGCATCGAAATGGACCAGCCGATTTCTTGCAAGCAAACGTTAGAACGTCATTGGATGATGGTACAGTTACACCTTCCTGGGAATGGTTAGCAATCCAGTTAAAAATGGTGGAATAAGAACCTGCTGGACCACATGATAAATTTAATTAAACTACAAACAAATTTGTTGGGACAGAGATAATATGTAAGGAGGTTCTTTGCAAAAGAAAATGGAAGAACAAGATTTTTCTTTATAGAAAAAATATATATTCTCTATGACAAACGCCAAAACGGTGCAATCTTCAGATGAAATATCTGAAATGTCATGCTTTGCTATATACAGTAGACACGTAGGCACAAGACTGTTTTTTCTGGTTACCAAGTCGCAAATGTTCGCTGATGTTAAAAAACTGTCATTCATATGATAGATTATAACAGATGGTTGTATATATATACATAAACAGATGAATAGATACCCATTCATATGTGAATGAGCAGTCCCACGTCCTTTTAATGTGCGCTTGACTAGCAGACACGGCAGAGACTGACGTACTATATTATAAGATGTCTTAATAAGACTTGTCTCTTTCGAGTCAATTTACAGAATCTCTTAAAACACAAAGAACTTATGGAAATCCACAGACCAATAAAACACATCTATGCAAACTTAAAAATCAACAGATTCTCTTCATAAAACACACCATTTGACCGACCATATTAGGGCAATTTATCCTAAGGGCATTAATTAACTTTAATTAATTGGTTTAATTAAAACTACATGTATTACTAAAATAAGTTATTATCATAACTAATCGATATCATCAATGTAATTACGTTTATTTATAAAATAATTAATAAATCTCATTTTATTACATATTGATGGTGTAAAGCTGACTTGAGAAACGTGACATTTCTTGCGATGAAACTCCTTGTATTAACGTAGGATGAAACTTTTGGATACGGTAAAACATGTCATTTACATATCCGAAACAAGTAAAATATTTGGCTTGGTTTAACCTTCATTCATTAATCAAATAATGTAATGTTACGAAATTGGGTTGAATACTAGTATTGTATACCTATCATCATGATTCATAAATCGCTGTTATTTATTTTCATATAAACGTACTGTCATTCTTCATCCCTTATTAATAGATTATATACATACTTTGTATCTTTTTCACGATAATGTCATTTGAATGCATGTTTTAACATCAGTTCGAATGGCCTTGATCCTCTGTTGTATGTTTGCAATCATTTATCACGTTTTATCATTGAACATACTTATGTCATTGCTTGTATTATTGATAACTTATGATACTTCCATTGTCTCTATGTTGTAGGCATATGTGTATAAATTCCCATAAACCATGGTATAATTCCGATTGTTGCAGTTATACCATGACATCTATGGTATAATTTCTTTTATTCATATATTATACCATAGATGCAAAAAACAAAAATAAAGCAAAAACAGGGTCTCTTTCATTCATATTCACATACGTTCATTTTTCAATAAAGCAATTGGACTAAAAATAGACAAATGTATCTGTATTTCACGTTTAAAGTCAAAACAAATCGAAGAACGCCTTAACGTAGTTTATGAAGGTATCTATCAGATTACTGTCAAAAATTTAAAGTGAAACCACACTGATTAAACCCACTTCTCAACTGGTTCAGAATTTCTGTTGCCGGAGTTTCGGATGGACCCGCATTACATTTCAAATCAACGGTGGAATCTGATGGACTTGTCAAGCTGGGTTTCACATCCACATAATGATTTTCTTTACCGGAACTATATGTAGCATTTTGAACGCAAAAAAATGAATCTTCATTAGTTTTCACATTTTTAGGACAGGGTGGTTCAAGTTAAATCTGCTATGCCCGGTTCTGTTCATGATTTGCTGCTCGTCTAAACCGCTCTGGTACAATTGGGTTGCAAATGTTCGTTTACCTGACTGATTCGTAAAGTTCCCCTCCAAACCTGCTTTGCTGCACATTTCTTTCATTAAGTTTTCAAGTCTTTTCACGCCAATATTTTGCTTTGAAAATTTGAGTGTTCTGGATATGGGGCGTTTGTAGAAATTTTCATTTTTGTCACCAACCAGGTCAATGTAGGAAGTGTACAAACGGACAAGATTTGAGGACACTGTCCTCGGTGGTAACATCATGTTTAATGTTTTTGTGCTCAACATTGCGATGTTTTAAGCCACATTTAAAGGTTTTGTTTGCACGTGCCACGAACTGTATAAACTTGCTATTGTCGTCCTCGTCAATTTCAAACTGAGAAATATCAAGGTCGTGATGCTCATCTCTACCCCTCAATCCAAACAGTTTGCAGTAGTAGGAAAAAAACCCCGCCCTATAGCAATATTTACATTCAGTGTATACATGTATAACTCCTTATGTTGGCATTGGAAATCTGGCACGTTAATTTTTCTATAAATACACTTTGCTAATTCATGCGCCATGAGCACAAATATAAACGTCTTCAATTGTTTTGAGTATATTTATTTTTGTAAGAATAAATGAAACTTTCAATCTTACAAAACCAATTTGATATGTACTTTTGAAAAATAATCATTAAATTATATCTTCTCCTTAATAAAAAATTATCTTTCTTTACAAAGTTTCTACCACTATATTTTTAGTCGGGGAATCGAACTATATAACGTTTATATGGCTGTTCCATGTATGTTTAATATCCGACTGAGAGCGTATATAATGGCTTTACAGCGACAATACACATATTTTTCATACAAGTAGACATCAGTATGAATATAAATATAAGCATTGAATGCTTATTTTGGATGTCGTCGGTCCTGTAACACACAAAGCGGTCCAGACAAATTGAATACCGCGCGTTAAATGCCTCGCTGGATTCATGACCAATAACACCGAATATCCAAAATCTTTTCCTGGTCGCGGCTGGTTGGGTTTGCCTGACGTACAGTTGAACCATAATCTCTGAAAACAAGCAGATAATACAAGACAAGATGGAGCAGAGAGAGAGAGAGAGAGAGAGAGAGAGAGAGGGAGAGAGAGAGAGAGAGAAGCAAGCGACTGTTTGACAAAACAAATAAATGTTGCTATAAATACATGTACCTTTGAATGTTAAACTGATTTCATGAGAAATCTCTAAAATTTGACAAAACTGTTCAAAGAGAAGCGTGCAATTAAGGTAAATAAGTCCTATCACTATGTCAAATTACGAATCTAAAAATAATTTTTATAGATGTGTCATCGCTTCACTGTGAAGAATGTCTTAACATGCATGAGTTATTAGTGTAGTTGTCTCAGTATCAATGGATGTGATGTTTTTCATTCATGTAACTAAACATGATTTTATCTAACAAGACATGTAACACTTTCGCGTGAATGACCCTTCTTGTGTTCAACAGTTAATAATACCAGACTTTGTGTTGAGCGATTTTTGTTCTATTTACAAGACAAATATCAAAAATATGTACTTGCAAGTCAACAATACACAACTTTATTTAATAACGAAGAACAAGAATAGTTTACAACAAAGTAAAACAAAATGAAAAAAAAAACCCTCAAATCTTTAATTTTTTCCCATTCAACAAAATGTTTGACTTGAGAAAACTTTACATACAGACAAAAATGTTTGAAGAGGGTGATAACATTCAGCCGTGATGTATGCCGGTTCATTTAAAAACTCGAAAAGTAAGCGACTTTAATTTTCTATCTTCGTCACTGTTTTACGTTACCTTTAAACCTCGATTTGGGTCACTTCTATGATGTTTTACGCGTCTCCCAAAAGAGAGACTCGTCAACCTCCACTGTCCCTGTAAGCTTCTTAGTCTAAATGTTTATCTCAAAATATTCCTTAAAGAGTTCCATGATGAATGATCCCCAGTTAACAGCTGTAGATTTGTAGGCAACCCCTGAAAATCTGGCACATTGACTGAGGGAAGAACCATCCAAGTAAGTCTTTATGAAGAGGATGATGTCTTGCAACGTCAGATTGCTCTTCTCTCGAAGGAGTTAGCCCTGCAAGCTCTAGTGTGTAGCCGATTCACCATACATCTAAATACTGCTCCACCCACGTTTCTCGGTGATTTCAGCACCATTCTCCCTTGACAGTTCTATGTGTTACATGGATAGATGGTGGCAAGGAGACCATTCTGAAATTGGTATTCATCATCTGTGAGAATCATCAAAGAGAAGATATTCAAGGGTTGTTGAAATCTCGGGTTGTCTAGTAACTTTTTTATTAAAAACCTTATTGAAAATTTTTTTTAAGGCCTTGTTTTCAATCAATGCTGTGTAAAGAACTTGAGAAAAGTTGGAAAAATATTTATGAATGCAAAATTACAGATATAAAAGATAAACATGTAGCAGAATTCAGTTACAAGCTTTTAAATAATATTATATGTAATAATGTATATGTGAGTAAATGGAAAAAATGTGTACACTGTAAACAAATAGAAAATATTAAACATTTGCTTTTTGAATGTGACAATGTTAAAAACATATGGAATGCTGTTAGTCGTTTTTGTCATTCAAAATACAGTGGAAACATGTTGTTGGTTTCTTTTATGAAAAAAGCGATAGAACCAAATCTTTAAATCTGCTTATAACCTATGTAGCTTATAGAATTTACAAACAAAAATGCTTTGTAGATTGGATTCTATAAATGAAACTGAATATAATATAGATATATAATTATGTTTAAAAAATCAAATTGTTTTTATGCCTCAGTTTTACGTTATCTAAATGCAAATGCTGAGTGCAAGTTTTTTGAAAATCTGTCAAATCTCGGGTTGTCATCTCCATCAAATTCTGTCTTTTCCTGTCTCTAAAATTTCCGCTGGTCTTTCTTGAGGTACGAAGAAGGACCAGTATTTTTCTTAAATTAAACCCTGTATTAAATACTACTTACCTATCACGTGATATCAAATTAGTGAAAATGACGAAAAATTGGTCATGAAGCAGAGAAAACCAATCGATGACAATGCCCTCAAGACTGCCTAATGTGAGCGGAACTAAGACTTAAAAAGTCACATTATAAAGACACAACTTCGAATTCTATATTTATATATAAAATGGGGAAAATATTGGGTTTAATATATTTTGATTTCTTTTCTGCTTTGAAACATATTGTCTGGGCCTGCCATCCAAGAATTGATATTGCCTCATTGCAACATTCCAACCGTACAGTTTGCAATTCCGACCACTTTCGAAGAGTTTGTAAATTTAAAATATGCCATTACTGTACCAATTCATTTTACATTCATTTACTTTCAAACTTAACTTTAAATCGTTTGAACGGACTGAAAATGGTTATGAGCAGCCTTGTCCCGGGCTAAGTGCACTTTTTGAACCCACTGTATGAATGTTCACTAATATTGCAACCAATATCCTTTGAAAATGTTTCAAATTCTGTGTCCAAAAATACTTCTAATGATGATTGGCCATTATTTAGCTGGACCAACAATGCCTTGAATGCACGTCCATTGGTTGTAAATTTCCTTGTTTCTAGTCGTCATTATTCAAGCTATTCTTACTTTATGACATTGTGTATATATATTATTGTCTGCATGCTTATAAAAATATTATTATCCCGTGTATCTTCTCTTCTGTTTTAAAACATTGAATTCTTCTCAGGAAGAAATGCCATTCACGATGGTGACAATTTTAACCTTCATTGACAACATTTCATAACCTATTCATTGCGCTAGTTTTGAGTACATTTGAATGTTTTTCGTCGGTATTTACTCCTGTTATGTGCTTCGCTTTG
>WFKH01003881.1:13916109-13932902 GCA_016163765.1 Magallana hongkongensis | reverse complement strand
TTTGATTTATTGGATTCAACTTCTTGTGAATAATCTGTCTTTGAAGAATCATGTGGAGAACTAATTTCCATGCCATTATCGAAATAATGGACAAGATAAGTGTAAAGTAACAATTATTTTACATGTATCAATATTTGATTTATTCTGATACAGTATATCTATATTAATTTGATTTCCATCCTTTAGGAAAAGAGGACATAATGGTTTGGACCTAATGGACAATGCATACCTTGAACCCTCTGCTTGACCACAATCATGCTTGATACACTAGTTTTGATGACCCCATTGTTACCAAGGTCAAATAAAGGGTCACACTGGAGATAAAATATATCTGCTCAATATGTTATGATAGAGTATGTTCTCAAGGGTCATGTACATGTATGTTTCTAGACCATTTCTTGTTACAGGTAAACATATTTGTTATTATTAAATGATTAATGATCAATATGCTTTTTGATCTGTCATGTGTTGAGAAGTTGAAATTTCATTAATAATTTACATGTTAACATTTAGCAAATATTTATCTTCAATAGTCGGGTACACCATTTTATGTATCACCTAACAACATGACCAAGGATCGGATAGTCGGCTATACGTTGAAAGTGACTCTATATTAGCGCAGGGTATCATCGGATTAGCTTATAAAGTCTCAGATGTTGTTTTTGTGATCGAGCTGTATGATCGGAGTAACAAACTGTTATGATGTCCACTTGAGCATTTACAAGATCTAGTACGTTTTCCTCTCCTTTTCATTCTTCAAACTTTTGTGAAGTGAATTTGGCAAGTTTAACTGCATCAGATCCTTTATTTAATTTTTTTAACCTATACTGTAGATTCCTAATAAAAAGCGAAAAATTAATATCAGCGTAAAATCGCGAGAAGCACAGCTCCTGAATTTTAAAATCTCTCTTACATTTTACAGACATATGTAAACTACATAAAACTATTATTAACATTCGGCAGTCCAAAATCCATAACATTACCAGATTAACTCCAGCATTGCAATAATCCAGGCTAAATTAAAAAAAAAATGTAAATGCATGTCCACCATTTTTGCGATTGTGGTACATATAAACCTTACCAGAGGGTTCTTTCGACATGAACTTAAATGATTCCAGAAGAGCATAAAGTTCTGCCAATATTTCATTTAGGTTGAATATGTATTCATAAACTGACACATTTGATACAGCCATGGTAAAAAGTTATGTTGTTCAAACATTTGCCTTTTTTATATGAAATAAAAGATCAAGCATTTCTTTTATGTGATCAAAAGTAAAAACACCGCCATCCTGCTATATTTGGCAAAAATGGCTCGAGATTTAAACCAAAAAATCATTTTTTTATGGCCTTGGTATTAGCTTTAATTTGTGTGTTAAGGATATTTTGTATTATCAGATCTTTTTTATGTTTGCATGTATGTATAATACTTAACATGATTATATAAGGTTTGTGCATGTAAAACTAAGCAGTTTACATCATGAAAAAGTATATAACATTTTTTTAATGCATTTTTTAAAAATCAGTTTCAAATGTTTTACTATAATTTTGTGAAAGACATGTTTTAATTGTTGTGTAAATGTGTACCATGCCATGAATGGGGTTGTATTATTTTACTGTTTCTGTAAGAGAATTGTCTCCCCTTTTTGGTGTGATTGTCAATTTCATATTGTTTTTTTTTTTTTAGACCCTACCGGTTTCACCGGAGGGGACTATAGCTTTCCTCTGCGTCCGTCCGTTAGTCTGTCCAACTTAAGTTTTTCACACTTTTTTTCTTTATGCGTTTGAAGATTAATATGAAACTTGCTGAACAGCTTCAAAATGTCAAACAACAGATCAAGTTTACACTTTTGTAGCGTCTGGTGACATATTTTTGAGAAAATTAATTTTTTATATTCTAATTTTTTAATGTTCGGGTTCGATATCGGGTTCGGTGTGTATTGAATAAAAGAGGCCAGTATGTGGTCAGTAATGATATCGTGCGTTACTTGTATCATTACTTTAATCATTTCTAACAAACACATAAGTTCTGTTAAAAAGTGTAAAGAATCGTGTTGTAAATTTAATTGGCAGTTTTGTGTTTGTATCATTACATTAGGGTTCGTTATCGGGTCGGGCTCTTTAACTGTTTAGTTTGATTCGGGGTACAGAAGACGGTAAGAGATAATATTGTGCATAACAGAGCATTGTTTTCACAAATTTCTACTAGCGAATGCTTATTGGACTTGTCGAAAATACAGGAGATAATTTAAAGAGTTTTTTTTTTTAAAATGACCTCAAACTATTTTGAAAACATGATATCTAAGTTGCGCTGGCAATTCTGCGTCTGATGACATTTTTTTCGAATTGATTTGATAAAATTTAAATTTTTCAAAAATTTTAAACTTATTTAAATCATTTTAAAATGACCTCAGACTTAATTTAAAACATGATATCTAAGTTGCGCTTGCAATTCTGCGTCTGAAGACATCTTTCTCGAATTGATAGGTTAAAATTTAAATTTTTCAAAAATTTTAAACTAATTTAAATCGTGTTAAAATGACCTCAAACTATTTTGAAAACATGATATCTAAGTCGCGCTTGCAATTCTGCGTCTGATGACATCTTTCTCGAATTGATTGGAGGAAATTTAAAATGTACAAAAATTTTAAACTCATTTAAATCGTGTTCAAATGACCTCAAACTAATTTTAAAAACATGATATCTAAGTTGCGCTTTTAATTTTGCGTCTGATGACATCTTTCTCGAATTGAGCGGATGAAATTTAAATTTTTCAAAAATTTTACACTCATTTAAATCATTTTAAAATGACCTCGGATTAATTTTAAAACATGATATCTAAATTGCACTGGCAATTCTGCGTCTGATGACATCTTTCTCGAATTGATCGGATGAAATTTAAATTTTTCAAAAATTTTACACTCATTTAAATCGTGTTAAAATGACCTCAAACTAATTTTAAAACATGATATCTAAGTTGCGCTTGCAATTCTGTGTCTCATGACATCTTTTTTGAATTGATTGGATGAAATTTTATTTTTTTTAAAAATTTTAAACTCATTTAAATCGTGTTCAAATGACCTCAAACTAGTTTTAAAACATGATATCTGAGTTGCGCTTGCAGTTCTGCGTCTGATAACATCTTTTTGAATTTATTGGAAGAAGTTGATTTTTTTTTAAAGAAATTTAAATTTATTAAAATCGTGTTTAAATAACCTCAGAGTAATTTTTAAACATGATATCTAAATTGTGCTTGCAATTCTGCGTCTGATGATATCTTTTTTGAATTGATTGGATGAAATTTAAATTTAAAAAAAAATTATATACTCATTTTAATCGTGTTCAAATGACCTCAAACTAGTTTTAAAACATGATACTGTATTGCATTTCTGCGTCAAGTGACATCTTTTTCAAAATCATTGGATGAATTATAGGATTCTCAATATTTTCAAACTTTTTTTTTAAAATCCAGATAACATTACATCAGACAGATTTAAATCTCAGTCAAAATATCATCTCATCTTATTAAAAATCGGACAGAAGACCCACTCGTTGCTCGCAACGAGATCGCATCTAGTTTTTCTTATATTTGCTTGTTATGTAATGTAATGCTTCTGACTCCTTGATTTTTAGAGAGCAGTTGTTGTTATCGTTGTTGGTCGGAAGAGCAACCATGGACCCAGTGACTCTAAAGTTAGCAAAGAAGGAAGGCCCTGTCTTCCAGTGTTCATATAAAAATTGTTCCCAACATGGAGATCGAGTTACCATGTTAAGACATGTGCTCCTGAAACACACTGTGGAAGTCAATGTCCCTTTCCGATGTTCCATATGCGACTTTGTATCTATGTAGGAGAAGGAGTTAACCAAATATGCCAAGTAGTACCTCCCACACAAGAACCAGGGGAGAGAATTATTTGACATCATCAAAGGAAAGGAACCTATATCAGAGTTAAATTTGAAGAAATGGGAAAACGCGGCCTCAGTCACGTATTGGATAAGTAAATTACAAGGAAAGAAGAAAACGGATAGTAAGTCAGATGAAAAGTTGTGCAGCGTTGAGAACCACGAGGTTGACCCTGTGGCAGAAGAGAAGCAAGCAGAGAGTAAATCCTATGAAAGAGTAGAGGATATAAGAAGTCAGCTGTTGGGAGGCGATGACGATTACGAAATAGACCCAGTAATAGAGAAGGAGAATGGAAAACCAGAGGAAGACAGTGTATCAAAGAAAGAGAAGATGTTGGACGAAAAGTGAAAGAAGATTGATGAAGTGTTTAAGATAGTTTCCGAAATATACAGAAATGGTCCCACTAGAAGTCTCTCCCCAATCCCTCTGAGGGAACAAACCCCACCACTGAAAGGGAGGAGTGTATCCAGAAGTCCTATAAGAAGAAAATCAGCTCCCTTTGCCCTCCATACATCCCCCTTTAAATAATTTAGAATTAATTTAAGTTTAAACTTCGGGAAATAACTGCAGTGAAATTTGGCCCCGTTTTTATCTCAAATATGGGATTATTTTGTATTTACCGTTGTTTTTGCAATATTTGTTGCCCCTGTTAATGTGGTGTGATTTGAACACTTTCTGTCATTTCCTGACATTTGCCAATTGCATTCTGCAGTTCTTTTGCGTACGACAAATGCAATGAAGACATGCATGCTTTGCAGTTAGTTCATCTGTGGCTCTGTTTAGCACTTTTTCTCAGCTTTGGCCAGTTTTGAAGGGAAAACAATCAACATTTTTTTGTGTTCACCATTTTTGTTGTTGGTCTTGTAGTATTTTTGATTCTGTTACGTATTTTTGAATAAGTGGTAATCTTTTGTAGAATATTAAATGAGAAACATGCATTTTTGTAAATCTGCACATAATTTGATTGTAGATATTGTATCTAATATGATTTGAATTTCTGCAATTTTGATTGAAAGCAATTTGACTTGAGGTTTCATTATCTTGTTGACACCATGCAAGCGTAATTCTGTCGTTAGATCGTGCTATAATAACCTTTGCAAAGTTACAGAAATCCATGTTCAATTCGAGAGGTCACAATTTTTCATGGCAATTCTACAGTTTTATTTACATAATTCAAAAACTTCCAATTAAATATATTCAAACCAAGACGGCTCATTTTGATATTTTATATAGATGCCCTTTAAAGCATTGCATCCCAAGCACCTCCACAGCATTCAAGCTTGGCACCAAATATTGCTGTCATCATTTTTTTTTAATGTAAAACAAATTGTAACTTCTGATTTTTTTCTTTTACATTTTAGAATGTGAAATATACAAACATTTGCATTTTTAACGATTTTAAAAAAATAATTTTATTTTAAAAAATATTTCATATTCTTTTTAAAATGTACTATATTAAATTTTATAAAATCTATTGTTTATATCTGTTCAATTTACAACAAACAAAATTGATCTTTTTTGATGTTTTTGAACATGTCCTTTTTCATGCTTTACCTGAACGTTAATGTGCATGCAAGAACATTTTACATCAAAAACTTTAATAAAGTTTAAAAGTAAGACAGCTGTTTGTAACATCCAGGGATACACTGAGGAAACATCCCAAATCCCGATTGGCAATGCTAGCAGACAGTGAACTAACCGATATTTGCATAGACTACCAGTTTTCTTTATCGATCGTGATCCGAAGTTCTTCGATATTATCCTACACTTCTAGCGTGATGGACACCGCAACATCAACTGCCTATGTCATGTGACACTCGCATTCTTAGATAAATTTATACAGAAGTGGAGTACTATCGCTAAGACTCTCCAGCAGAAAGTATTTCGAGCCAGTTGTGTATTCTTCTTATGGACCTCAAAGAGTTCCTACACGAGTAAGTAAAAAAAAACACTAGTATCCAATATGAAAATTGTGATTGTGCAGTGTCGTGGTTATTTTATTTCGCATGGAACTGTGACTGTGTTTGAATATATATTGTTCATATATATGACAATAAGATGTAATTGTGACGTACATCTTATACATGTATCCATGATACAGTATTTGTCATTTACTTATACGTATTAATTATATGTATACAGTGTATCACTAGTATATATTATATCGTATAACTTACATTGTATAGCTGTAAGTGATAGTCTCACTATCTTTTGCCTTAATACATTTGGGACGAATGTTTTCTTTCGTGGGGCTATGATACAAAATTGGGTTGAATATTGTTAAATTCACCGTATTACTTACAGCTCCTATCATTAATCATCAATCGTTATCGTTAATTTTCATTTTTGAACGTATTGTCATTCTTTTATCCCATGTTAATTGTTATATGCGTGCCTTGTATATTTTACACGATATGGTCATTTGAAGGCACGTTTTAACATCAGTCCGAATGGTCTCGATCCTTCGTTGTACGTTTGCAATCATTTATCACGTTTTACCATTGAACATACGTTGTCATTGGTTGTGTCAGTGTTATAATATAAAAGCTACTTGTTCTTATCGTATTTTGCAGACAAAATTCCATATTTTAGTAGATACAACTTCCATCCCCCGGACTTTTTGTTCCGGAAGTGGCATAGGGCCGTTTCGGTTCAGTGATCCCAATTATGGGAGAAGATCAGCTAGCTCTCTAGGTAATTGTTATTATTTAAGTTATTACATACTAACTGAATAAAGCTGCTGATATACCCCTGTGGGATGCCAAGGCACCTATAGGAAACCCATAAGTAAAGTTGGAGGTTCTATTTAGGATTATAACGTAATGATAGGAAACGAAAGGCCCTTCATTGGGAAAATGGGAAAGAGAATTTACTAAGGATTTATTAGACATTTGTAGGGTTTTAAATAATACAAGTGGCTATGTTGGATTTTTTATTAATGGGATGTTGGAGGATAATTAATAGCATTCAGTTTATTTCTGAAGAAGTAATATGTCCCTGAATTCTTTCCAGATCCTGTATTACAGGTTAATTTGACAATAGCCTGTAATTAATAACCACTCATTAACGTCATGTACTACAGATTTATTTTGACATTTGCAATACATGTACAAGATACCCATGGTCCAATAATAGCGCACGTTTTGGGGCGCAATAAATACACAATTTAGTTTTTTTAATGGGTGGCACTGTAGCTCCCTGGTCGTCCATCCTATTTTTTACAGACCGGGAGCTACATACCTGAAGCTAGAAAAATGTTGACTGACGTCTCTTCCGAATCTCAAACCAGTGCCACACAAAGTTATTTGGAAAAATTTGCCCCCGATTGAAATAACGCTGATTAAATAAAGAGCTCGCTTAAAATTTTCACTTTGAACATTATTTTAACTCAATCAACATGCCGTAATAGGTTTAAGTTCCACAAGATATCAACTATTTTGTTTTCAACTTCTTTCCACATTCATTCACATCCAATACTGGAAGAGTTCCAGCCAAGGTCGTAAGTACTTTATAATAGTGAATTATTCGGTCAATCCGGGGGAAAACTAACAACGCCTAATGGAAAATCAATTTGCTTTAATAGATAAAGGCAAAAGGCCAAAACGAAACAATGCTAGTACAAGACAATAATGCAGGTCGACGAAGGAGAGAAAACAGAAGTCAACCATTTTCAAGGAACTAGGCGTTCCACTAAAACATCTTTCCACCTGGAAAATTACTGCTTTATACATAGTCTGCGCTAACATGAGCGGCACCAAAAAACGTTTACCACTTGGGATTGGCAGAGCATCAAATCCCCGATGTTCCAATCATGTTTAGTTTCTATCAGCGAATATTACGCCAGGAAAAAACATGAATGACTTCAAAGACCTTAACAGAGTGGGTAAAGAATCTTGAGAAGATGTTGAAGAAGAAAAGGAAGATTGCACCGATTGGCCTCACAGCAGTGGAACTTATATACCTGGACCCAAATACAACATCAAAAACAGCCCAGGAATCAAGGGATAATATATATTCCTAAAAATTGATATTGTTCTATATGCCCATCTGCTATAGGATTTTTTTTTTCATATTTAAACGTGTAAAACATCTCCTAAACTAGACACTTTAAAATTTTTTAAACAATCTATTTGGTCGAACAGCGCTTTTACTTAAAAAAGAAAGACGTTTTTTCGTAACTAAATTAATATGTTTTACGGTGCTACCGTTGTGGCGAGCACAGCAAGAATTACACATACCTTGCATCATTGTCAATTTAGTTTTATTTAGTAATCAACTAACATCAAAGAATTTGAGAGAGAGAGAGAGAAACAGACGAGAGAGAGAGAGAGAGAGAGAGCGAGAGAGAGAATTTTCAGATTTTTAAGTTTAAAAAAATTCTTACAAAATACATAGACTTGCTTCCACCTAAACCCGTTCTTTACTTTTGGAGAGAATTGACCAGTCTGTAAACCGTAATTTATGTTTAATTTGGTCAAAATTGTTAACGATAAATACAATTGTTTTTTTATTGTACCTTGTTGTTATCTGAATTTTATTTGTTTCCTGGTTCATATTTTTTTTATTTGCTTATTTTTGCATTCTAATTACATAGCTTTATCCGTGCCCCCGGTCCCCGTTTGTAGGTGTGTAATTTCCCATTTTCCAATTTAATGGTTTGTCAATATGCAATATCTGTATAGATTTTTTAACTGTTTATTTTCTTCTCTTTATTCTTTTTTATTTAGTTCAAAATGTCCTATTTTTTTATTTCCTCTCTACTCATACTTACTGTACATGCATGCGAAATTAGCTTAAAATTGGATCGATATGACATTAAAGTATGGTTCTTGCTAGTATATATATATATAATCTCTTTATAAAAAAAAAAATTAAAAACAAATCATATGTCAATGAGGCAGGTATCGCAGTCTATACTGAAATAGCTAGTATACGCATTACAGATGTTTGATCCACCTCAAAACTTATTGCGGGAAATATAGCGCGAGTTCACTGTGACGTCATACGTTAAATGCCATAATCATTTGTTTACGTATCTCAACTCAATACGATGGAATGGAAGCATTTAAAAAATCTCTTGGGTCTAACCATAGCTTGTGCGGTACTCAAAACGTGTCTTCAAACCTCAAGGCACCGTAAATTACGAGTCAAATGTCAGCCATTTTTGGCATAGCACCACGGGTGAGAACATTAGAGAGCATTGTGGGACGTAGACAAAAAATTTTGTTTGATGAATCTGTAGGTTAGCTCGTTCTTTTTCCCGCGCACACTTTTTCTTAGAGCTTGCTACGCGAGCGGCGCTTCGCGCCGCTCGCTATTAGTGGAATATTATAAACAAAACAACTCTTCAAAATTAACGAAAAACTAAAATCTAACGACCTTTCAACCGTAATTCAAAACGAACAATTGGCTCTGCGATTATACTATAATCCATACATTATTTAAAAGAAATGAACAAAGGTTTTGTTTATTTATAATTTTGTTTTATTATTATAGAGATTATAACGTAATTCTAGATAAAAAAAACCCATAAAATAATTTTATTGTAAAAATCAATAGAAAAAAATTGCAAATTCTGTGTTCACAAAATAAGCTAAGTACTGAGTTTCAAATCACTAGTAATGTAGAATGGGAACGTATTAACTTGAATAAAATAAAACTAATGGAAGATTAAAACAATTAGCTGAATTTATATTTACATATTTTTAAACAAGATTTTATGTATTAATCTATATCTAAGTAAATGGAGCAAACAAATAAACAGGAATTGCAAATTGTGTCACAATGACCTAGAAAACATATAATGCATCTAATTTTTGATATTAAAAGTGCTTCAAGGATATGGAACGTAGTCAATGAATATGTGAATTTTCAAGTCCAATATAAATATCACCATTGTTATTTCTTTGTATACAGCAACATCGTTAGAAAGTACAACCTATTTTTTTCTTTCATTGCATATAGAATTTATATGCATAACATGTATTGTCGTATTGACGAAATTGAAAAATCATAGGTAAAAGCTGTAAAAAAACACAAAACTCAATGCAGTGTGAGTCGGTCACCTTGTAAAATATTCATTTCGGAGGTATTGTAGGTAGCATTGCCGAAACGAAACGTGTAAAATTTCAATTTCGCGGGAAAGTGTCCTAACGCAGGTAACCCTTGAATAACGGGTTTTGACGTCTTCCTTATTATACCCCCCCCCCCTCAAATTTTTTTGGGGGGGGGGGGGTATAGGAATCATCTTGTCCGTCCGTCTGTCTGTGCAAAATTCGTGTCTGGTCAATATCTTCCTAATGGAGAAACATTGGAAGTTCTTACTTCACACAAAGATTGCTTATGACATAAGGGTGGGTCATGACCTTGGCCGGTCATTAGGACAAGACCAAGGTCACTGACAGAAAAAGTGCCAAATTCGTGTCCGGTCCAAATCTTCCTTATGGAGAAACATTGGAGGTTCTCACTTCGCACAAAGATTGCTTACGACCTGAGGTGTGTTATGACCTTGACCCAATGTCACTTGGGCAAGTTCAAGGTCATTGTTTAAAAAATTCTCAATTCCTGTCTGTGTCTGTCTTGTGTTAATGGAAGGTAAAATTCAACACAAAGCCTGCTTGTGTCGGGCCACATAAAATTAAGGTATGCGATCCATATTAGGACCTAATTTTTCTAACCTTGAATATCGATCTTGTATTACATACTCTGATATTAATGTAAAGCATTTTATAGAAGAAAAATATTAACCACAGAAATTTTCAAAATTATTGACTAAGCAGTAATTATTTAATGAAGATTGCATTAAGGGCTATGGGGACAAGCACATTTTTTAAAATAAAAAAGTTAATACTAAGAATATCAATAAATGCTTTGGTGGAAAGGTGTATTTTAACATAAGGAATACAAAAAACTATTGAAAATAAATTTTATACCATAAAGATTTTTTAGAACTAATTTTTATAGTTAAAAAACAAAGGGGGCAACTCTTCAGGAAAAGGCAAAGGTCATTTATTAGGACAAATTCCACTCTTACATATTGATACCTGAACATGAAAATTATGTCCAAGTATACTGAGTATTAAGCCCATGCATATCTGTTATGCATCCAGATTCATTGAATTTGGATCTATTATGAATCGGATACCTTAATTGTTAGATTATCATCACCGCCCGCCCTCTGAAAATGGCCCGTCCGATGTATTTTCTCTTTTTCCTAAAAAAAATTGTGTGCAAAAAAATTTTTGGAAACAAAAATTCAAATTATCAAATGGCTGCTTGACATGTGGATTATCGTTTGATTCCAGTCATGTTTGTTATTATTGGGATGCAATTGTCTTCCAGCATTAACAGTAAGTTGATATTAAATGGAATATAAAGAATAGGAATTGGTTTGTGTACTTATATTTGCATTAACAATTTTCAAAAAATTAGAGCAGTTGTTTTTGATGGAACATGGAGGGTTAAATAGATAGCATCCATCATTTTCTATAATACCGAGCGCAGCGAGAGGCGGGCGAGTAATGGTAACACGTATATATAAGAAAATCAGTGAAAAGTGAGAGTTGAATCAGGGGCTAAAAAATTTTCTTCCAGCCCTGGGCGCCGCCATGTTGACCGCCATTTTGTTTTTAAAAAGTTAGTTCGATCATTGATTGACTGGAACTTATCGATATTTATTGCCCCTAAACTCGATTAAAACGTTCCAATGTTTCAATAGAAGGTAATTTTAATTTAAAGAAATTAAAGTGGAAACCACATAAGTTTCAATAGTGCTTCAATCATGAAACACGACTAGTTCTACGTATGTCTTAACAAATTATCAGATGGAAAATAAAAACATTAACATCAAGGAACTGATCTTTTGGATACTGAATGAAGTATTCAATTTTATTACCGCGGTAGTCAGCATATGAATTAAATTGATAAACAATGAAAGAAGAAAAAAAAATTCGGAATCACGTAACTCTTATCGGCTATTTCCGAAGACAAAACTTGTACGTTTTACATATGAAACATGACGTCATAATGATTTGAGTAGTCAACCAGGCAGATCCTACTGTGTGCGTTTCAAATAAATTTTGTTCAACAAAAATCAAACTCCACTGTGCTAAATCTGCGCTCGGTCCAACGGTCAGACCGTTTACATATTAGGAAAATACTGAGTTATGATTATTTTCTTAGCGGGGGTATCAATTGTGAGCTTGCTCACAGTACATCTAGTTAATTCTGACGTTTCCTTTGGTCGATAATTTTAGAGAAGTGATCATCACCTTTATGCTATGGCAAAGCCCGGGGAAAATCTCAGAACACCATGGCAAGTAATCTTAGAATTGCATTTTTATAAATTTAACAATTTATTAGAGTGTTTACGTACATCATTATATCTGAATTTAATATGCGGGTTTTTAAAAAGCATTAACCGCCTTAATATACTGGAAATACTGCAAAATATGCAGGTACCGAACCGAACGACCTGTTTAGGGAAATTCGAACTGTAAACAACGTGGTGACAAACCTTGAGTACTGGTCAAGTTTCATGTTCTACTTTTCAATCATTGTGTACAACACAACTGTAAAAATAATGTTCTTTAGGATTTGGGTAATTTATTTGACCCAATTAGGGCAATTCTTAAAAATAAATTGTTTCATTCCCTACATTATCGATTAAAATCACAACTTTCAAAAATTATTGAAGCATTCAACTTTCAATTTAATACACTAAAGATGAGTTAAGTTATCACTTATTTAAATCTGAAGTGTTATGAATGTTTTTAAAACAATATCATGTTAATTTTAGCCATCTAATAGTATTAACAGTAATACTAATAGGAATCTAGTGGGACTGTGGGTTGTTTGAATATTTTTTTTCAAACTGAAGGTAGAAGACAGTCAAGTCTTAATCAGTAGTGATGATCAATTTGTTCCGAGATCAACCAGTGGCCGTGAAACGAAACCTCCGTCACAAAACATATTAGCAGATAAAGATAGAAAAACATACTAGTTCATCGAAACTGATAGCAAGAGCGAGTAAACAGAGTATGTTAAAAAAGTAATATTAACGTACTCCTTCAGTTCTACTGCAAGTATATATGTGCAGACAGATTCCTGTACATACAACGTTGACATTGAAGAGTTGACATCTAGAAATATATACACGGATAGATCAGCAGCCATAAGTTCCACATTCCACCACAGATTGGTATCGACCCAGACGGTAATTACATATCCCCTAATTCCCAATCTACGACTAAAAGTGTTTAAACATTAACACCTATGGAATAGTGATATGTGATTTTTTTTTTAGATATACAAAGCACTAAATACCCACTTATTTACTGGTTTGAAATAAAACAATAAAACTTAGCAATTTTATATATAGCTGCAACTGAAAGAAATAAGGCCACGTACATGTATATATCATCCATTTCAGTTTAGATTTTTCAACCCTGCCCGCTTTTCTAAATATTCAGCCATACAGTTTTTTTTACTTATAAAGAGTAGGTTAAGAAAGCAATTTAGAAAAATTTCGGTCACAGTATATACAAAAATGAATTAAAAATATGATTCACAATATACATGTAAAGGGGGTATGGGACACATCACACATCCATGTTGTGACGTACTATTAATCGAAATAAACAATCAAGTACAATTTTATAAAGAATTTCTTTCCCTAAATAGTCACCTAACCGCGTAGCACAGTGGGCTAGCCCATTCGTAAAAAAAATGAGAAATGCATGGTCCCTGGTTCAGAAGTTTTGACTCTATGGTGGGGCCAATATGGCCTCATAGTGAAAATGTATTGATTTAATAATATTTACGTCTGTACATGTACCATCAGAGATAACGCACGCATTGTTTTTCATGTCATAATGTCCTGATGTAAAATTGTGAAATCCACTGCCTAGGTCATGGGAAAGAAGTTGGGGCTTTTTATTTGAAAGGGGATGGAGGGGGGTTGAGTGATAAATATGGCCATATATTGAGAATGTATTTTTACTTAGGGTAATTGATGTGTGTCTTTCATTAACAATTTTAACTTCATCTTGAAACCTACATGATAAATTGTTTCTTGGCGATATTGAATTAAATGTGTGTTCTATTTTAAGAGATCTATTTTACATCTGTGCATCGTAAACTTGTAGAAACAAGCTGTATGAATTTTGAGTGCATTATAAATGAAACTGAATAATATAAAAGATTGACTGTTAAAGGCCTGCAGGTCTTAAAATACCAATGTACCAATTTTTGGTCCCTGGAGCCAAGGTATAGATAATCCGAGATTCTACCGACCTCCGACTTTTGAACCCCCTCCCTCCCCTTTTCATGAAGAAATGTTTATGCAACGTCAAATAATAAAAGCGGGGTAACACTCAGAGGAGTATCAGATAAGGGTTTTGACTTCAAAGTTTAAAATGCAAACATGAGACCCTCCGATATGTCAATCTAAGGGATATGGTACAGATCTGAACGTTGTTGTTACCTATATTAATTGAATATGTTTTTTTCTCCTTAACCTTTTACAACTACAACATGCGCCCAACCAAATGGAGAATCATTGTAAGAAAATGTTATTCGAATAAGTTGTGAATCAAGTTAACTTATTTGTGTGGTATTTTATTGTTAACTCGTACATGAAATTAGAGTGAGGTAATTATAATGTGGGAAAACTTAAAATAATATGTCCTTACTGCAGTAATTAAACTGTTTTATAAAGTGCATTTTTCAACATGCACATATAATCAACGCTCTGCATTCGATTTATCGTTCTATAAGAGATATATATGTAGTAAATGATTCCCCTGATAAGGCCTCTTTGAAATTCAAGTTTTTACCCTCTTGAGGGCCTCTTCGTGCCGAAAAAGAAACATTCGCGCTTTGTGAACTTAATTATTTTAACTGGGAGTTCGAAGAACACTGACAGCGATTAGCCGTGGGAAATGCTTGTCTGCCTAAAATATAACATTAAATAGGCATGCTATATCATTTTTACCTTGATATTTGAGCAAATGGATGCGGAAAATACAACGATTCTGTATACTTGATATCAGCCCCCACTGGCCCCCCCCTGATGCTACGGTACGTCCCTGTAACGGACGAGTTTATGATTGGAAAATGAACGATGGTAATGACGAAGAATCTACACTTAAAGACAATCCAACAAGTGTTGAGAATTGTTCGATTACAGTTTCCAAAATAATGACTACTATATTTCATTTTATGGCCATGCAGATCATATATAGCTTTAAAACGTGGGTTTCCTTATTGCGGACATGATAATTTTCTTTGCGTTTGGTTGTATTGTAGGTGTTAGCACGATAAAAAATATTTAGCCTGTTTAAGGCTGTAGTAAATAGGGAAAAAACCGAATTAAACAACGCCGTGGATTGTTTCCAACATCTAAATTGATTCTATGATAGACCGTAGATCTTTTTGCCCAAGAACCGTACACTAGAGATTTTTTGAATAAAAATTGTGTTCTGTGAAGGATGAATATCATTGACATTTATCTTAAACATTTTGTTCCTTCCTCTACAGAATGTTTAAAGATATGCAACGAATATGAACCAGGGCATAATATCCCTTGCATGTGGGTCCTGAAGAAGGACCCATTCCCAATTGAAAATTGACCGTTTTTTCCCAAAATCTAATTGAAAAATTCCCAAAATAGCTGTGTTGTATTGTGTTATAAAACATGAAAGATAGGATACTGATTTTGTAACTATGCTGAGTGAGATATCCTTTATTGATGTCAATCAAAATATCTGAGTGTTCTATTAAGTGTTCTATTAAGTGTGGTTTATTTTGACGAACACATTATTTTTTAAATGATTAAACATGTAATATGCAAATGAAAACCAAGAAAACTGTATTGAATTTTTGTTTTTTGCTAACTTGTGTTGAGTCATATTTGTTAAACTACTTTTCCCAAAAGAGCAATTTGTCGACAAAAAAATTCCTAATTGAAAGGGTACAGGACCCTGTACCAAAAAAGGTCAGTAAAGCCCTGTGAACAATCGCGTGAAGCAAAAACGTCTTAAAATCTTGGAAGTTCTTACTTCACACAAAGATTGCTTATGACCTGAAGGTGTGTCATGACCTTGACCTTAGGTCGTTTGTGCAAGTTCAAGGTCATCGTTTAAAAATGCTTAATACCTGTCTGTGTCATGTCTTGTATTAATAAAAATGATTAAAAGCTAAAATTTGATACAAAGCTTGCTTCTGTCAGGCCACATAAAATTAATTTTTAGATTCTCATCCGCGCCCGCCTCTCTAAAAATGGCCTGCCTGATGTATTTTATTTTTTTTTTTGAAAAAAAAAATTGTGTTCAACAAAATTTTCGGGAAAAAAAATTGGGCTCGGTATACCAAAAATTCAAAACACTTAATGGCTGCTTGACATGTGGATTATTTTTCTATAATAGAAAAATACTTGCGTTATGATTTTTTCTTAGCGGGGGGTATCATTTGTGAGCGTGCTTATAGTACCTCTAATTTGTTTTCGCTCCTAAGCATTTCTCTCAGTAAAAGTAGAACTGTTTTGTCCTTTATAGCGTAACGGATAGTGGGGAAAATATTTCACTTGGTGAGACAAACACTAAATTTTGCATGAAGGTTCCTTGAACATTACTTGAATAAAAAATATCGTTGGCCATTCAAGTTTTGATCATTTTTAAGATGGCCGCCTCTTATTTCGTCTTTTTATACCCCCCGCAAACGAAGTTTGGGGGGGTATATAGGAATCACCATATAGGAATCACCCTGTCTGTCCGTCCGTCTGTGTGCTAAATTCGTGTCCGGTCCATTTCTTTCTTATGGAGAAACATTGGAAGTTCCTACTTCATACAAAGATTGCTTATGACCTGAGGGTGTGTCATGACCTTGACCCAAG
>WFKH01003881.1:13863718-13916099 GCA_016163765.1 Magallana hongkongensis | reverse complement strand
ATTGCTTATGACCTGAGGGTGTGTCATGACCTTGACCCAAGGTCATTCATGCAAGGTCAAGGTCATTGTTTGAAAAAAAATGCTTTATTCCTGTCTTGTATTAATGGAAATGATTAGAAGGTAAAATTTGACAAAGGTTGCATGTGTCTGGTCATATTAAATTAAATTTTAGATTATCATCCCCTCCTGCCCATCTGGAAATTGCCTGCCCTGATGTATTTTATCTTTTTTTTGTGGAAAAAAAATTTCGGAAAAAATCGGGCTCGGGATGCCAAAAATTAAAACATTTAATGGCTGCTTGACATGTGAATTATGGTTTGATTTCAGTCATGTTTGTTATCATAAGGATGCATATGACTTCATGCATTAACAGTTAAGTTGAAATAAAATGGAATTTAAATGATAGAAATTGGTTTGTTTACTCATATTAGCATGAACAATTTTAAAAAATTGAGCAGTTGTTATTGATAGGACTTGAACGGTTAATAAGATAGCATCCATCATTTTCTATAATAGAAAAATACTTGAGTTATGATTTTTTTCTTTAGCGGGGGATATCAATCGTGAGCTTGCTCACAGTACCTCTAGTTTGATAATGTTTTTCCTGATATTTTAAATAAAATAAAACAATAAAATCTTGGTAATATTTAGTTTTCTGTGAAAATAAGAAAATTAAATTGTTGAATGATATAATTTGAGGTTCATTTCATGAACACTGCGCCTGCGTTTATAAACATGCTGCTGTTCTTTATTGAACGTACATAATCTAATCGTCTGAGCAGTTGTAGCTGCAGAGGGCAGTGCAAAGTAATTCGGACTTGAAACATGCAATTACCAGAACAACTGATTTTACATCCACATTTCAGTAGTTCTTGACATGAAGCCACAATAAGTGCTAAGGATGCCCAGTGTGAAACCCCAAACCCGCAATCTTTTTCCTTTTCCAAACCCATCCGGTAGGAGATGGTGAGGATTGCCATTACATAGTGACTGACCTAATGTATGTCCAGGTTGCAATACAGATCTCTTAAGATGCTCCACCTACTAGGGCCCAGTCTCTTGTCCGCATTGGAAGGATATCTCTCCAGAGGGGGCACCTCTGTGTCCCCCTGTGTGGTTACCGTGGGGAAGGGATGACAGACCCACTCCCCTCTGTAGGACTCCCGCGGACCTCCTGTTTGTGAGTAGGAGGGTCGGCATTGGAGTTAGCCGAACCCTCCTGGGGATCCCGAGAGTCCCCCGGCTGACCAGCTGGACCCATAGGTCACTTCGCAGGCTTGCTAACTGCAGCCTGAGGGTGAAGGACCTTATCAACAGGCCCCTCCGCCCGCCTACCGAAAGCAGTTGCCTGGACCGCAGAAGAATAGCTCCTTGGTCCAGGGTTTCTTGTACCACTGGGCACTGATGGCGCAAAGAGCCGACCCCGTCAAATCTGAAACAAATGGGGGACGGCCTGGTACGGACAATAGACATCGATGCCCATGCACCGATGTCAAGTTAGGGAGTGTTTTTAGTTTCCCTCTCTAATAGAGAAGACCACACATTACCCCTGTTGCAACAACTCTTTCTCTACGTGAATGATGGATTTGATGTCCCCTTGGGCTGCCAAAACCGGAGGGTATCATCATTGGTTACCCATTTAGGTAACCAATGAACCCTGGACCTCGCTGTTACTCGGTCACACGCTGCGAATGTCAACGTTAGTCTAACGGATTTAGGCTATTGAGGGTCTGTCGGACTTATTAACTTTAGCTGCCTCTTCAAACGTGACTTACCACGTGTCCTGGCGCTCCATATTCTGGATTGCCACTACAGGAGAGTCTGTAAAAATGTCCATCAACGTCCTCTTATTAAATAACTGTTGCGCCGCATGAGGTCCTCTAACTGTGACCTTTAGCGTCCTTTCCATCATTTAGAAGGGGTAGGGGGTCCCTCTAAATCTGCATCACACGTCATTCTGAAAAAATAACTAGACTACATTAGCTCTTTCATCTTAGTCAGAAGGCCGAGAAGCGATGCTCATCGCGGGCAATGGACCCGTTTCTGAAATAAAAATCATTTTCAAATAAAGTAGTATTTTAGTTTTTGTTTTTTTTTAAATTATCATCGACAAGCGAGTCGGATAGATTGTGAGATTTTTTTTCGGGATAAATAAAGTGTTTTTTTGAAAGATATTTCCAAATATTCTAAACTTAAAAATAACAAGGGGTGAATTATTAATCGCTATATGATGCTTGAGTGTACTAAAGTTGAAAATACGTGTAACCAATGTTTTGCATTCAGAATGAGTACTCGAGGTATCGTTAAGTAACCTTGGCTTTGATTGATTTAATCTCATTTCATACATCAAATCCTCGGATTTCATTTACCGTCAATCAATGTCAATCAACATCTTCTCTGTATCTGGCACTGAATGCAAGGCATTTCTTGTTTCCCTTCGTGTTCAGGAATGAAAATTTCTAAAACACTGTGCATGGTTTTCTTTACTTTTTGATGTAATCATTGTGCAAAGTCTGAAATGAATAGCAACATAAACTAATCTGCAATCTAACTATTGAAAGTATTTTTCAACTTTTAATATGAGTATTTGATAAAACCATACCCACATCTCTACTTTTATTAGAATCAAAGCTGAAATAACATTGATCTGTAAAAAAAGTGATTTAAAGTACATTGTTACTATTAGAAAAGTGCGTTTCTTGTAAGAGAACAATAGAATACCGTTCATGAGAGTTCAAAACGGGTTGCGGGATTTAAAAGGCCATTACTATTGAGAGTTACAATATTTAAAGCCTTTTATGTTGAATTTATAAATAATTGAATAGGTATAGGAAGCGAAAATCACGAGCACGAATGGTCATTTCAACTCAAGAACATAAACGAACATAAATAGGAAACGCGTATGTACTTAAATGAAAATAAAATGAATTATAATTGAAAACACCCGAAACAAAGCAAAAGTAAAACATTGTTAAATGAAGTCCTAAATGTTTGATCTTAATTAATGATTCTCTTGAATCATCTCTGAGACTTGGATGCCGCTGATGCCGGTGGGCTTACAGGCTCGTCCCTCTTTCTCTTTTTCTTTGTCACGATGTTGAAATCATCCTCGTTATCTGTCAGAGAAGGCAGAATTGGAGGGGCACCTGTTTCCCCCAGTTAATCACCGAGATCTAAATCTGCCGACATCTCAATCCACTCCCGGGATTACCAACGTGGTTCGCCTGGCCACACTGGAGAGAGACCTCGATAGAGGCCTCTCCCTTGGGATCATGGTGAACAGCCACTTCATCTTGTGGCTCCTCAGCAGGGGGCTTACCAGCGGCCCCCTGCACAGTCTCCGAGGGAGGTTACCGACAATCTCCTTCGTAATATGTTCTTAAGGAGGCTTGCAAACAACATCCCTTTGACCCTGCACCGGGGACTTACCAACCAACAGTCCTCTGCCCCGGCTTACCGACAGCCGGAGTCTGTAAGGCCGTAGCATAGCTACGGCCTGCAGACTTTGGGCCAACAGATTTCGGCATTCATTCCTCATATGGCCGACACCCTCGCATCTAAAGCAGATTGGGGTCGGCCAGGTACGATCTCGATAACCTTGTTACCTTCTATTGAGGTAAAGTAGGGTATGTACCTTTGGTCCTCCTCCCTCATTGACAACATAATCTCTGTCACCCCCGTAGCTATCCCGTCGTTGTCTTTGAGATACTTGATGCCTTTGATATCTCAAAACCTGTCAAAACAGTCTGCAACTGTCTCGTTCGAGACCCAAAATGGTACCCAGTTTATCTTCACTATAATTCTACAATCTTCCTTTCTTTACAACCAATGAAAAAAATTATGAAATCAAAGATGCGATATGTTAAACTATGGGAATTTAAAATAGGAAATAATGATGAGAATTTTTTCTTACAATGTTCACTATAGGTTTAACAAAAGCATATTCATATAAAAATACGACAAGTTTCTACAGAAATTTTGCCAAAAAATGCACTTATTGGCTTTTTAGACACCAATGTTAACCAGCTAATAAATGTTCAAATCTTAACAATATTGTTCTCATACATTTATCAATAAATGAATGGAACAGACGACGAAATTCATCTTTTCTAATAGAAACTTATAAATTGTTTTGTAGAAGATAAAACAGAAGAAGACTGCCATCAACTGAAAACAAACATTTGAAATCATCAATACAAGCTCTATAGAATAACGGTATATATTCTGAATGCGGTCCAATTGTGCCAGGATAAGAAGGCTTAAAGCTACAAAGATTATATCCGACCTCAATATACAGAGAAAAAGGAGTACATGTACTTTCATTTTTCATTTATATCTAGGCTTATCGACAGTCTCTCTCTCCCCTCCCCCCCCCCCCCCACTCTCCGCCGAATGCTTACTCTCAACGCATAAGCATAGCTCCTGGGTCCAGGGTTCGTGTATCCATGATGGCACTGATGACTCAAATAGCAAACCCCCTCGCATCTGGTTTTGTTTGTTTTTTTTTTTTTGGGGGGGGGGGGGGGGGGGACTTGGCACGGACAATAAACATCGGTGCCCATGCACCCATGTCAAGTAAAGGAGATGTTTTTTTCTCCTACTCTGATGGTGAACACCGACTTCATCATTCGTTACCCATATTGGTAACCAATGAACTTTAGCCTCGACAACTACACGATCGCACGCGGCGAAAGTTAAAGTAAGTGCAACGGACATACTGTTCAGTGTCTGGCTGTCGACCTTATTTACAGTCGCGCATTCCTCGAACGTCAGGTACCAAACATCTCTCCGTTCCATTGTGCTTATACTCAAGAATTTACTGAGCCGCACGGGTCCCCGTAACTAACTCGCCGAGTCCTCTTCATCATTTGGAGAGGAGTTTCTTCTAAATGTGCATCTCCAATACTGAAAGCTATGAAATGTGAGGATTTAATATAACATAACCTACACCTCTTCTATTTCTGGAACCAAAATTAACTAAAAACATCTATTTTAAGAAATGTGTGATGTAAAGTGCATTCAAGTTGTATCTTTTATAAGAGCGAGTTTCCGGCAAGAGAATAATATAAAACCGGCGAGAGATTGAGAGAAATTTAGAACACGTTGCGGGAGTTATAAAGCCGTTAAAATTTTATTTGCTGATGCTGGACTTTTTGTCTTGTGAAATTTAGATATAACATGCTTAAATTGACCAATGCTTCATTTACTCATTCTGATTTTCTGAGAAAGGGAGGTACACAGTAATAGTGTAACAGAGTTATTTCTTTTTCAGGTAGTGCATGCCATGTTTTATACGAAAATTGCAGTATAAATAATTCTCTCTCTTTGTTTTGGTTACCCTCATATCTAAAGCAGATGGGGTTCGGCCAGGTGCGATCACCATAACTTACCTTCTATTGAGGTAAAATAAAGGAATGTATCTCTGCTCCCCCTTTTTTATAGACAACACGATCTTTCTGACCCAGTTGCTATCTATTCATTGTCCTTGATATGTTTGATGCTTTTTAAATCCCCAGATCTATCAAACCATTTTGAAACAGTCTCGTTCGACACCCAAAGTGGAACCCATTTAATTTTCATTTTATGATCCTGTCGCATGCACAGAGTAAATGACGCGATGGTCAAAAACTATCAATTCCTGTCCCTAAAAACAATGATGAGTTTTTACTCAGATTTGGCAGAAAAGGTTGTGCACAAAAAAAACTTGAATATTTGAAAGAAGAAAATCTGTAATACTGGCATCTTAATCTTTATATTAAATTATTGATGTACAATAAAATATGTTTGTTAATATTGAGAAACTTTTTATTGAACTAAACGGAACATCTTCATTCCTATATAATAAAACACATCGGATATATAAGATACAAACAAATAGAAATAATTTTAATAGGCAGCATTGTAAAGTATGTAAACGTATATATGAGAAATTGAAATATTGGGATTAAGTGCCGGTAGATATATTATTATTATATATTATATTTAAAATTTTTAACAATTGAAACTAACGGTTTAACAAAGCGACACTCATAGAATAGATTTGGTATTGTTTCTTTCTGAATATCATTACACAAAGCATATTTATTATTTTTGTAAAAACCAAAGTTGTGATGTGCATATAATATGACACAGGAATAATTTCATGTAAAACATCTCTTGAATGCTTGTCTAAAAATGGATTACGTAGACGCTGAAAAACTATAGTAAAATAAACACTAGAAGTTTTGTTAACAATACGTAGCACTGTTATAATGTTTTCAACTTGAATGATGTATTGTTTGGTTGACATATTACCAAATGTACAGGAGTCATGACAAAAGATACGTAAGATAATTAATACTCGTTACATAAAAATGAGAATGTTTCAGTAGTTCTGTATTGCTCAGCAAGAAAAACTCAAAAATGGCTCGCCTTGCTTCAATTAAAAATCTGATAAAAGAAAAACAGAACCCAAGTACTGCAATTTCAACCTGCTAAAACTCTTATGCTAAAACATATTTTTCTACAAAAGATAACGTTTTAATAAATTTTGATAAAATAGGTTGCCAAATGTCATCGTAAGTAATATTATGTCCAAATTGTACTCTTTGAATCTTGCAATTGTCTTCCCAAGAAATACCGAAACGATGATCAAATCTACTTTTCCATTTACCTATAAAAATACCCTTTGTCTTCTGTATATTGAGTTTTGCCCCTGAGGCGCCTCCATAAAGCGAGGACCAGTGTAGTACCCGCTTCTTAGAGGCATCACAGGTACACACAACCAAATTACCGTCTGCATGAAGAGATAACTTAATGAAATTACAATTACCTGGAAGCTTAATGCCTGGAATTTGCTCGTCTTCCCTAATTCTAATGGCGAATGGTTCTAAATATAAAACATATAACAAAGGGATTGGCTGCATCCCTGGCGCACCCCTCGCTTTAGAGCAATAGGTTCCGAAATATGATTATTAACTCATTAAATGTAAATTATCAACAATAGAACGACCAGGTACCGAACAAGTTTGATCAGGATGTACTATGTGTTCTAAAACTTTCTTTATACGATTTGTAATAATTTTAAAAAAAAATTTAAAATCATAATTAAACAGAGTGAATTTAAAGTGAATTGTTAAATTTCCATTAACCTCAACCAAAATCAATACCATTATCAGTTTTTAATTGTAAATAAACAGAATCATGGTCACCGTGACCGAAAGGTATCTTACCACAAGTAAGTATATCATTACTAATATGTTCATAAATATAAAAACGATCTAATCGACAAGATACACTGCTTGAACTCAATGTAGTTTTTTTTTTTTTACAATGTCTGGATATAAGGAATGATAACTGTCTACCAAACTAAAGACTGATATTATTTGTTTTATTTTTTCACTACCACAATGACCATAGGAAGAGTTACCTCCTATATTCTGTTATCAGTACAGAAAAGAGAAAATGTAACATGAATAACACGGACAAAAGTAGCAAAGTAAACGGTGAACTAATTTCAAATATACAATACAGTGGTCTTGAAGTGTAGAGTGAAAAACTAACTTATACGTAGACACATAATAAATATATATAAATAAAACGAAACTTTAGAAAATGTAAATACATGTATAAATATATATACTACTTTGGGTGAGCTGAAGCCCGAACTCATCCATCATATCTACATCTTGTGGGGAGGATCCACTCCTGGAATTCTCCTCTTGGGACACATCACGGGTCTCTTGTCAACATTGGAGGAATATCTCTTCTGAGATGGGCACCTCAATGTTAATAGTGTGGGAGAGGCTCACGGACCCACTTCCCTCCGTAGTCAGTGGGAGGGTTGGCTCTGGCGTTAGCCGGATCTTCCTGGAGATCACGAGAGCTGACCAGCGGGACCCATGGGTCCCTCTGCAGGCTGGCTATCAGCCTAAGGGGAGGAGCCTTACCAACAACCCCTTTGCCCGCTTACGGACAGCGGGTGCGTAAACCGCCGTAGCATAGCCCCGTGGTCCACGATGAGACATGGTGTCGCCATGTCACTGGTGCCTTAGATGGCCAACCTCCTCACATTGCCCATGCACCGATGTCAGGTAATGGAGGTGTTTTATGGTCTCTCTCTCTCTCTCTCATAGAGAAGACTACCTCCCTTACCCCTGTTGCGACATCACGTGAGTGATGAAAACGTCCAGAACTGCAGGGCTAAATGCAAGACTAAATGTTCAATCATGATTGTTCAATTCAATCACCTTTGCGCCTAGGATGGCTCTTTGCCGAGGGGCTTACAGGCTCATCCCGCTTCCTCCGTTTTTTCAACACAACGGTGAAATTGTCCGAGGAAGGAGGAACCGGGAGGGAAACCTCAGTGTCACCTCCGCTGATCAACTAGATCTAAATTAGCCGACATCTCAATGTCGTCTGAACCGCCATTGATCCACTCTCGGGGTCACCACCGTGGTCCACCAGTCCACTCTTGAGAGAGACTCTTCCTGGGGATCACGATGGTCTGTCACCTCATTACCTTTAGAAAATGTATACGTATAAATTCTTTAAAATAGTTTATTTTCAGCATTCTTTGAATGAACATGTGTTACTTAAACAATGTTACTTAATGACTATTTTACATGTGTGTGTGTGTGTGTGTTTTTGGTTCTTTCATTGTAGAGATAAGAATATAATGAATCATACATTCCCGTCTAAAAAAGGGGCTCTTGGTGTTGAATTCATTATAGTGGGTCTGGCATTTAATCAAACATCGTTAGTCTAAAATAACAGTAATTCTATATTTCTATAAATAAAATGAAATTTACATATATGATATTGTGGATATCGCATTTTCATCGCTTCACATTTGTCGAATAGTAATACCCAGCATTTTAATGCAAAGTATCTATAGTTTTGAAAACACGCTAATCCTTAGTCTTGTACAATTAGATCATAGTTTTTTTTTAAAATACTTAGTTTATCTATATAAATATTTATATAAGAAGACTAATAACCTTTTAAAATAGGTATGAGATATTTTCAAAATAATACTTATGCTTTCTCTTTTCTTCCTGCCATCTTTCTTCTTTTAGTCAATTGCGAACGATCTTTCTTCTTTCAGTCAATTGCGAACAATCTTTCTTCTTTCAGTCAATTGCGAACGAAGGAGTGAAACAATCAGAAGGCATCGATTTATTGATAAGCTTACTTTTACATATTAAACAAAACTTAATATGTGTAATTAAACTGTCTGGGAAAAGCACTACACAGATTAAACCCAAACTTGCAACGAGATACCTCAGAAAACGAGGTTACAAGCTCGTTGAAATGCGCGAATGCACTTTTCGCAACAGCATTCGCACCAACCTTTAGTTAAAAAAACTTTGTAAACTTGAGAAAATCGTCAGCAGGTCAAAGTCCCCTTACACAGTTATGGATCAAGAAAAATTTTCAAAACGTCAAATTTGTGAGCGGTGAAGGAAAGGCATGGTGGAGGTAAACAAGCCGAATTTGAAGAAATTGTCTACACTTTTCGACGAAGAAGAGCTTGTCGAAATTGAAATGATTAAGAAGGTTTACCCATCGAGATCGGTTACTTCATATTGCAGTATGCGAAACTACACATGCTACAATTCTATTATGATTTCATGGATAGGTTTGTGGACCGTGCAGACTTTGAATACTGCGAGATGGACACCGATTCCGCTTACATGGCCATATCGGGCCCTACCTTTGAGTCTGTGATTAAACCTGAATTGCAACAAATTTACGATCACAGTCTCAAAGGTAACTTACTGTACCAGCGGTCTAGAAATGGAGGCGGACTGCGGATGGCATTGGTTTCTTCGCACTTGCTGCGATGAACACGCAAAGTACGATCGCAGGACGCCTGGACTTTTCAAAATCGAATTTCAAGGGGACGAAATTATCGGTCTAAGGCTGAAGACACATTCCAGTGCAATGATTGCGGTCTACTGCTTACTTAGACGAGCAAAGAAAAGTAGGTCTATGAAATCGCAAAACATCAATCAACGACTGGTGTCTAGTCTTACATTTTCCTGTAAGAGAATTTCTAAGAAAAGACTTAAAGCCCCTCTCACTTTATTCCGACATGTCTTAAAAAACTCAAAAAGCGGAAACTGGAACAAACGTGTGATTCAAACTTCGTAATAGCTGTGTGTATACCAATCATCAAGTCATAAATGGTTTGACTTAATTTTACTGTAAGCGAAAGGTCTCAAATAATGGTATTAGCACCGAACCTTTAGATTTAGAACTGTGTCCTTTGAAAAGTAAAAAGAAATAGGAAACTGAAATAGATGACTTCGAATTTGAACTTGTTCATATGCTCGCGGAAAATGAGTTAAATTGATCGTCTCGGATTCGGACTGATATTTTTTTTATACAACTAGACTTTTACCCGTGCGTGCACGGGTTGACATTGCATATCGGACATTTACGAAATAGATACATCGCAAACCGTATAGTTGACATTTACATAACAAAGTTTTAAGCCTAAAATAATGCTATTAATTTCACTACACTCTTCTTAGTTATAATAACCTAACTGTGTCTCGAGACAGGCTCTCACCACAGTTAGAATGCCTCGCATATACCCGTAATGTAGCAGAAAATTGCAGAATCGCTCCGAAACGATTTTGGAGAAAATTAATGAGGTTGCATTGAAAATAACAGTCAAAATAATCATAAAAAACCTTTTTGAAGCTGTTAATACCTTTCATCTAAAAATTTAATTCATATTATTGAAGATTTCAACACTTTTTCACAAACGTTTTTTACTCGCTTCAAATTTACACACCTTGTTGACATTCGGAACTCTCGGGATTTTTCATAGTAAATACACTGTGTTAGAGTTATCTCCCGTATTTTCTTTGCTACAGAGGCAATACACGGAACGCATTCTATCGTTAAACCGGGTCCGTAACACATTTATCATTTAAACGATAGAACATTCTATCTACAATCTCCTAAGAAATATAATGTGAATTTTTTACATGGAATCAAATATTTCTTTGCCATCGCGAAGACAAAAGTAAGTTCTAAGTTGATATATTTCTCTCTTAAGAAATCATAAATAAATATGAACAGAATATATAGCAAATTTCCAATGAAAATCTACACGTATTTGTATTATCGTTTCTGAGTTTATCCATGCAAATGTGATATTGTGGAAACATAAACTAAAGAGCCTCTCGTGATTGAGCGTGAATGCAATGCGCACGCCCAAGATTGTAAATTCCAAAAAATATCCAGATGATTTCCGGAATTCTGAAAGAATTTTCGTTGATTATCAATTAATGAAGCTTAATTGAGAAAAAAACAACAAATTGGTAATTTTCAAGTACCAATGATGTTTAAAATATATAAAACAAAAGACAGTACTCTTAAAGGCCAAAAATTCGAGTCTATATTTTAATTATAGTAGTAAAGATTATTGAACGAAAACTGTTGTTCGAAGAGATAAGAGATGTTTTATTTTTTTAAAGTTTGTTTGCGTTGCGGGGGGGGGGGGGGGGGGGGATCCTATCGTGTATGCAATGCCTTTTCTCTTCTCCTTTAGAAATTTGAAAAAAAATATATGTTGAATTATTGATTGTACACTTGACGTCAACGTTGTAAAAAGTGTTTTTGAGACCTTCGTACATATTTGGAATGTATTTATTTATGTTTACGTACAAGTGTGCATGTACATATAAACTTGTATGCATAATAAAGCTTGTATCATCTCACGTTTGTCATTTTTCACAAGACAATGACATAAGAAGGGTTCAGCATTTTCAAAATATCTTATTCAATATGGAGAGAACTATCAGCTCGTCTACAGAACCATGGTGTTTAATGGGAAATAAAATTCCCAAATCTGAGATTGTGTACTTTTGTCAAATGATCGTGGTGTATATCATCATCATTACTTCAATTGTTAATTTATCTCTAAGAATTGGCTCATCCGAGTTGTGGATTTCACTATTTAGCAGTGCAATAGGTTACAAATTACCTAATACTTCTCTTAGACAGGAAAAAGTATAAGGTTAATGTTAGTCAACTACGACTTGAGCAATATGTCTATTCCTTTTCAACCGTGTTCAAGTATGTATATAAACGGTAAAACAGGAAGTGGTAAGACGCAATTTGTATACCGCCTGTTATCTCATCTGAATGATCTGTATGACGGCGACTCTCCTAAAAATAATATTGTATTGTTACGCCATTCATCAACATCTATTTGACGAAATGGAGCATCGCTTTTTAACTTGATATTACATCATGAGGTTCGTACAAACAAAGTAACAGAAGAGCTGACTTTTGGTCGACAACATGCCCTGATCGTCCTGGACAATTTGATGCATAGGGTGGTCGAGACGCTGAGATAGAACTTTTATTTACTCAGGGTTGTCATCACCGACGTCTCAGTGTAGTATGTATTGCGCAGAATTTATTATTTTTTCCCCAAAGGCTCAAAGCTTTAAATACCTACTCTTTGATACTAATGAAAAATGCCAGAGATGCATCGCAAATATCAATGTTGGGTCGTCAGTTATATCCGGGATGTTCTAACCTCTTGGTGGAGGCTTACAAAGATGCCACTAAACATCCGTTCGGTTACCTGGTGGTAGACACATCACCTCGAGGTGATGACGAATATAGACTTAGAACAAATATATTTTCGGGAAAGGACCCTACAGTCAACACGTGCTTATAAAAACGAAAGTAGTCTTTTGATGTAAGATACTAACTTGACTTCTGCTATCAACCAACCAAGACATTTTTTAGAATTTTTGCTTCAGTCAAATCCCCATCTTCGCTAGCCAAGGGTTTCTGATCCGCATCGCTTCTCACGAACCCTTGGCATATCGTGCTATCAAAAGTCGGGATTTTTTTCCTGGATTTTGATTGGGGTTTACTGAATCCGGTCGACCAATCAAAAAGATGCAAAACATATCTGATTTTTCGTACTGTTTATTCATGAGTGTCTCTAACACGCATAGCTCAAAAACCCGTATTTTTCTGAGTCTTTCTGTTTGAGCCTTCATGATACATGTAGCTTGCATTCCTTGCAATGGTGCAATAACAAGTACCACCTAATCTTTGTATCAAGAGAGGCATGCACTCATAGATGAAGGATTTACCGCCCCAAGTCTTACAACCTTCAAATGAATCCGATCTATATGTAACATTTAACAATATTCCCATTTATTGAATACGCTAGGCTCTAAAAGGTTCTTTCAACATGTCAATATCATTGTCTATGGAGGCTGCCATTACTGCACCAGTGACGTTTAAAGTACGGCATCTTTCATTATTGGGCTGATTTATAAATAGGCTGGCTGATCACGTGACCAAAAAAATCCCGACTTTTGAATAGCACGATATGCCAAGGGTTAGTGGGGAGCGGTGCGGATCAGAAACCCTTGGCTAGCGAAGATGTCAAATCCCGCACAACGAATCGAATCCGAAGAGCCACTTACTGCAGAAAAACCAGTACTCCAAAAGAAAAAACAAATTAACAACGTCAACATTAAAGCAAAATCTCGTTACAGACTTCAAACAAAGTGGATTCGATTTTAACCTTTGTATATTTTTGAATAAAATTTTATTCACTTTTACAAATCAGAGGTGTTCTTTATTTTAAAAATACAACATTTTTAAAAGACACTTTGTAGTTTCATCAACAATTAGTCTGTATTATAGACTATATCGGCAAGACGTTTTAAATTATAAAATCAATACCTATCAATCATTATCTTTATGAATAAAACCAATTGATTTCCGAAAAAAATATCATCCAAGTTCTAATTCTTGCAAGCGTCCAATAGACGCTAATTAATCCGATTACTTTCTTGTTGCGGTCCTAAATACCTTTCTGGTACACTTAACCCAGCACCTCAATCCCACAGAACCTCAATCTGGGATATCATGACGCTATACATTTCTACTCTTATAACTGTACGTCTGACTCTCAAAATTCATTTGATCATTTTGATCATTTTGCATTTCTAAAGCATTGTAAATAATAAAAACAGAAAATAGAATTTGCGCAAAATCGTGACCATGTCCCTTTAATTGACAGGAATTATGAATTATACCCTCAGAACTTTAGCCAAGGGATTAGTGGCGGAGGTCCAGGTTGTTGATAACATATTTCCAAAGTTGAAGAAAAACGAATTATTGAGACTTATCCTTATAACAAACTGCATATCAAGGTGATATCCTTATAACAGTCCTGCCTTTCCCACAATACTAATGAACTTATTATGTAGGCATGTCTCATCGAGCTGCCATTTACCGATGCAGTCTCTTTAAGATAGTCTTCTGATAACGTTATGCCTTAGAACAAGTGCTCTCATAAATCCAACTTCTCTAAATAACTATAGCTCTCATTCATAGATGCAACTTCTCTAAATAACTATAATGCTATAGTATCGCATTAATGCACAAAATAAACCTTATAAAAATAAAGAACAAACCAAACACAGGTTAATGGCCTGTTTGTTTGCTCCACTCGATGACAAACCAAGTTTTATTGCAGTGCTTGGATGGAGCGATTCTTCAATCTAAATTAAAAGTGAATGTATAAATATATATATATATATATAAGTATATTAAAAATCTTCAAAATTTAATATTATGATAAAGTATTTTAAAACATAAACAAAGCATTTTTCCTTACTTGCTGATTGACGTTTTCCATATTACTTTTTCACCGAATTGCCTACGTATGTTTCCGTTTTCCTGATTACGACAAAGACCACACGGCGGTTGTAACCGTCCAGCAGAGGATGCTTACTCTTCCATGGCACCTGATCCTACCTCTAGTAGAGGTCCGTGTTTGCTCTGCTCCTGATTTGTATTTTAACTTTGGACTTTTGATTTTAAATACTATTTGTTATCGCCACATTTCATTTACTCATTATATTTGTAAAAGTATAAATAAATACATGTAAAAATGTGGTAAAAAGAGGTTTTTCTTTCACAGTGTTCAGCTACTGTTTCATGCGACTTCTACACAAGGGGCTTGCAAACGGACCCAGCAATGAACAGGAAACTTTCTTTTGATCCGGTCACGCGCATATAATAAACTTTTACTGGAATGTTCTGGAATTGCTACTGATTGTAAAAGCTGTTCTCCGATCTAGTGCTTTCTAATGCGACGTACCTCGACTTGCTCTTCTATCAGTCCTTCAACCTACCTGTGGGTCATTGTAGCTTAAGTAACGTACTTTAGAAATATACTTGGTGAGTGTGAATATATGAATTACGTCTGAACAATAGTGCAGTAATTTATGACATAAATATCTTTATAGCTCAGGTTTACTGGGCATTTATATGATATTCCATGGACTCGCGCCATTCTTTCTTGGATACAATTTTCAAAAAAAAAAAAAAAAAAGAATAATAAAATAAAATGATGGTACAACACTCTTTAAAAAAGAATTGATTAAAAAAACTCAAAATAAACAATGTATATGTACAAAGAGTTTTGATTGCTATAAAAAACCTGGTTTAACAAAAACCTTTACATTAAAACTTATATATTAGAGCACATCTTACCAGAGAAGGTCAAAATTAAATGCAGAAAGGGTCTGAAATATATACAAAATAACTAACGCGATCAAACATCTTATTTTGATCTAGAGAAATAAAATCTAACGGTAATTGTTTTTGTTCACAACAATCTATTATATATTTCATCAAATGAAAATTGTCAAAAATGGAACGACCAGGTACTGAACAAGTTTGATCAAGATGTACTACGTAATCCAACATTTTCTTCACACGATTTGTAATTACTTTAGAAATACATTTAAGTTTATAATGATTATTTAACAGAGAAATGGGTCTAAAATTTTTTACATTGGTTGCATTTTCCGGATCTTTACAAATTAAAGTGATACAACTGCAACCAATTAAGAAGTATATTGACGAAAACGCGGAATAAAACTTAAATAAAGCCGTCAAAACTGAGTGGTTTAATGTTTTACAGTGAAACCGTTGGAGCTATCGCAGCACTATGATAAATAAAATTAATGCACCAACGTAAAAAAAGGATTAAATTGAAATTAAATGTTTTCGTACGTGATTTATTATGATATTATGATACTTAATCAAAAATTTTTGCTCTAGTTTATAATCACTGATGATTTCGCAGCATTATGATAAATAAGATTAATGCACCAACGTAAAAAAAAGGTTTAAATTGAAAGAAAATGTGTTCGTACGTGATTTATTATGATACTTAAAAATTTCTGCTCTAGCGTATAATCAGTGATCACACATCTTTAATGATTAATGAGGAGAACGTCAAATTTGTTTATCAGTAGTTGCATCTACTTGAATTTGCTTCTTGCAATACAGATATAGTTCTTCCGTTGAGAAAGCATGGTGAGTTCATGTTGGCCTTTTAGGTCTTCTGGTTTAAAAAAAATTCTTATGAGAATTCACCACTAGCAGGAAACGTTTCATTGAGTTCTTAAAATTAATTTCACATGCGAGAACGTAATGTTAAAAGCAATTTACAAGCACTATGCGGGTACGATTCTGACAACAGAAAACTCGGTACGTCTAAGGTGACACTAATTCGAATTTGCCCTTCGTCCAGGTGTTGTCGTTGGAGCTCGCGGTGCTTGCCGGCGCGAGCTGCGCTCTTTATTATTCTCCATATCACGTGATGCCAAAAAAAGTTGATTTGTAGGTACATTTTATAGAAATCCACTAGCAAAATTCTTATTATTACCGTCGTCTGTATATAGGTTTAAGTAAAACCTTTAAACTCTAACAAAATATCACAAGAATTTGTACAAGTACGAGTAAACTTTGTATTAATCTCAGTATAGTTTTTTGTCTGGCTCGTTTAATTTCTTGTTTTGAAAAATCATTTATTTTGGCTGTTGATCGAAGTTTTGAGCATAATTTTGAAACTGTATATTTTTAACTTATTTTAATCTCTAATACTCATTAAAAAATCTTGATATAGTAATCTTGCCATCATTATTACGTTCAAAGTTTTGTTGTTTATTGCAAGACTTTTTAAAGTGCCATTCCAAAATATCACCATGGTCTGAAGTATGAAAGACTCTGTAATGGTTTGTATAGAAAAGTTTTAGTTTGGCTCTCTTTATTTCTTGCAGGAAAAAGAGTTTTTTACATTATCTTTGTCTATGTACTTTTTGTTACCGAATTTAGGATCCCGCATCACATCCTCTACCAGCACATCCTCTACCAACACACCCTCTACCAATACACCCTCTTGCTCTACCGTTTCCTACCTTTTTTTTAAATCTCGGCTGGCAGTTTCCATCAAGGCAATTATGCACAACATAAAGTCTCTTTGTTTTAATAGCAATTACTTCCCCTGAGTGTTCGACTTTTGGGCAACCTAAGTATTCACTGTGTGCACAAACATTAGCTTTCTCAACGACTGCAAACATTCTGTAGACTTTGGCAATTAAAATATAAAATAACCCTTTAATTATAGAATCATATATGTATATATACCCTCAATATTATCCATTGTTATGCCCCCCTTCGAAGAAGGGAGGGCATATTGCTTTGCTGCTGTCTGTCTGTCGGTCCACCAACAGTTTCCGTTCATTTTCTTCGCAGAGGATGAACATATTGAAATGACATTTAGTATACAGGTTAATCATTATAATATCTAGGTCAAGTTCGATAATGGATACGATCGAGCAATTTTCGACAAAGTTATGCCCCTTGGACGTATAAAATTCCAATTATTTGCAGTTTCCGCTCATTTTCTTTGCAGAGGATAAACATATTCAAATGGAATTTGGTATACAGGTTAACATTATATATCGGTCAAGTTTGATATTGGGTACGATCGAGCAATTTTCGACAGAGTTATGCCCCTTCGACTTAGAAAAATTCCAATTATTTGCAGTTTCCGTTCATTTCCTTCGCAGAGGATGCACATATTGAAATGAAATTTGGTATTCAGGTTTATCAAGATAATATCTAGGTTAAGTTTAATTTTGGGTACAATCGAGCAATTTTATACAGAGTTCTGCCCCTTGGACATAGAAAAAATCCAATTATTTGCAGTTTCTGTTCATTTTCTTTGCAGATGTTTCAATTATTTGCAGTTTTCATTTAGTTTCTTTACAGATGTTTCAAAAGGAGGGGGGCATAAATGTTTTACAAACATCTCTTGTTTTATGAATTAGTCAACATATGTTTTACTTTGTATGAGCCTATTATCAAACTTCCAGTAATTATAGACTGGACCAAAAGTAATGCAAGTATTATTCCTAATTTCTAACGTCACTACATCATGATGATGATTTCTCTTAATTTTGTCAATGAATGCATAAATATGAATAACTAGGTACTGACTATTTTAACAATTAATATTAAAATATGGTCGTTAACTATCTAAATCTGAAAAAATCATGTCTCAACTATAATATCAGATTTTAAAACGACTATACCCAAACCTTTCCTTTTATTAGGAACCCGCTGTACGGGCGCCCTATAGTGAGTAGTCTGTCCGTCCGTCCGTCCGAGATCTCTTGTCCGAAGCATATCTTCTCTCCCTTTGGTCCAATCTGGCTCATACTTCACCCATAGTGTCTTTGGGTAAAAAGGCTGTGCAGTGGCTTTGAACCATGTTTCTCGGTATAAGGGTTAGGTCATAATTGAAATATATCAAAAACCTTCTCTTTTGGTCCAATCTGGCTCATACTTCACTCACTGAGTGCTTATGGTCAAAGGGTGTGCAGTGACCTTGAATAAAGTTTGTAGGTCAAGGTCATATCGGACCATACAAAAAAATACAAAATTTCTTCTTTCAGAGCATATACTCTCCACTCCACCCTACTTGGCTTATACTTCACGTAAACAGTGTTTTAAGTAAATGTTTAGCTAACCTTTAATCAAGTTTCAACGTCAGATTTGAAGGTAATAGCAGAATTATATAAACAATCCTAGTCCAACGCACAATGTGTCTCCCTTTGATTGAATCTGGCTCATACTTTACTAACAGCGTGCCACTGCTCTAAGGGTTTGCAGTAACTTTAAATTATCTATGGAGATCAAGTGTCAAGGTCATATCAGATCACACAAAACTTCCGTTTTTAGAGCATATTTAGTCTCCACCCTCTATGACTCATATTATACATCAGCAGAGCTTTTGAAATGATGCTACATGTACATCTATATTTTTCAAAATTAAGTAATATATAATTATATTCACAGTGCATATTACACATACTGCAAATATTTTGCTAATGTAATGATTCATTCAAAAATACATGTAAACAAGATAAAGTCATAATTTATATGGAATATAATATTTTTCTGTTTTGCAGTTTTTGCAATTATAGCGAAATAAAGTGCGAAACTATGCGGCAGGACTTGCTTTCACTGTCTTGTTCTTGTTTCCTACAAATATTTAGAAAGTGTTCTAAATATTAAAGAATCAAATTTGACAGTTTGATCTTGCTAATTAACATGGAAAAAGCTTGCAAGCGAGGACTTTTAATATGATAGAAAAAGGCCTTCACTTATGACATTTTCTTCTACCATTTTACATTTTATCTTTTACTTAAATTTTACATGCAATGAAGGATACATGTTCAAAACCACAGTGCTTTGGTTTCAATAAAAAATAAAACCCAAAATAAGATGTTTCCAAGCAACTGAGTGTAGCAGCAACTTTTTATCAGATATTTTTTTTTTTACAATTATTCAATTGAAAATCATGTCTTTGGTCTTCATCATGTTTGTGACCACAGTAAACTCGTCCTAATCCTTGGTGTCCCCCGAGAGCTCCAGCCCGAGCTCATTCGTCATGACTACATCTTGTGCGGAGGATCCATTTATGGAATCCTCCTCCTGGGACCCACCATGGACTTTTTATCTGCATTGGTGATATCTCCTCCGAGGGGGGTACCTCAGTGCCCCTCCTGTGTTGTAACCGTGGGGGAGAGGCTCATGGACCCATTCCTCTCCGTAGGACTTCCGGGGATCTCCTGGTTGTCAGTGGGATCACGAGAGACCCTCTAGCTGACCATTGGGACCCGTAGGTCCCTCCGCGGTCCTGCTAACAGACTGAAGGTGAGGGGCTTAACCAACAGGCCCTTCCGCCCTCTTACCTACAGCAGGTGCCTGGACTCGGTAGGTAGCTGCTGGGTCCAGGCCCATGAGGGCACAATTTCAAGTAAGGAAGGTGTTTTTAATCTCCTCTCATAGAGAAGACCGAATACATTGCTCCTGTGGCGACATCTTTATCCATCACGTGATTAATAGACTTGATGTCCCCTTGGGCCCCCAACACGCGGAGGACATCATCATTAGTTACCTAAATAGGTAACCAATGAACTCTACCTTTTAACATAACCCGATCACAAGCGGCAAAAGAGTAAGTCCGACGAACTTATTATTCATTATCGGGCCATCAACTCATTCACCGTCGCTTATTATCCCCTCGCGCAACTTGTTGCGAAGGGGATATAGCATCGCTACTGTGCGTGTGTGTGTTCGTATGTGTGTATGTATGTGTGTGTGTGTGTGTGTGTGTACTCCATTTCAATTTTCTAGTAAATTCCAAGAAAACCCTCTCATGAATATCCATCAAACTTTGTACACTTCTTTGGCATGGTAAAAGGACAAACCCTGTTGATTTCAAAATCAATTGATTAAGTATTTTTTTAAATTATCGTAAAAAATGAAGTTAAAAACATGAATTTTATGTACGACTTGACAATAGACATTTCCGGTAATTTTATGTACGACTTGAAGTTAATCGCTACCGTATACAGTTCAAATCAACAACTTGACATTTTTTGGGATTTAAATCTAGTAAAGGTAAAAAAAAAACCGTTTTGTAGCATTGGAGTGTTAGACGAGTGCCCATAGTTAAAAGTTGAAGCGGGCAAGAGATTTAAGTCTGCCGATTTACATCGAAACAAGCAGTCGACTTTCGGACAAATTTTCCCGTATTACTTATCATAGAACTAGTCCAAAATTCAGTAGAGACTTTGACAGATATTGCACATTTATCACGCGAAAATTGTTTTATTATTATATTAATAATAACTGCATATATATCTACTATACTATGGGTTAATTATAATACGACAACTAGCAACTAGAATTTCCATCAGAGCAGACTACAGAGCGCTTGATTTTCAGCTACGTTTCATAATGTGTACGGATTGTTTATGTATGCTTATATAAAAATGAATGTCACTAAATGAATCTAAATAATAAACTTTAAAGTATATGTGTTGAGCTTCTGCTAGGAATAGGAAAACTGTTATGTAAACCCCCTCCCCCAATTTATACACCACAAAGCTTGGGGATTGGGATTAAATAGATATTACATGTATGTATTCAAAGTGGTTTAAAGAAATACTTTCTTTATTTTGATCTGATAAATTTACATGTACATTTGTATTTTCCTAAATAACGTATTCCCCCGTACAATAAGTCATGTCGCGATGGGATGCTCCGCTTAGCGGTGCCCTTGTTCGTTAAAAGTAACATACCACACATCCTGTCTTTCCATCGTCCTAACGGCCAACACCCCACTGTCCTTAAAATGTGGGTAATGAACTTGATATCCCCTTTGGCTGCCAACACCCGGAAGACATCATCATTGGTTATTCATATGTTCCCAACAATTAGTAGTTGTCTACGGCTAGATCACGTTGAAAGCATCGTTTCTCGTCCGATCACCGAAGTTAAGCAACGTAGAGCTTGGTTAGTACTTGAATGGGTTACAGCCTGGGAATACCAGGTGTCATAGATTTTTTCCTTTCTCTCTATTTCACACTTTAATTTTTATACCCCCGCTCCGAAGGAGAAGGGGGTATACTGTTTTACCCGTTGTGTGTCTATCTGTTTGTCCGTAACAAGCATTTCTGTCGTATATTTCTAAGCAACTATAAATTGCAGATGCTTGAAATTTTAACACTCTATTTGATTAGGCATGCCATATCGTTCGATGTTTTTTTTAGACCAATATTGGACGTCAACTTCCTGTTAAATGACGACTTTGTTCTTTTTAAGCCTATTTGTTAAGGCATGCCATATCATGAGAGATATTTTTGTACCAATCGGAGGTCAACTTCCTGTTAAATGACGACTTTCTTCGTTTTTAGCCTGAATTTTCAAACAAATTTTCGTCAAAGATTCGTCAGAGATTTCTCAGCAACTTTTTACCGCAGATGCTTGAAATGTTAATACACTATTTGTTTAGGCATACCATATCGAGGGATATATTTCTATACCAATTGGACGGCAACTTTCTGTAAAATGGAGATTTGTTTATTTTTATTAGCCTAAATATTCAAACAAATTTTCGTGAAAGATTTTTCAGCAGCTATTTATTGCAGATGCTTGAAATTTTAACACACAAATATCAAGGTAAACAATTTTGCTAGATTTTCTATTTGTTATATCCTCTATTATTTAAATTTTAAGTCTTTTAGTCTGATGGAGTAATCTTCTAGAATTTTTTTTAATTTATAATTTTTCTTCATTTGATCTTGAGAAAAGAAAAGGGTCATGGTCAAAAGTTCAACAACAGTATATGTAAGTATCTTGTTATCCCAAAACAGGTTTTCAAATTAAAGAAATCAAGGCACTGAAATTTCTCAAAAGTCGCCCAGCATTTGAATTTTTCATGAATTATGTGCGGAAATTTTTTTTTTAAAAAATCCATGTCATCATCTATTGGGGCTGTTAATGTTACCAGTAAAACAATAAATGTTTTTTCAAAGACTTTTAGGAACTTGCCACATCAGAAAACTACAAAAAACTTATTTCCAAACCCAACTCTTTCTGATGAACATTACAATATTGCCTTTCTTTTCGCAACACTTCATAGAATTGAAAAACCACACCACTTAAAGAGAAAGCAGAAATAGATGCACAGAAAAGACAAGGAAAAAAGTTTTCAGGATCTGATGGAGGAAAAGGGAAGATTGGATATTTGGGAGGTTGGTGCCTATCCAATGTGAGAAAACATAAGTGCGTAGAATCATGGCAAATGTTTATAACCCGAAACAAAATGATTGAATATCAGCTTTGACGAGTGAAAAGTAATTGATTTACCACTTAATTGCTGTTTCTGAGAACAACATCATACAAAGCCCAGCCTTTATTGAAACACTTAGTGAAACATGCAGAAGACAAAATCTCCGCACTTACGCTGCCTTTAAGGTCTTAATTTTTTTCAGCATTGTTTCCTATATATCAAATTATTTACATTTCTACAAAAGATTAAATGATAGCAATTATATTTGTTTATAAACAATTGCAGATTATATTCTGTTATAGTTACTGTTAGAAAATCAGAAACTGTGTCTACATGGAACCTACCAAACACAAAGTGCGTCACAGATAATGTAGGGAATGAACGAAAAGCTGTTGAAATTCTTGGATGGGAGCGCTAAAGCTGTAATGGACATCGCATCAATTTGATAGTAAAGCATGCACTGGAAGTTTCTGAAGTACACAAAATATTATCTAAATGTAGAAAATAAGTCTACATTTGTGTCTACATTTTCACAAATCAACTAGTTTAAATGATTGATTGAAAAACAAACAAGCGTTTCTTCAGAAAATGAGAAACTGATTGGGCACAAACTGCTGCCCCACTCGATGGAATATTTATTTAAACAAACCCCTGCCATTATGTCTTTAGCTACTAATAAAAAGATTTAGTTGTTTTACGTATCCACCGACCCTATTTTTGCAATATTGGAAAAAATAAAAATTCCATTCAACCCTCTTTTTATTACCGCCGACCGATTTTTTAGTGAATCATTTTAATCAAATCCGGAAATGTCCGTTCGTGGTTTGCATTAAACATAATGTTGATCAAAATCTTGTACACGCTTTTAGCAGGGACTTTCAAGCTTGATTCTAATTTCAAACATCTTATCGAATGATATGAATTGGTCTGTCTGTAAATAGTGAATCGTGTTTTTTCAGGTTATAGTCTTTAAATGTTTCAGTGAGAATGGCGAATATAGAACAGTTTAAAGGAATATGGTGGATAGAATGAAGTTTTGTATATTTCGCCTTATTTCCGTTCTCATAATCAAAAATTAAAACATGATTTCTATTTCAAATTAAAATATATCAATGTCTTTTTAATGTGCATAGTATTTCGGTATAAACTAGCTTTTACTGTTTTAGATAAGGCATTATTTAATTGAACTTTATTTTTTCGCAGATGTGTTTTATTTTTGTGGTGACTTAGATGAGGTAGATGGGGAGGACATGAAACCTAGTACCCCTGCAACTCTAGTCAGGAGCTCAGGTCGCTATCCACGGTCCATATAGGCCCAATTACTACATGCATTCGGCTGATTTGTTCCCCATGCTAGAATGATCTTCATCAGTGGGAAATGCCCCCCAAAAATATGAAGAAATATTTGTGTACAATGTTTTTAAACGCATTTGTCCCTTGTATACTAAAAGTTTGAAAAATGAACAGTTTCGTTTTGTTTTGTTTTGTTTTTGTTTGTTTGGGTTGTTTTTTTGGTCACCACCCAATGGACATTTTCCATAAAAAATCCGTAAACAACTAATAAATTAAAATGGCCTGAACCATTTCAGAGAGCCATATGAGCTGAATTTAAACCAACAATGTGCAAGGTTCTAGTCATTTGAAAAATCAAGAAAATTCTTGATAATTCAAATTTCAGTAGTGTTATCCAGAAGGTACAATTTTGAACCTCAGTTTTTTTCAGAGGCAGAAAGAATTTCTGCACATCAACTTCATCAAAAAGCTTTGGCCGATTTAAATATAAATCTTATAATCAAAAACGACTTGTGGAAACAGTGGCAGATGGTCATAGTGGAACTTCATCTGATGTTTTTCCTGAACTTCTTAATTTGGATAGTGAATGTGTAGTTCAGCTAGCTATTGTTATCTGTGCAGATGATGATGAAATGTTAGACGATGGGGTGTCTTCGGCAGAAAAAAAAGAAATGTTCAGACTTGCAGGATTGGTTTAATGGTGTTTTCATTGTTCATGAGGATAAAGTTTCAATGTCGGTTACTGTAGAGAAAGAGGTCACTACTTTTCTTGGAAGTACTAAATATGCTGAAGATAGGGACACCACATTATAACAATGGTGGCAAAAAATGAATTTCTTTTTCCTTGATTAGCTACTTAAATGTCCCATATTTCTTTAAATAAATCTTAGTTGCATGCATGTTTCACCCTCAGTTACTAAAAAACATTCAGAGGCTTTTTATTAGTAACATTGTTAACTTGTTTACCTTAAATCCCCGATTCCTGCTGATTTGACGTCTGCATTACCGGTATTACGTGTAACAAGAGTATTGTTATGCTCACAGCTATAACGTGTAAGTGTATCGGTACGTTCCACTGACACGATATACATTTCTTGTATCTAAAGGTGTGTAACTAAACGTCTCTATTTATGCTTCTGTCATCACTGGAAATCTTACATAATTTGGAATAAAAGTTGCAAGTGCTGATGTTACAGTATTTACAATTCTTGATACACTAGCTTTGCTTATCCTTTTGACATCCCTATTTACAGTCTGAAAGTTCCCACTTAAATAAAATTTGAGTGCCACCGTGACTTGCAGGGATCGCGGTATGGCATGGGACCTACCGATGGGGTGTTCCAGATGGATCCTGAGCTCACCACATAATATAAATCTAGTATCAGAAAACGCAGTAGTCGAAACTTATCTATTATATCTACGTCGTCCATATTGTCCAATGGATTGTTTCTATCTCCAAATACCCGTTCTCTTCTTAATTTTCTTCTCTTTTGGATCAAAACAAAGGCCACCGCCATGTTCAGATTGGGCCTGTATATGGTTGTCTTAAGATTAAGGACGGATCTTACCAGCGGCTCCCTGCACAATCTCCTAAGGAGGCTTACTGACAGCTTCCTCCGTAGTCTGTCCTGAAGGAGGCTTGCCAACAGCCTCCCCCTGACCCTGCACCGGGGACTTACCACAAGTCCCCTGCCCCGGCTTACTAACAGCCGGAGTCTGTACGGCCGTAGCATAGCTACGGCCTGCAGACTTTGCAGCAACAGAATTGAGGCATTCATGCCTCATATGGCCGACACCTTCACATCTAAAACAGATGGGGAGTCGACCAGGTGCGGTTACCATATCTTCATTTCCTTCTATGGAAACGAAGTAGGGAACAAACCTCTGATCCCCTCCCTCATGGTCATAACAACATCTCTAACCCCTGTAGCAATTCCATCGCTGTCTTTCAGATGTTTGATTCCCCTAATGTCACCAAACCTGAAAATAACAAATAGAATAAGTGAAAACGTCTTAAACAAAACAAAAATAAAACATTGTGAAATGAAACACTTAATGTTTTATCATAATTGTGGTTGGATTAATCACCTCTGAGCCCTGGTTGGCTCTGCCGCCGAGGGGCTTACCGGCTCATCATGCTTCCTCCGTTTTCGTGTCACTAGGGTGAAATCATCATCATCCTTAAGTGAGGAAGGAGGAACCGGGAGGGACACCTTAGTGTCCCTCCGCTGATCATCAAAATCTAGATCATCAGCCGACATCACAATGTCGGCTGAATCTGCCAATGATCCGCTCCTAGGATCACCACCGGTGTCCACCTGGCCACACTGAAGAGAGACCTCGATAGAGGCCTCTCCCTGGGGACCACAGTGGTCTGCCACCTCATCTTGTGGGTCCTCAGCAGGGGCCTGCCAGCAGCCTCCTGCACAGTTTCCGAGGGAGGCTTACCGACAGCCTTCTTCGTAGTCTGTGCTTAAGGAGACTTGCCGAGAGCCTTCCTCGGACCCTGCACCTGGGGCCTACAAACATCCCCTTGTCCCGCCTTACCGACAGCCAGAGTCTGTAAGGCCGTGGCATAAGCTAACAAAAACTTTAACAATATATATTTTGTTAAACAAAGTATATATAAAATAAAAATGTATAAAAGTATATGACACAGAAAAAATTCATGTATAATTCTAAACATAACATCTCTTGAATGTTTGTCTAAAAATGGATTATGTATTCGCTAAAAAACTTATTTATTAAATAACACCAGGAAAAATGTTAGTAATACGTGGCTCTGTTGCAATGTTTTCAACAAGAATAATGTAACATTGTTTGACTGACATATAACCAAAAGTATAGATGTAATTACTAGTTTGTATTGACAAAAAAATACTTAAGATCATTGATACATGTTACATAAAAAGGAGAGACAACAGAAGAATGTGGCAGCGATAGTAGGGTTATACTTTCTTCTTATGAAACTAACCCAATATGTAGAATAATATACATATTCAGACTTAACTATTATACAGTATATTTTGTAATGTTCTAAACGTAACGCTTGTAAATTTGAATTAATATTAACAATTTCCAGACCACCTTTAATTTAATAGTTAAAACAAACAAAACGCTTCAGTGGTTCTGTATTGCTCGGCTACCAAAACATTAAATGTCTCGCTCAAACTGCTTTAAATAAAAATTAGGTAAAAGAAAAACAGAGCCCACTTATCATAATTTAAAACATGCTAAAACTTTTACAATCATACATTTCTCTACAAAAGACAAATGTCTTTGATTCCATACATCTATCGTTATAAATAATTTTGATAAAATAGGTTGCCAATAATTGGAATATAAATCATAAAAAATTGACACCTTTCTTGTCTGTTATTGAGAGCATATACAATAATAATTCTATTTTCTATATTATTGAATATTACATCTGTGTAGATCATTCTACCTTCCAAGTCTAATTAATATTTCTTTACTGTAATTTTAGGATTTAAAGTGACTATACCGTAAATCTGGAAATTTTTACGTCGATTTATTTTGGCGAATTCGAGTCATAAAGCTATAGATTAATTTTTACGTTTTAAATTTTTGCGAATTGTCATCGGCGCTAAAAATAAAAAGCACTCAAATATTAAATGTCAACATACTGACATGCACAATGTTAGCTAACCTTCGGACATCGTATATTACCGCCGCCTCTAATTTTCTCACGAATCGTATATGTTTACTAACTTCATATAGTAGCATGTGAGAGTTGATGTCTGCAATTTATATCTTGCTCAAATTACCGATATATACAATAACAACAGCAAATGCAACAAAACTACCTAAAGGGGTATCTTGATACGGATTTATAGCGAGATAATTATTCCAATTAGCAGTTCACACCTTCACATGCGACGGTTTGTGTACACCACACAAGTATCGGAGGGTCACGTGTCAAACACAGGTGATGTTTTCCTGTGTCAAGCGAGCGAGAATGAGAAGAAAATGGCGGCATTCAGCGAGAAATTCAAAATACTGTACAAATTTTCGTATTCCGTGAATTTTGGTGTCCCGCCGGTACGCTGTGAATGAGGTAAAAAAAAAATTACGCTACATTCTGCGTAACGCATACATATCATATCTATGAATAAATCACGCATGCATGCAGTGTCATCAGTATACATGTACACTTAAGATAGACATGAGGCTGCCAGTCAACCGAAGATACCGATTTTGAGTGAAGTCCTTCTCCACACGCTGGTTATAGCTTGGGGGTAATTACCTGGTTATATAAACAGGTTTTTTTTAAATGACCACTACTTACGGACACCTGTTCATATAGTAAGGAGAAGAGACCAGCCTTCGGCAAAATTTTTATTACTTTTTTTTTTGTTGTTGATTAATTTTTAGGAAAAAAATTTTTGCGAATGCAGAGCACGCGCAAATTAGCTAAAAATTTATCTACGGTAAATTTTCCAGATTTACGGTACCTACTCATCTTCTGTTCCAACCAAAACTAAAGTAGCGTTTATCACTGGAAAAATGAGTTTCTTGCAAAAGATAGATATTCGGAGCAGACGTAAGACCTCGAATCGTTTCAAGTAAAGTCTACAGATCCAGTTTGGAAAGACGGGTCCGAGTTTTTTCCGCAATCGGCACAATAATGCATACGGTAGAGGATGTGCAAAATAGGAACATCAAATTTTGTTTTGATCCATACGCGGCGCCGCTAACAGCCTTCGACGATGACGAGCACGGTGCCGGACGTCGGCTTCTTCGTTATGTGCAGGAAATCGGAATTCATAATTCGGCATTGGTCGTCACCAGATGGATGGGGTACATGTATGATCACATCTGTCCCCAGAGGTTCACAATTATAGAATCGTTGATAAAGGATCCGGCAAACGACTTACATGAAGGCAGTGACTAGAGAAATGTGACCCACTCTATGCTTTTCTTTTTTTTTCTTGTTTTATATTGAACTTAAAAAAAACTTGTTAGTACTCCTGAAACTGACTGCATCTATGCATTTATTATCTGTAATACAACAAGGAAAAAGTAAATGTTATATTAAGAATTTGCAACCATGTTAATCGAAGCTCATATTATAGGATCTGCATTTATTATCTTTAACACAAAAACAAGGAAAAAGTAAATTTTATATTAAGAATTTGCAACCATATTCATCGTAGTTTATATTATATATCTGGCGGTATAGTACAGAGAATAAATAATATATTAGAGAAAATTATTTGAACTGATCGGTAGAGGTATTGCGATGAAGTGATACATCGATCGTATTAAAGCAATATAAGCTGCCAAAATCATTATTTTGGTGTCCCTAAAATTTAATCGAGAATTTGATAAAATATACTTTTTATACATGATCTTATCGATTAAACTTATGATATGGCGTGTTTTTTGTATTAAAGCTAAAAAAAATTAAGCAATATGAAATTTGGTCTTCCCGTACCTTAATTTCTCCGACATTATTTCCGTATGCAATGACCTTTGAGTTGAACTCATTCGGCAAATCAAATGCGCAAGCGCAATATTTCCGGTAAACAGAAAAGATGTCAGACACGACAGGTTCGAAGCGAGGGAGAAAGCCGACTTTGACTGATTCGGGGAGAAAAAGACGACGGACTGAAATAAATGCAAAAAATAATAAGAACAGAATTTACATCGGTAACCAGTATGATCGCTGGATGGAAGTGAAGTGTGCGCTTCGTCTCCAATCTAACGCTGAAGTGGCAAAGATACTGCTTGATAAGTAAGTTTGATCGTTGTCTTGTTTACACTGATATTTTGTCATGATTTCTATCTCAATCGTATTTTGTGGTAAACAGAAAGGGAACTAGACACGATCTCGTTGCGAGCAACGAGTGGGTCTTCCGTTTGATTATGAATTAATGATAGGGTTGAATTAAAATGTTGTTACTATATTAACTTCCTTTTAAACTAATTTTTGGACCTACACTGCAAAATTAAGATTTCCGGAAAAGTTCATTTTTAAACTTCAATATCTCTGCAATGCGTTATCCGATTTTAAAACGGTTTTTAGTTTTGTATTCAGTACAAAAATGTCTACAAAACGTATATGCTTTAAAATTCAAAAAATCGAAATTTTGGAATTACTTCCGGTGACGACCGGATGTGACGGACGACCTGCTCATATTAAAATTTGATAAGTTTAAAACATATTCTGATGGAAAAAAATTGTAAATTATTTAATTTGAAAAATTTTTAAAACACAATTTTCCAAAAATGCTGGTTGAGCGGACCGGAAGTGACGGACGATCGTGGTTTTACCTGATCGGCCCTAGGAATTCAAAAATCTATCATTCCTGAAACTTTCAATTTTCTATCTTTAATCGTTTTTGAGAAAAAGGGAGGACAAGATCACTTTTTACAAAAAGAAAAACGAATATAACTGCCGACCGGAAGTGACGTCATCAACAAAAATGTACATTATAAAAGACCTTGATATTTTGTATTATTCGTGAAAATTTCATAAAAATCCATTGTAGCATATTTGAGATATTTGAGTTATAAGAAAAATGTTAAGAAAAAAAAGAATAATAATAATAGTGAAAAATAGAGAAAAAGAAACCTAACAAAAACAATAGGGTCTTCCGTTGGAAACGGAAGACCCTAATGAATATTTCAAGTTCAGACGTTAACAATAAACCCTGTAGAATTATTTGTTGTGCCTTTTTTGGGTGCAGTTCAATCTTTAAACTATGAGGCCCCCGGAGGGATAATTTCTCAATTGTGAACAGAAGTAAACTGAACATTGTCATACTTTGCTATATATCCAGAGGATTTTGTTATCGATCAGCACATGTAACATTGTTTTTAAAACATGAAGAAACGAACTTTTAAACTAACTCATAGAAATAAAAATTTATCCGTCCTTATAATTTTATATATATACGAAGGCATATACGTCGAATACAAACAATACACCATTATATGATATACATGTAATTTGAAACGAATTTTTTGTTGTTTAAATTACTATATTACACAGAACTAATACATAATGTAGCATAAATCAGAATGTGTTACCAAAATTCTTATGATAGTATGATTTAAAAAAAAAGATTGAATACTGGCACTGTTGACTTTTCAGTTTGAAGACAAAAAGGGTTTGAATTAGGAATGAATTCAATATTTATTAGTTTTATACAATATAAAATGGTTTGGGGCAGTTTACGCTTTATAAACCACTAAGCAGTTTACAAAAAGGTGTAAACTGTTCCAAACCATTTTATATCGTATAAAACTAATAAATATTGAATTCATTCCTTATAATTTAATTGTTTTGCTATCAATTGTTAATAAAAACAGTTATTAGATCTATAAAATGACATCAAATTGTTCAAAATTCAAACGTAACGTCAGGCGGATTGATACGTTTTTTACGTTAATCTTACTATGACGTAGGCAACATTCTTTATACGATATGAAATAAATTTTTTAGCCAATCAGAAAGCGTGTTACAACCAGAATTAAATTATTATTTTATAAATGTCAAGTTTTACCGTTCATTTTTTCAAAGGTTTGAGCAACCAACTAGTCCTGCACCTACTCATGAAATTTCTGGGAAGATTTCTAACAACTTGGTAACATCAACCCCTGGGCCAATGAAATCTACAATTAAGCCTCTCCATTTATCTGGTGTGTCTGAAATATCATCATCAGAAAGTGAACTTGGAAGAAACTCTGTGTAAGTCCTAAAATATGTCATACTCCAAATCAGGAAGGAGGGAAATGACAGTATACTTATAATCTGTATAGATATGTGATATGTGAATTGCCATTTATGAAAAATTAATGTATTATTTGAACTTTTAAAATGAAAATTAAAAATGACATCCTTATTTAGCATTTCAATTTTATTGATCAAAGAACTTATATGAATTCTAATTACTGTGATCAATTCAGAATCATGTAAATTAAATTTTTCAGGGATGAGACCCATATGTCTGGGATAGAGGAAATGGGTAAAAAAGGAGAGTCTTTGGTGGAAAATACACAAAGCAGCTTTATAAATCCATTTGAGTAAGCATGGAAATAAACTGTAACTGTAGTTTAAAATTCCTGATTATATTGATTGTTTTATCTGTAGTTTGATTTCAAACATGTTTATGAATGAAATTTTTTGCTTTTTGTACAGCCTTACCATTTCTGAAGGTAATCATGAATCAGAAGATGACGATAATTTTTCTGATGCAAACTATGAGCCAAGTTTTGATTTGACCTTTAAGTAATTTAGATATACATGTAGTTGATTTTTTTTTAACCATTGACTTCAAATAATAAATTTCTTTTAATTGTCATCTAAAATTTGCTTTAGAAAAAAAATGTTGACAAATTAGTGTTTGGCATTGCAGGACTGCTAGACTATATATATTAAATAATGCAGACTAAGTATTGTACTAAAATATCATTCTCATATTATATTTATGTGTGTTATTTTTTTTTAATCATTGTAGACAAGATCATGGTACATGTATTCAGTCAGAGTCAGAAGATGAAGAAATAGAAGAGGAACAAGACCATATCCATGAACAGGATGATGATGCATACATTGATAGAATAACATGCGAGACCGAAGTCAATACTTTCTTGGAAGACAGACCATTCATATCATATCAAAGTTCAATCTATAACTTGGCTAAAACTCACGTACCCTCTTTTTGCACTGTAAAGGGATGTTCAATGCCAGTGGCAATTAGAACAGAAGTGATTTCCTCAGCTTTATATTTAAAATGGGTAAGATAATCGTATGATTATACCCGACAATGATAATTTTATGCTCCTGATTAGAAAAAAAGAGGTCAAAATCTTTATTAGAAAATGTAACACATACACACTAGTTCACATAATTAAACTTTTTCAGGTTTGCCAAAGTGATCATCTTATCCATAAGTGGTGTTCACAGCCCATCTTAAATAGAAGATTGCACAGTGGTGACTTGGTATTTGCTGCAGGTATCTTGCTGTCGGGTAACAATTACCAGAAAATTTCTGACTTTGCCAAGTTTATCAAACTGCCCATTTTATGCAACTCATCCTACCTAAAGATACAGAGGACGTACCTTGTGCCATCCATTGGTAGTTTTTGGGCTCAATCTCAGGACATTGTTTTACAAGAGTTCCAAGATAAAGAAATAGTAATATTGGGTGAGTTTAATAATTAACATTTTAGTTACCCAATTGTTACTTGTCTGATCCTAATTGGTTAGCATTTTAACTGATCAAGAGAGCTTCTTTAAGGTTTTAAAATGATAAGAAACTTGATAGTTGTTGTGTGTAACAATGACATCAAGATAGAGAATGATTTTATATAGCAGTAATACCTAAAGGGAACAAAAAATGAAAATGATATATGGTTTTAATTTATGTACATTACATTTATCAGTTATTGACCAATATCCTCTTGTGTAAAGTTGTTAAATATAAACATGTCATACATTGAGTTGATGTATGTACTACTCAAATAGAGTATATATTATTAATTGTAAAAAAGTGAAAAGACCAAATTGACAATAATTTACTTACTTCTGAAGGTGACGGGAGAATGGACAGCCCTGGCCATTGTGCGCAATTCTGCACATACACATTTATGGAGTATGAAACAAAGAAAATATTGTCAATAGTTACCATGGATAAGAGAATGACGGATAAGAAGAGCACTGTTCTTGAGAAAGCCTGCTTTTTGAAAGGATTAAGAGAATTGCTTGCCAAAAATCTGAAAGTGGTGGAGGTTGTTACTGATGCACACCCACAAATCGAATCACTGATGAGTTAGTATTTTCTTATTGTCAATGTTCGTTTCAAGAATAAATATCGGAAAAAGGTTTGATTTTTGCCTATAAAGAGTAAGATTTGACCTTTAAGTGGATATATCAAAATGTTGCTAGAGCTTATCACTTGGTTTTTCTACAGAAATTATTATAAAATGTATTGAAAAGTAAGTGTATGAATTTCATTTTAGAAAAGGATTTCAGTAACATAAAGCATTCCTTCGATATATGGCATGGGGCGAAAAACCTTGGAAAAAAATTGTGAAGGTATGGTTGGTTCGATTTCAAATTCTTTATGGACAGTGAGTAATGTTTGCAATTTTTAAACTCTCAGATGTCCCCAGTAAATTTTGCCTAAACCATTATGGACTAAGGCATCACTTCAATCAACAATGATTTTTATAATAATTGAACTGTACACGTAAATGAATAAGGGCATGCCTTTCAAAACAATATAATTCCTAAAATGGTTTAACTAGAAGCGAAATAAAAAAAAAAAAGAAATGGCTAGCCAAAAAAATTCCCTCCATAGTAAATGATTAGAAATGCATTCTTTGACTTTTTTGATGAACTTTAGCAAATCCAATGTTCTTAAAATTATTTTGAAATTACAGGTTGCTCAAGAACAGAAAACAAACAGACCTCTACTAGAATGGTCCCGTGATGTAGTTAACCATTTTTGGCATTGTGCTGATATATCTAAAACTAAAGAAGAGTTTGTGGTAAGTTTTTGATTTAAAAAAACCCCCCTTTTTCTGCAAGTCGAGGTTCATGACCTATGCAAATTTGAGAATATATGCTCTAGGCTAGTGAAAAAAAATGGATCAAAGAAAGTTTAAACTGTTTTGTTCAGAACCTCAAAATCAGATATGGAATTGGATCCAAAGACAAAGCAACTAAGTGTACTGAAGTCTGTTCGTTTTCGTCAACTTTCCTAATTATTAGACATACTAAATAGATGCTGATTAATGGAAATTGGTCATAGCAATAAACATTTTCCTGCAATGCGGAGTTTTAGTTATACTTGATAAAATTCTGGTTTAAAATTCATCATGACATTTTTTTCAGGGAATATGGTATGGAATCTTGCACCATACTGTTGATGAGCATCAGTGGATGATTTCTTATTGTGACAATGTACCAAATGAATGCCAACATGGACCACTGTCATCTGAACGTGACAAGGGATGGCTCAAGGGTGCAACTCCTCCTCATGATGCATTGATTAAGATAGTGATGGACAAACACTTACTTCGGAAATACCCTACTATCTAAATTGCAGGTAATCACTAGTGAAGATTTACATGAAAATTTACAAATGTTGATAATTGCATGAATGAAATGTTCAATATGATATGAAATATAATACTAGTAGAAAATAGTACAATATAGCTAGGCAAATTTTCAGATCTACATGTATTTGTGCATATTATTCACAAGCTTTTCAATCACCCACTAATCAGTCTAAATCTAACAATAATTGAATATTAAATGCCAGATACATTATGTTTTATTCATTATTGCATCTTTTGAAAAGCGAAAAAAAGAGAATGATTTTGATCTTATACAACACACAAACAATGGTGCAAAGGAGAGAGCATGTTAATTTATTTGTTCCAAAGTCAAGATCACATAAGTGTAGTCTTTTTATCTAATGACACTAGAGGCTAGCTCATATTTGGTACCTAGTAATGAAAAGGTCAATTTTATTTCATCTTCGCAAATTTAAATTTTTCACACTGCATAAGGATCTATTTGAAAGACATATCACATGATTATGTTGCTGGTAATTTATTGTGTTTCATTTTACCAGTATTTCTGTTTAGTATAATGAGTTTTTGATTGTTATTTTTATCTCTCTGCACACTTCAGGAGCACAGCGGAACTGGAGAACTTCCAGAACGTCATACTGAAATATGCCTCTAAACGCCACTCTTATGGTCCACAAACATACAATGCCAGAAATGAGTTAGCAGCAATTGATCATAATGCACACTGCGAAAGGGAAGTGGTGGTGAATAAAGATGGGAGTAAACGGTGAGAATGAAGTCCTGTTATACACATTAAAAATTACGGATTTAAATATAAATTATTGAATTTTGTGCTAGTGAAACTTTACAGCTTTATTAGTGGAGGCTTTTATTCAATTTTAGACTTCAAAGGTACTACAGCAAAAAGGGAGGAAGATGGACCGTGAATGAGGTTAAGGCACAAAAAAAGTACCCTTATATTTCGGATTTACTGAGGCAAATTCTAATGAAAAGGCTTGCTGATGAAATTGGCATGAACAGGAATGTGATTTTAGAAGCATCTGATCCTAGGAGACTATCAGCAACCATTGCTCCAATTCCTCCTCCCCCAACGCAAGATCTGATGGCTGAGAAGATCTCTAGATTTAACAGGGAAGACCTGGACAAGACAATAGACTATGATTGGCAATAAAGTTAATTAATAAAGAAGCAAGCAACTAAACTGTTTTAAAATTTATTTCTCCTTTAACCAAATCGTCCTTGAACAAATCCCACATATTGTCCTGATGGGTCTGGGTATCTGTTTCGGATTGCCCAAACGCAGCAGCTTGGTATCACTTGTCTGTTTCCAACTCCAAGGTACCCGTGGATCCACAGAATGTATTGTCGATATGCTGTATGTCTGTGGCACCTGTTGTAGTCAAGGTCAGGAGGTTGAGCCAGCATATCATTCCGGTATTTCATTGCAACCTCCAGAACCAAGGGGTCTAACACCACGTTTTGAAAATCCTAAATTAAAAAGAAATTAATTAGCTTTCTCTTGTCACAGTTGCTGAAAAAAAGGAAATAGTCATCAGAATATAGATAAATGCATGTAATAAACTGATGAGACTTATAGAAGAGACAATTAACTGCAAACTCAAATACAAGTTTTGAAGTACAAAGGCTGCAACTTACAGGTAATCTTGAGTGACAATTCCGTGGAATCTGGTTGCAACACCTTTTTTCCAATTCACTTGGCATTTCCATACAGTTGGTGCAGCGACACCAAGATGGTATGTCCTGTGGGGAAGGCTGACTTGGACTTTCATGTAGATTAGAGGGATGGTTAGTTGCTTCTAAAATCCGAAAAATAAAACTAGGCTGTTGATGGTAGGCATTCAACATCGCAATTCTCATGCTATCCAAAGATAGGCCTTCAATCCTTTCCTAAAAAACAAAGTATTGCAATGCAAAATATGTAAACTCAGTCTCTACATTCATAAAACTGGACAATAGAATAAAAATTCAACTGCATTTTGTTATAATTTTCAGATAAAACCAAAATATTAGAAGATGATTTATAAAGACTAGTTTTTATGCAAGGGGGATACTAAAATCTGGAATTGGTGATTGGGTTTTTAGAACAAAATATCAGTAAAAGTATATATTCAGAGGAGTAATTGAATTTGAATTTTGAAATCCATAATTGTAGAATTATATGCATTCAAGTTCTTGAACAATTCTAAAATTCAAAACTTAGGTGTATGAATTTACCTGCATTTGTTGATCTCTTTCGGCTCGAGCAACTTCAGCTCTGACTGATTGACCCAAGTCTTGTACTGGTCCTCTACCTCGACCTCTGCTTCTACCACCTCTAGCCCTTCCTGAGCTTCCTCTTGCCCTTCCTCTCCCCCGTCTTCTGTTAGTAACCCTACCGCGAATCGGTCTCTCTTCATCTGGTGTAATGCTGCTGCTACTATCTGAAATCTAACAATTACTAACTGGTTTGTATACTAATTTTTTTCAATAATATAATTACAATGTACGTGCAATAAACAGGCCATATTGAGATTACGTGTATCTATATAACAGCTCAAACTAACAAAAATGTTGATTCAATTTTCACAATTTACGTAGTTCAAGTACATATAGGCCTAATTTAAAAAAAAAATACAATGCAAAAATTGTCAGAGTTTTCTTTTCTCCAAATGCTATACATGTGTATTTAAAAAATAGTTCGATATTGCTCATAGCGTTATGCATCTGTGAAAAACGTACACATTTGTCTACAAAGTTGTTTTACATTTTATTTCAATTGCAAAGTTTAATTTCTATCACATATAAAAGAATCAATTAAATATTAGGCCTAATTTGTATAAATATTATCTGATACTAGTATACTATTACACGTATTGGCAAATGGCAATTTGGGTTCAGTTTTCTTCCCTATTGGAGCCCCACACTAAAATAGCCGTAAGTTCTATAATATTTCATAGCAATAGAAGTATGAGACCAGTCCTGATTAATGTTTCGAGCGATCCTAAACTTTAATAACTTAAAAATACATATAACATTGTTAAAAATGCCAAAATAATATTAGTTAATAGAATTTTGTCTCGCCTCGCCGTCCATCTTTTATGACCCGGATACACCCCGATCCACCCCGATCAGCATCAGAATCATTCGTAAAGACTTCGGTTATCTTCGGGATGGTCGCCGAGGATTAATTAGCTGCCATTGTAATGCGTGAACGGAATATCGGGGCACATATTTTTCATCAAGTAAAGGCGTGTTGGCGATACATTAAGAGTGGATATTCGATGCAGTTCTTTTAAAAATCATATCAACATTCATTTCGGCACTTTTAATGCAATTGTAAAAAATTGCAATTTTGGCAGCTTATATTGCTTTAATGGCGTTGACCCGCGATGAGTATCGTATCGCGATACAACACGAATAAATTATCACCGACTTACTTTAAACTCCATGTACGACTTAATGAATGTCAACATAACAAAATGGCGAAACTTGGAAGATTGTCTTTTGAACAATCCAAAATGATGATTGTAAACCCTCCTAAGGTATTTATATCAGCGGAATGGAAATCATTCAGGTTTCAAAAGTCGGACAGCAAGCAGGTTGTATGTCGCAAATGTAAGAGTATATCACCGTACAGCGGTAACACAAAAAAAAACATGTAAACGCATCTACGCAGACATCACGGTATAAATTCACAGGACGTTAACAACAACAATGGTAGGCCAAAACATTTTAGAGAATAGTATGGACAATCAAAGCAGATTCGTGCACTTCAAAGTTGTCAAGCTGTCCGTTGAGAAAAAAGAGTTGATAAATCTAGCAGTCATGAACTCTATACTTCAGGAGTGCGACTTTTGGGGTGCTGTTTTAAGTTCAAAACAAAAACCTATTACACTTGAATAAAATACATTTAGATACTTTAACATCATAAAACATAATTTTTTTTCTCTAGAATCAAATGATTAAACAGGAGCCCGAATCCTCAACAGAGGCGCCACAGCCAGGACGAGCTAAACCAATGCCACTGTAACTTTCGTGAACATTACCAAACCTTGTCCTACCTCTTCCATTATTGCCTGATACACGAAGTACATCTAATGCAGCTTCGACTGGCATAACAGTAGAGATATCACCCCCCCCTCCCCCCCCCCCAAATAGAAGTCAGCACTGGATGATCTTCTTGGGAATGTTTTCATTAAAAAATTTGAAGTAATATCCCAGAAGTCTCCCTTAGGAAAAGAAATCTTGAAATAATTCAGTATCAAAAGGAGTAAGCATTAATTAAGTTTAACGCAATCCTCTGGAGTGGTAGAAGGAACGTGAGATATATTATCCAATTCTTTCCCACCTGGCCAAGCTGTACTTTAGAATTCCGGCCACATCGGTTCCATCTGAGACGGTGTTTTCAAGTGCAGGCGAGATAATAACGGCTCAAAGAGCCAATTCAAAACCTGAATACTAGACATGATGGTAGTTTTGAAGAAATATCTTTATACATTTTTCTTGAATTAAAGTTAATGACACCTTGAGTAAATTTGTGTACTAGTCATCAAGAGCTATTTCTTGAATTTTGATAAATAATACCTTCTTGACATTGAATCTTTTATAACCTGTTCTAGTCAGTAACTTTAGGTTATTTTTGTCTTAAAAACTTGTTTGAACAGTTTTTTAAGATCTATTTTACATATCAAAGAAGAATACAACTAGGAAACAATACAATTATACGAAATACATGTATGTAAAGGTAGCTGGCGATACTCAGGCCTACTGTTCAGACAGGTTTTATTCCAGCAAGATACATAGGAGAAAATACTTAGTTAATATTTGACTTGATGCATTATGTAAAAGAAAATATTATCCCAAGTCTTTTGTTGTCAGTGGACTTTTAAAAAGCTATGAAATTATTTCATGGAAATTCATAGACAAAGCTCTCTCATTTTTTCAGGTCAATCAATCAAAAAACGGATACATTCTTTCGAAATTACATTATCTGCAGTAACACAGGATGGATGTCTGTCAATTTTTTTTTCAAATTTGAGCGTGGATGTCGTCAAGGCGACCCAATATCCCCATATTTATTCTTTATTTGTTCAGAAAGTCTCTCAATAAAAATAAAAAATAATAAAAACATAAAGGGCACCATTATAAACAAGACTAAATGTCTTATCTCTTTATATGCTGATGGCACTGTTTTAATCTTAGACGGCTCTGAAAATTCCTTTAGTGAAGTAATTAAAGAGTTAAACAGTTTTATGCATTATTGGGTTAAAGATCAATTTTTCAAAAACTTGAGCAACATGGATTGGTAGTAAAAAGTATTCAATGGAGAAAATGTAAAAACATTAATTTCCAATGAACAACACCTTTTAAACTTCTGGGCATACAATTTGATGTAGACTGAACAAATATCCCAAACATTAAACTATCATAAAAAAATAGTTAAGATTATAAATACAGTTAAATACTGGGGAAAGAGAGAAGTATAACTTCTCTAGGAAAATGAAATATCTATTAATCTCACAATTAAATCCTCTTTTTATCTCATTACCTACTCCCTCAAGTATTTTTTTTTAAAACAACTAAAAGAAATACTTTTTAACTTTCTCTGGAATTCCAAGGTTGATAACATTAAAAGAAATCAAATAACAGAAGACTGTGAAATCGGGGAACTGAAAATGGTTGACATAGATTATTATTTTAAAGGACTGAAATCCTCATTGATCAAACGAATTGTAAATGGTAGCATGGCAAAATGGATACAACTATTAGAAAACCAAATAAATCTTAATAAAACCCTATATTTAGGTTCAGACTTTATTAATACATTACTAAAGGAATTAAAAAATCCTTTCTTGAAAGACATTCCAAAATGTAAAAGAGAAAACTGAAATAATACTTGGAAAAGAGAAAGGGTAACAACAATAACACGGACTAAAGCAGCGAAGTAAACGGTGAACTAATTTAAAATATATAATATAATGGTCTTGGAATGTAGAATGAAAAACGAGCTTATATACAGACACATAATGGATATGATAAAACAATACAAGGAAACTTTAGAAATTCTATATATAAATATATATACTACTGTGGGTGGAATGTCCAGGGTCAGGCCATGTCGAGTTTCCAGGGATTTTACATTTTCACAATTTCGTTTCCGTAATAATAATCACTTGCAGGTCGGCTCTACAGTGCTGGGCTGATTGGTACATCTCTCTTCCTCCTCTTGACAACAGTGAACTCATCATTTTCTGGGAGGGACACCTCAGTGTCCAACCACTAAAGGGACATTTCAGTGTCCCCCTGGAGCTGAAGCCCGAGCTCTTCAACCATATATATACCTTGTGGGGAGGATCCACTCCTGGAATTATACTCCTGGGATCCACCACGGGTCTCCTGTCAACATTCGAGGGGGGCACGTCAGTGTTTACCGTGTTGGAGGGTCAGCGAATCCGTTGGCCCCTCCGCAGGTTTGCTGACAGCCTGAGGGGAGGGGCCTTACCAACAGGCCCCTCCGTCCGCTTACCGATAGCGGGTGCCTGAGGGGAGGGGCCTTACCAACAAGCCCCTCCGTCCGCTTACCGATAGCGGGTGCCTGAATCGCAGTAGCATCGCACCGAGGTTGAGACATGGTGTCGCCAAGTCACTGTTGCCTTAGATGGCCAACCTCCTCACATTGTTCATGCACCGATGTCAAGTAATGGAGGTGTTTTTGGTCTCCCTCTCTCATAGAGAAGACCACCGCTCTTACCCCCTGTTGCAACATTCCTGTTCATCGAGTGATGGACTTGAACTCCTTTTGGCTCCCAACACCCGGAGAACATCATCATTGGTTACCTAAATTGGTAACTAATGAACTCTAGCTTTCACCACAATCTTGTCGCACGCAGTGAATGTCAATGAAAGTCCCACGGACTTGCTGTTTAAAGTCTGGCTATCAAATTCGTTAACAGTGTAGGATTCTTCAAAGGTGACATACCACACATTTTGGCGTTCCATCTTCCACACTGCTAAAACGTCTTGGTCCTTAAAAATATCCACCAACATTCTCCTATTCAAAGACTGCTGGGCAGCACGGGTTCATTTAACGTCTACCCTCAAGCTTTTTTTCCATCATCTGGAGGGGTCCCTTCCAGATCCGAATCTTCCATTATGACAGCTGATAAGATTAGATACTGTTGAGGAACACCATGTAGTTTTTACACCAAGAGGAGAAAGAAATTTGTATGCACCTTGTAATTGAAAATCGGAAAAAAATATTTATAATTTTGTCACTTCCAGCAAGACTTGAAAGAGGATGACCCCCTATTTTATCTAATTTGGTATTAAAGCTGAACACCGCTCGTAAATAGGCATTGTCACACAGGTACATGGTACATTGTATATAAACACTTCGATTTAGTTACACCTGATTGCACAACTGGAACTCGTGGTCGACGTGTAGTACTCCTTTCGTAGTCTTTGGACTTTATGCATTTATTTCTTATTCTATTCATATATTAGGTTTGTAAATAATACATTGACCAATTTGATTGATGTTTATATTTTCCTGGCTTTCAAAAATCCGTAAAATTTGATTATTTAATCGCGACCGGGAACGCGGCGAGGCAAGATGTGCGTGTACACAGTTGAGACCTCTACAGCGAAGTACTTTGAACTGTTTAAAGGTCTGCGCCTTATATAGGGGTTGTAGGGACAGCAGGGGTGAGAGAAATATGGCCGACAGTGGCTATTTACGAGCGGTGTTCAGCTTTAAGTACACAATTGAAAGCACCTCCTAAAATAATATTTCTTTGTGTAATACATATTGGATATATTTCTAGAAAAATTATATTTCTCTCACTTTCGTCTTAAGGCGCGTGTACATTAATAATTATGTACTGTACATTTTGAAAATTAATATCAACATTAACTAATCTATCATTTAAATCTAAAAAGCATAGACAAAACCAAGACATCCAGAACTAAACAAAAATAAAAGATTGTTAAATGAAAGACTAAATGTTTAATCATAATTGATTGTTCGATTAATTAAATCACCATTGAGCCCTGGGTGGCTCTTCCACCAAGGGGCTTACAAGCTCATCTTGCTTCCTTCGTTTTTTCATCACAACGGTGAAATCATCATCATCCCCGGGCGATGAAGGAGGAACAGGGAGGGACAGTATCCCCGATCACAGCCGACATCTTAATGTCGGCTGAATCTGCCATTGATCCACTCCCGGGATCACCACCGTGGCCCACCTGGCCACACTAGTTGTCAGTGGGATGGTCAGCTCTGGCGTTAGCCGGACCCTCCGAGGGACTATGGGAGTCCCCCGGCTGACCAGCCGGACCCGTGGGCCCCTCCACAGGCTTAATGACAGCCTGAGGGGGAGGGGACTTACCAACAGCGGGTACCTGGACCGCAGAAGCATAGCTTCTGGGTCCAGGGTTTACATGCCCATAAGGGCACTGGTGCCGCAATTCACCGACCCTCTTACATCTAAAACAGATACCATCATGGAGGGCCGGCCTGTAACCGACAGAAGACATCGGTGCCCATGCTGGGAGTTTCTTATCGCCCTCTCTCAATGAGAAGACCACCTCCTTACCCCAGTGGCAACATTGTTTTCTATCACATGATTGATGGCTTTAATGTCTCTCTGGGCTGCGAACACCCGGATGACATCTTCATTGGTCACCCATATGGGTAACCAATTGACTCTAGCCTTTACCACCAAGCAGCAAAAGTAAGGGTAAGTCCAGCGGACTTACTGTTCATGTGTCCGTCGATCTCGTTAACCTTCACACATTCTTCAGAAGTCACGTACCATACGTCTTGTCTCTACATAGTCTACACAGCCAAAACTCCACTGTCTTTGAAAATATCTAGTATCTTCCTCCTGTTGACAGACTGCGTCGCTGTTCGTGTCCTCTTCGCCGTTATTTGCAGAGTTCTTTCCTACATCCACGGCCGTAGCGCATCCCTTTTGCAGTTGGGGCAAAAGGTACATGTTTTCCAGTATAAGACTATAATTCTCATTTCGAACAAGAAATTAGGGGGAGTGGTTCTAGAGAAAAGGAATGAAATAACCTCGAGGACAAACATAAAGTATATACTAGTATATAAAAAAAAAATGAAAAAAATAGATAATAGAATTTATGGGTTTTTATTTAATGTTACATGTCTGTTTGAACCCTCACCTGAGCTGAAAGCTTAAGTGAGCTTTTCTGATCAATCCCTTCCGGCGTCCGTCTGTCTGTAAACTTTTTACATACAATGTATTTGACTTCTACTCCAGAACCACCAGGCATATTTGAACCTAACTGTGCACAAAGCATCCTTAGGTAAAGGGAATTTAAGTTTGTTAAAATAAAGGACCAAGTTCTCTTCCAAAGGGAGATGATTAAGAATTATTGAAAATTTGTTGGTATCTTTCAAAAATCCTCTTCTCAAAAATCAATTGGCCAGAAGCGCTGTAACTTGTGTGGAAGCATCCTCAGGTTGGTCTTGAAATCTATTGACTAAAAGCTTAAAAAATCTTTTCAAACCCCAACTGGCTAGAAAGTAGAGTAGATTCAAGTTATTTCAAATCATGATCCCCGTGGGTAGGGTGTGGCCACAATGAGGGGTCGAATGTTTACATAGGAATATATAGAGAATTGTTTAAGAAAAAATCTGATAAAAAAAACCGATTGGCCAGAAGCGCTGTAACTTGTGTGGAAGCATCCTCAGGTAGGGTAGATTTATGTTTGTTCAGTTCTTAATCCCGGGGGAAAGGGTGTGGCGACAATGTGGGAAGGGGCCATTTTTACATGGGAAAAAATTTAAATTATTCTTGTAAGCTTAAATGATATAATACATGGTTTAACTAATATACGACCATCTTGACATACCAGGTATTATTGATTCTCAGTTGATTATACCCTGGGCAATTTTTGGGCCCCAATAGAGCTTATAGATTTATAGGTTTCTAGATATTTGTTTATTATATAAGATCTTCTTGAAAACTGTTTATACTCATGTGATGTGACTTTGAAATCATCCTGTTCAAAAGTAACTCAATTTTCAACATATGATTATCTGAAGAAAATATTTTAAAATCTTTTTATACATGATCAATTCTGCTACATCGTCCAGATATATTTTGTATATGACCTCCATAAATCCTATTTCATAATGGCTATTGTTGCTCAGGTGAGCAATGTGGCCCATGGGCCTCTTGTTTGTGGTATCTAATCAACTGCAGATTGCATTGTGTGGGGTTTGTAGCCTCGAACTCAGATGGGATTTTCATGTCTTTCTCTAGTTTTTCGAGAACAGATTCTTCCAATTTTTGTAGTTTATCCTTCATGAACACCTCTTAAGGTATTGGGAGGGTGGCCGCTAGAAGGCTTGAGGTACAGATGAGAATTAGTGGGTTTGATATTCATCGAGACTGAACTTTATATATTTATCTTCACATATATATGTTTTCAAGATAATTGTAAATTTTGCGAGTTTAGATCTTCTAAAAAAAAACCCAAGATATGTTCGTAAAAACTTATGCCCCCTCCTTTTGAAACATCTGTGAAGAAACAAAATGGAAACTGGAAATAATTTAAATATCTGCAAAGAAAATGAACGGAAATTGAAAATAATTGGATTTTTACAAGTCCAAGGGGCATAACTCTGTATAAAATTGCTCGATCGTACCCAATATCGAACTTGACCTAGATATTATCATGATTAACCTGTATCAATATGTTTATCTTCTGCGAAGAAAATAAACGGAAAATGTTGTTGGACCGACCGACATATTGACAGACCGACAGATAGACAGCAGCAAAGCAATATGCCCTTCCTTCTTCGAAGGGGGGCATATATATTAATCTTCGTTTCAAAATTGAGTAATTTGCAATATTTGCCTCCATTGCGCTACGGTTGTGTCATCTGTAGAGGACTACCTTCAAGATGTCCATTTTTCAATGTTGCAAACCAAGAACAGATAGTACACTTTGATCTTAGCCAAAAGGCCGAGAAGCGATGCCCATCGCGGGCAATGGACCCGTTTTTGAAATAAAACCATTTTCAAATAAAGTAGTGTTTTATGTTCTGTTTTGTTCAATTCGCATCAGTAAGCCACCTCATCTCACGAACTCCTAAGAGACAGATGTTGTAGCGCATCATCTCATTCGTCACTTGTGCTGTTCTCTCTGCTTCATACATTGTTCTGGTGTTCCAAGTACCAATTCTGACGGCTTTCCTGGGTGTCAGACAGGGAATCAACCCTGCAGCTTCCTTTCGGCTTTCGTTGCACAATATCATTCTTCCTCATGAAGAAGGCCCAATCTGGCCTAGGGTATATTGATTTTGGTTTGTTGTTGATGCATCTGTAACAATTTGTTTTTCTAGGTTGAGTTGTTGGCCCTACGCAAACCTCTAAAGACCTCGAGGAAAGGTGGTTTGATTTTTGGACTTTCCTTCCTAGACTGTTTTCCATCCCTGAATGTTGAGCACAGTCCACCCATTTGGCTTTTTATATCGGTGTTTCCCTCACCTACCCTTTTCCATATGTTGGTATGGCCACAAGGCAGTGGAGGTTTGGAATCAGAGTTTTCCTTCTCTTAGATTAGCGGTCCTCCAAGACTGATGAGCCTCATCTACCTAAAGCTCTGGTTTTCAGGCGCCAGATAACTCGCCTTTGCCCCTTCTCCTATCAGTTTTAGCAGTTCCGCCGGGCTTGTTACAAGCCACACGAGCAGGCTAGGAGTTGGACTTGGTTGTCAGAGGCTATTAGAGGCGCAAGCCATGAGGAGCACTTTATAGGTGGCACGGGACAGTTTTTTTTATATAAGTCATTGTAGCCAGGGGATGTGTCTTCGGAACTCTGTAACTAGAATTTTCTCAGTTCCCATTCAGCACAAATACCTAGAAAATTACTAGTAAAAACCTGTAAAATTTTCTACATACTGGTTTTTATGAGATTTTGACCCTTTCATATTTTGCTTATTTTTCATGATTTTTCAGCTTTTTAGACCTCCCCCAGCTAATTCCCTGCAAAGGGTTGACCTTCCGTACCGTGTGCATGTTGCACTATCACATATCAGAAACTTAACGGTGTATAGTTTATAATGTCCCATCCACCTACTTTTCGTGTTATTTACCTCCCGTCTGTAACTTGCAATTTCACTGTGTAAAGTCAACACAACGGTCATAGCCGCAGGTTTCGCATTTTACTTCTGATTCTCATGTACCTAACATATGGGACCTACATATTGCCTATCAATTTTAACAAGAGACATCCCTCTAACTAATGATAATCATTAAAAACCATTTTATGAATTTTAGCAACACTCATAAGCCTTCAAGTACAGCAACCCTAAATTTTACAATAATATTGACGGGTACTTTATCCAAAACTGTCCCTTCCTACCACAGACAATGGGAGCTTATCCCCAATGCCACCTCTTGGCTATAACAATCTTTGGAACCATTTTTCTTTACAGTATCATTTTATTTTTATCGTTCAAAGTACGACAAAAGAATCCAATATGCTGCAGGATTCACTTTTCAATATTTTAACAAACAAGATAGCATCCGAAATGATGGAAAATATATTCCTGAATACACACATACATATTATAAATACATGTACATATACCATAACATACATTCATTCATCCAATTTAAACGAATGTTAAAATATTAAATGCGCAGATAGAGAGAGGCGGGATCGGGCGAGCGAGGGGGGGGGGGGGGTAGGAAGCTGCTATTATTTTGTTATGAAGTGGGCCGTTCCTGGAGGTACTGCAATACCAGGCCAACCCGTGGCGAGAGCGGATCAAGCCCCTGGCATCTTACCTCTGACCAAAAATCAGTTTAATATCGTAGTTCCCATGTAGGGAACGTATCTGATATTAAGCTGATAAGAACGGATACATAGTTTTTTGTTTAGCACGTTTAATTTCTTGTTGAAAAAAAAAGAATTTAGACGGCTTTTCATCGTTATCTAAACTTTCTGCTCTCGATCTAATAATTTTGAAACTGTATGTCTTTGATATGAAATTTTATCTCTTGTACTCTTTCAATATACAGGCCAGAATTATGATATTCATAATACTGTAATCTATGGCACGACTTTTCTTAATGCTTTATTATTACGTTTACCAAGAGTTTTTTTCTTACAATAATATACAGTAAAATTCCTAATTTGTTCTTTAAAAAGATCCCACAAATCTAAATCCATGTCAAATCCGTCAATTAATTCAACCCAGCATTTTCTAAAAGATTCAACAAATGTTTTGTCATGTAGAAGAGAATTATTAAATTTCCAGTATCCTGGACCAAAATTATACCAGTTTTTGTCTTGATTTTTAACATAACTGCACCGTGATCACTACAAATAAAAGGTAAGTTATCACAGGTAAGAATATCCTCAACTAATAATTTGGATATATAAAATCTATAATCTATCTAGTCTGCATGCCACTCTTGTGGAACACCATATAGTTTTTAATTTAAAGGAAAAAGAAATCTATATGCATCTAGTAATTGAAAATCATATATAATATTTTTGATTTTGTCGCTACCAGCGAGACTTAAAAGAGGGTAACCCCCTATTTTATCTAATTTGGTATTAAGAACACAGTAAAATCACCTCCTAAAATAATATTTCTTTGTGTAATACATATTGGATATAATTCTTCAAAAAATATACTTCTCTCACTTTCGTCATTAGGCGCGTATACATTAATAATTCTATATTATTAAATGTTATGTCTTTATAAACCATTCTACCTTCCAAGTCTAAATCATGTTTTGTTATTGTGATATTAGGATATATTACAACTATACCTACTCCTCTGCTTTTGTTGGAACCAAAACTAAAGTAACATTTGTCAGTCGAAAATAAAGATTTAAAGTTTTCTACATTAATAATATTATTAAAATGAGTTTCTTGCAAAAGAAGAATAGATATTTTTTTGGTCAGGTATAATGAAAAAAGCTCACTACGCGTCGGGCTATTTAAGGTTCCTCGACACACCAAAATTTTATTTGATGGATCGATAGAGAATCTTTCTTGAAATATGATTCCACAAAACAAAAATCAATATGGGCTTTCAGTTATTTTATATGATTTTTTGGGGGGTATTTTTTCAGTGAAATGGAAAAAACTGTTTTGATGACAAACAGGGTATTTTAGAGCTTAAAACTTGGTGTCAATGAATGTGTAATATAATTATAAATAAATACAAGCCAATGATCGTTTGGTCAAGTATTTAATTTTTAAATTTTTTTTTTTGGTCCTCCTGGTTGTCATTGGAAGGGTCGGCTGTGGCGTTAGCCGGACCCTCCTGGGGACCATGAGAGTCCCCGGCTGACCAATGGGACCCGTGGGTCCCTCCGCAGGCTTGCCGACTGTCTGCGGGGAGGAACCTTGCCAACAGGCCCTTCCATCCGCTTACCACCAGGTACCACCTGGGCCGCCGTAGCATAAGTACGGGGTCTAGGATGAGGCATAGAGCCTCCATGGCACTGGTGCCTTAGATGGCTAACCTCTTCACATCTGAAACAGACAGTAAACATCGGTGCCCATGCACTGATGTGAAATTAGGGAGGTGTCTCTGCACTCCCACTCTCATGGAGTAGACCACCTCCCTTACCCCCTTTGCTATGTCTCTGTCCATCACATGTGCGATGGACTTGACGTCCCCCTGGGTTCTGAACACCCGGAGGACTTCATCGTTGGTAAAGGGTAACCAATGAACTCGTGCCTTCACATTTTGTCGCATGCTGCGAAAATCAATGTAAGTCCCACGGACTTACTGTTTCATGTCTGCCCATCGAACTCACTAACCGTATGTGCATCCTCAAAGGTGACGTACTAGATGTTTTGCCTCTCCATATTCCACACCGCTAACACTCCTCGATCCTTAAAAATGTCCATTAACATTCGTCTGTTCATAGACTGCTGGGCCGCACGAATCCCTTTCACTTCCACTCTCAGGGTCCTCTCCATCATCTGAAGGGGGGTATCGTCCAGATCCGCATATCCGATTGGGTCAGTTGAAAAGAACAGATACAATTATATATAGAAAAATTCTTAATTTGTTCTTTAAAATGATCCCACAAATCTAAATCCATGTCAAAACCGTTAATTAAATCAACCCAGTATTTTGTAATAGATTCAACAAATGTTTTATCTTGTAAAAGAGAATTATTAAATTTCCTGTATCCTGGACCAAAAGTAATACCAGTATCAGTCTTAATTTTTAACGTAAATGCATCGTGATCACTACAACCAAAAGGTAAGTTATCACAGGTAAGAATATCATCAACTAATAATTTAAATAGATAAATCTATCTAATCTACTACAAGACACTGTTGATGAAAACCATGTAGTTTTAACATTAAAAGGGAAAAGAAATCTATATGCATCTAGCAATTGAAAATCATACATAATATTTTTAATTTTGTCGCTACCAGCGAGACTTGAAAGAGGATTACCATCTATTTTATCTAATTTAGTATCAAGAACACAATTGAAATCACCTCCTAAAATAATATTTCTTTGTGTAATACACATTGGATATAGATCTTCAAAAAATATATTTCTATCACTTTCGTCCTTAGGCGCGTATACATTAATAATTATGTACTGTACGTTTTGATAATTAATATCAACATAATCTAAGTCTAAGAAATATTTGTCAACTGTAATGTGAGGATTTAATATAACAATACCTATTCCTCTACTTTTATTTGTACCAAAACTTAAATAACATTTAGGATTTAATATAACAATACCTACTCCTCTACTTTTATTTGTACCAAAACTAAAATAACATTTATCTGTAGAAAATTGAGATTTAATGGTCAGTACATTATTACTATTAGAGAAGTGAGTCTCTTGTAAAAGAACAATAGAAAACCGACGAGAGAGTGAGAAAAGTTCAGAACGCGTTGTGGGATTTAAAAGACCATTACAATTGAGAGATACAATATTAAGAGCCATTGCTATTGAATGTATAAGTAAGAAGCAAAAATCACGAGCACGGAGGTGATTTCAATTCATGAATACTGAAAAAGAACCCACACGAACACAAAAAGGAAACACGTATATAGACGAAACCAAACAAAAACAACAGAGAATTACAAACGAAAACAAGAAAAACTAAACAAAAATAATACATTGTTAAATGTAAGATCATAACTGATTGTTCAGTCACCTTTGAGCCCTGGATGGCTCTGCCGCTAAGGGGCTGACAGGCATATTCCGTTTTCTTCTTTTCGTCGACACGAGAGTGAAATCATCGAAGTCGTCTTCCTCCTCGAGCGACGAGGGAGGAACAGGGAGGGACACCTTAGTGTCACCCCACGGGAGGGACAACTCAGTGTCCCCCCTCTGATCAACTTCATCTAACTCATCAGCTGACATCTCAATGTCGGCCGAATTCGCCACTGATCCAGTATCGGGATCTCCACCGTGATCCACACTGAAGAGAGACCTCAATAGAGACCTCTCCCTGGGGATCACGGTGGTCTGCCACATCCTCTTGTGACTTTTCAGCAGGGGGCTTTATTACCTTCAATCGAAGTGAAATATGGGAGATATTTCTGATCCCATTGATCTCATTGACATGATTAACTCTCGCACTCCTATGGCTATACCGTCATGGTCTGTAACATGTTTAATACTTTTTAGGTCACCTGAGTAAACTTAGGTGACCTATTGCTATCTCGTCCGTCGTAGTGCGTTAACAATTAACATTTTTAACTTCTTAAAAAGTACATGGCCAATTGTTTCCATTTTTGGTGTAAAGCATCTCTATGGTAAGAGGAATGTAAATTGTGAAATTGGTGGCTCTACCACCCCCAGGGTGCCACAGGTGGGGCCAATATGCAAAAAACAGCCAAATTTTCAAAAATCTTCTTCTCTACTCCCACACATGTGAGGAAAAACCTGATTGCATGGTTATGATGTCCATGAAGCCCTCTACCAAAATTGTGAAATTCATGGTCCCGGGTCAGGGGTTCAGGCTCTAGGGTGGGGCCAATATGGCCATATAGT
>WFKH01003881.1:13773078-13816887 GCA_016163765.1 Magallana hongkongensis | reverse complement strand
CCCGCGACCTGGGGGGGGGGGGGTCCGAGGCATATTTGTGATAATTTTACTATATAAATTTTCATTTTCAGGGGGGGGGAACCGGACCCCCCCGCCCCCCCCCCCCTCTAGATCCGCGCATGTGAAAGAGTTTGTTTTAAAAAAGTTAATATGATACGAATTATCTTATACACTTAAATGCGATGTATTTTTATTTATTTCTTCTTTTTTCTGATTGACAAAAACATACTTAGAAACAAAAAAGGAAAGATTAATTAGTGTTTTGTACTCATGTTTGATTGAAAAAAAAACCCACCTTACTCTCCGTTTCATTTAAATCCATACAATACGAGTGATTAATCCAAACACTTCATTAGTGCTGAAATTATTACTTTTGCGATGACAAAAATATTCTTATATGCGGTCCCTATTGAAAGTCTTTTAGATCTATGCATTTTTGTCAATATCCCATTTATTTAAATCATATTCAATGGTCATGGCCTATTTTCAAGCACTAAGTCTCATAGATCAACCATTGTCTTGGCAAATATCATCTATATACATGTACTTTGTAACCAGAGGCGTGTTCAGCAGAGTGGGTGCTCGCGAGCGCTCGCCAAAATTTATGTTGCGGGTAAAGGTGATTTTGGCGAGCGCTCGCGAGCACCCGCTCTACTTAACACGCGTCAGATGTATACTATTAGTAAATGTCGCTTTTTAGAACATGCACTGAAAAGTCTTGCAAAACGCATTAAAAAAAGACCATATATCAATCCTTAAAATACTTGGATAAATGCGTGTATTTGTAGATATATATTCTGCATTATATTACCTCATATGTACAAAAAAATTAAGAAATTAGAAAATTATATAAATTGTTCATACATGCACATACATATAAAAGATATCCTTTTTTTAGTTATGCTGATTCATCTATAAAGGCACAAGTTCCACATATAATTCACATTTCTTTAAAAAATGTTTTTAAAAATATATTGGTTGTCTGTTATTCTCCTATCGGTCATAATAACTTCGATCTCTTGACCTTGACCTTCGATGAGACGACCGATCATAGTTATCATAGTCTCGCACTCTTTCGCGATAGGGCGGGGGATCGCTGTAACGAGATCTCCTGCTGGAATGCCTATACGATCTCTCCTCGTCAGAAAAATCAATGTCGTCATAGCTATGGTCCATGTATCTCTCACGTGATCGGCTGGGTCGCCGTTCTCTCTCGCGATCATCGTGATATCTATGTCGCTCCCGATGACTACCGCGATGACCACTTAATCGATCATCGTCACTGTGATACTCCCGTCTACTTCCGTTCCGGTGAGCCTCCTTCCTCTTTGAAGACTCCCCTCTATGGCTGCCACGATTACTGACGAGTCGGGCGTCGTCACGTGTATTGCGGGGGTCTCCCATGTCTCGTTTTCTGTGGGGACGGTAATCGATGTCGTCTCCCCGATTATCGTAGGAGCGATGTGACGTCGTTTGATGACCTGTGTGGGACTTGACCTGGTAGTCTTGTCTGCTGCTGGCGTGGTTTGACTCGGCGTCATCTACAGGCGGGTCATAGCGACTAGAGAGCGTGGGACCTGGAACGACCAGAAAGTCAATGTGTCATGATACATTACACAGGTCTAGGATTCAGTCATTCATTTGAAATTGGTTCAAATCAGTTATGGACTTAAATATCTTATTATTCATTGTAAGTTTACGATTAAGTTATACCTTTTTCTATCAGTAAATCACTAGCTGCTCATGCTTTTTTTTTTAAATATGAAAATCTACAATATATTATTGTTACTCATCTATGCCTCTTTGTTGGGCTTTTTGGAAAAGTACATGTTTTGTCTTTTGTATATATATTTTTTTATAAGCTTTACCTATATGCATTTTCATCTGTGCGCGCCGTCTGATCTGCTTTTCCGAATATTTCCTGCAGCAGACGATGATGATGATCAGTATGACAATAAAAGCTATGGCTCCGATACAGATGCCGACTATTGGACCAATTATTGGGCAGCAGTAGCGATTCAGAGCGGGCCCGCAGCAACCAAAAGCACAGTACTGCAGGTTCCGGTATATATCTCCGGCGCTGTAGACTCCTCCTGAACTTGTGTAACATTGTTCTGCATTCAATCCTAGAAGAATTCGTGAAATTCATGAAGTCAAAACTTCCTTGTATTTATTTACGATATCAACATCCATTTTTTTTTATCCTATCGAGACGCTTTCGATGATATGTTGACGTCACATGTACCAATTTGAAAATGTAGACCTTTGTTTGGTCTTCAATGCAAATGAAAAGTTAGTGATCTTCATAAAAGGGTGTCTACATATATAATTTGACACGCAGCTGGTCCAATAAATCATTTTTCACACACCCCAACTACCATTTGGGACATGCGATGACCCATGATTGAGCCGTACATGCAGGTCATTAATTTGGAAGTATAATATGTGTGTATTTTTCTTGGTTAAATCGGTTTTTCACTTGGCCAACACACTAAACAGTTTAACAGCAAATAAATGCAGGAAGTCATTTATGAAATTAATGCAGAACTTGCCAGTCAGACGGGAAACTTCAGACAATAAAACATCGCAATTTGATCAAAAAGTAAGTAAATATAGACTTTATTTTATAACAATTTTACATATATATATACTACGTGTACGTGCTTTATAAATATGTTTTGAGTTTGTGTCTATTTCAGTATACTTTTCCAATATATCAAATTTATATTATATTATAAATTTGTATGATAATTTATTATTTGTAAATCGTTTGGTTACAAGCTGCGTATTGCAAAATATCGTTTTTATCGTAATTTTTTTTCATAAACATTAATGATAACCATAATCGCTATAATTTTCCTACATCGTCGTGGCTAGCAGCTAGTATTTTCATGCCCATATTCATGTAGACTAGTACTATTTCCTCAATGTATAATATATGCATACCAAATACAGAAGTCACAGAGTCATTCAGACTTACGACGCTAAATGCATTTTGAAATATCTAAAAACAAATGCGTGGAATTAGCGACTTATTTCGATCTTTATCGTTCGTTGCATTACAAGAAATACACTTTTTAAATTTTAAATTATGCACATGTAAACATAAAAAAAAAATGTCTTACCTGTGACAAAGTAGGCCACGATGACCAGTATTTCGTACATATTTAAACTATGGGCTAGTTAATACGGATTGTTGTCAAATGTTATTCTGTAAAAAGCAACAAGAAAGACAGTTAAGTTGCTTAAAATTTCCAAATTACGGGACATATACCGAACAACAGAGACGCTTACTAATGTATACATTCCGCCATTTTACGACAGGTAAAAATAATCAATAGAAAGGGACCTTGTCAAAAGTTGTCGCTTAAGTAGCCCTGGGATGTATTACTGCAACGTACGGAACTCATTCATCAACTATTTTCAAAACAATAAAGCTAAAATTGAATTACACAGATCTAGAATATTTACCATTTTACTATAATGATAAGCTGAACCTGAAAAAAAAAACAATCTTTCGTTCAGTTATTATTTTTCGCGAACGGTTATCCGTAGATTCCAAAGTCATTTCGGAAATAAAAAGTTGGTCCGGTTTACCGTGCATTTAGTCACTCCTTAGATGGAAAGATAACTTTTTTACACTTCAACGTTTTTCTTGGATACACAAATTTTTTATCGATATTGGATGCTGGGTTTTACAAATATGGAATATAATTGACAATGGTAAGTGTGAATCATATATTTCCCCTGGATTTGGATGATTTTGCCCCATTATGCTACACGTAAGTTCTGTAACTTTATAATGGGGATAAAACTTGAGAAATGTCTCCCGGACGGTTGTTGACACGCTCCATCGGAGGACTAAGGAGGGCGAGATTGGGAAGAGGTGTCAACAATGGTCATCGGGGAAGATTTAATCTATATGCTATGTTATAATGTTTAGGGCATGTAAAACCTACACTTAGTTTTGGGTGTCTGATATTGATAGACGTGAAGGCGTGAACCGTGTTATACATATGTACTATGGACACTCGTCGATTTTCACATCAACGCCATCCCTCAAAATAATTAAAATGCAACCAAAAACAAGGGGGGAATATTAGAATAAAAAAGTTCTAAAGTATTTATTTTATAGTATCCTGGCGTCATTAGTTTCCGATAGTCTATACTAACACTAAACGCTGCCTCTAATGACTTTCTCTTTAGTTAACAATTTTGAAACTATATCATTTTTAACTTCAGATATAGCATCACAATTGCCAAAACTAAATAAAAAAAAAGTTTTCATCATATGCAGTTTCTAGGTATAAAAAAAATTGAGGCGACATTTGACTAATGATAATGAGCGTCATATGTTTCTGATAGTATGATTCATCAAGAAATTTGTTTAGATGGGGAGCCCCTTTAATATGGATAATGTTCAAAAGAACGTGTGCAAGGTCCTCCTTGGATTACTAAGTCTTGTAGATGTGGAGGTTAGACCGTATTCATCACCAGCACCAGATAGCTCTGTTGGTAGAGCTACTGACGAGTTATAGGGGGCTGGGTTCAAATCCAAGTCTGGTCCATCATTATTTGTCCCTTCTCGTTACATTTGATGCCGTGACTAACTCCTGCCAGCAGAAGAAACCTGGAATGCTGATCATTCGTGGCCTAAGATCATTTAAGTGGGGAAGAAAGACTGTCAGATCTGTTCAATCACCAGCTCCAAATAGCTCAGTTAGAGCACCTGACAAGAAATTCAGGGGCCAGGGTTTGAATCACAGTCTGGTCCCTCATTATTTCTCCCATCCTGTTACATTTGGTGCAGTGACCAACCCATGTAACTGGCAGGTTAACTTCTGCAAGCAGAGCAAACCTGGGATGTAGATCTTTGAGGGTCTTGAACATTTAAGGGGGAGGAGTAAGACGGTCAGACCAATTGGATCATCAGCACCTTATTGTTCAGTTGGTAAAGCACCTTCCTAGAAATTCAGGGGGCCCAGGTTCAAAATCCAGTGTGGTCTATCATAATTTCTCCCCCTTTAACAACTCTCAACATGTAGCTATTGCACATGTTGAGAGAATCATCATGATTATGATTAACCACCTCATCATGGCTCATATCTGGTAATTAAAATAATTCAGGCATGGTTACCGAAGAAAAGATGTGAATATGAAAATGAAGAGCAGGTGAAAATTTTAGTTAACACAGTGCTATATTAAGCTTTTATCAGATGCTCTTTCTAACTATGTTACATGTATGTTGTTATAACATTAGTACATGTAGTCACCAAGTGTCAAAAGGAAACAGGTTTTGGGCACTACCACCAAGTGAGTGAGTGCATATATGCATGAATCTGGCTACTAGCCTTAGAGGTTTTTCTATTGGGTAAATCTCTGAATTTCTCATAGTATATCTGATTCAGTTGAAATTTCTTCGATGTTGTTAAGATTATGAGTGATTTTGAAATTTCATATATATATATATATTTGTCTTCAAGAACCAGACTGTTGACACTAGTACCTGCTTTTGCTAGGTGTAGTAGTACGTACATAAATTAACTAAATACGAGGGTCAATCAAAAAATACAAAGACAATGTGGCTGTCTGTCATATATTTTTCTTAAAATTCAAAACTAACAGATTAATCTGTGCGCCAACACTTATTTTATTGATATACGAAGTTTCACTCCATTTGATGAAAAGGTATTTTTGTTACCCGATTTTAAAAACAACATGTTTTGTCACCACGGCGCACGGTAACGTTCAAAACATGGCGTCAATATGACGCACGCAGAGTTAATAGAAATACCCAGTCTTTATTTCACGCTTAGTCTCTTGTGCTTTTTACCTTACAATTTAAAGCGGCACTATACCACTTGACATCCGATTTGTTCACATTTATTCGAGAATCATATGTTAGTTCTTCGAAGTTTTCAATTTTTACCGTGTGTCTATTCGTTTACAGTAAGGAAAACCCCTAACTTCAGATGACGTTAATTATTCTTTTGACAAAATATTTACAGATATTCTATTTTCTTTCGGGCTATTTGTTGTCCGAAATACAGTTACCACCACGCCCACAAAATGTGTGCAAATAATTTTTGACATATTTTTCACACCATTGAACATTTTCACAGTTTGTTTAGGCTTTTTTCCGAGTTAAATCAATACTGTTTGTATGTCTCGTTGCGCTGTGACGTCCGGCGACGTTAACGTTTTTAGCCAATTTTAAAGAAGACCATCTGTCTTTAGTAACTGATTTCTTTTAAATGAAACAATATATCTCGTCATTATTTGATACATAACACGGCATGACAATACTTAATTTGAGGTTTCAATTATGTTTGGTATTAAGCCCAGTTTATAGAAATATTACTTTCGACATTATATGGTTAATTGTTGATATCACACAAATTTTGACCGTGCGCCGTGACCTTATTTTTGCAGGATAAAATTTTGAATAATTCTTAGAAACAAGGGAATATATTTAATTTTTTTAGTTCAAATTATTTGAAACTATTGCTAAATTATGTCTACCAAATTTAGTAATAATATGACGTTAAGTAAATTAGCTATGGTAAAAGTCTTCGTATTTTTTGATTGGCCCTCGTATATTATTTTGTTTATTTCTAAATTCATTGGGTTCGTTATTCATTTTCTCTTTCATCTATTATAAAACGTAAATTCTTATTGGCCAATTCTGTTAAAAGTGTTCACTATTGTTTAAACAAGTATATAAAACTGAGCACATTCATGCTCGGGGCTTCTTCACTGAGCCTTGCATCAAGGTATAAAGTTGCCCTCCTTTTTCTTTTCTAAGCTGACTCAAATTCTTTATATTTTTATTTTGGGAGATTATTTTTGTTCTTTAATTTTTCGTTATTTATTTTGGTTGCTAAAGTACACTAGCTCCTCATCATAATTTAATTATTATTTATAAATAAATTATTTTCGACTTATCAACTTCTTCTGTTTTTCTTCTTGTTATTAGCCTTAACAGGCATACTCAAAATTATCTGGGTGAAATATCATGTAAAAACACAACGTGAAGTCAAAATATATTATATACAGTAGTGAAGAAGATAAAACTACTACACTAGGTATAAAGCCTTACAGTTTAGGTGCAACAGATGGGGGAGTTGATAATTTTAAGTGGTGAAAAATTAAAGTGTAAAACATCATCTTACAGAAGAAGCTGTACACTGGTACAATGATGAGTCCTGCACAAAATCATGTAAAATACAGGAAATACTTAGGTGGTGTTTGCACAAATTTGTCAGAGGAAAGGAAACACAGAACAAAGAAATTTTTTGTTGCAACATTTTGAACGGAAATATTCACTTTACAAGTGAATGAACTAAATCATCTATATTTATTTAGTAAAATGAAACATTAAATTCTTCCCCTGAAGTGTGACATGAAATTTGTCACCTAAAAGCCTTGGTCATCAAAAAGTTCAATTTGAAAAATACTGATCAAACTGCAAGACCTTAGACCATTACTATAATCAGTTGAAATGTTTGCTCTGCATACAAACCGTCATTAGTGCTATATTTGATAGATTCTGGATGAAAGAGGGATGCACAGAGAAAGAAGCAGAGAGAAAGAGAGAGAAAGAGAGAAATTGATTAACCCCTTACACAGAGAAAGTGGCCAAGAGAGAAGGGGGAGGGGAAAAAAGCCAAGGTGTAGCTTGATAAAACAGGGAGTTTCTAGTTAGTTTCTAGACCATGGGTGTCACATTCCGTTTGATTATAGAAATCTTAATTGCTGATGGCCTATGTGATATACACCATATTTTACTTCTTACATAAATACCTGCAATTTTGGCATTTACAGTGTGTTTGCTCCATGGCTTTTTATCTCCTGCAGTGCATTAATTGCTTGGTATTTGCATATGAAAATGTGTGTTAGCACTCTTTTAGACTTCATGAATGTTTTACAGTTATAATGACAGTCATAAAGAAGATGTTCATTGCGCGCAAGTCTTGGGTTCAGAAAGGACAATATTTCTGGGTTAATGACACCAGTTGACTAAGCCTTTTGTCACTGAATCTTAAATCTGACAAGCAGAGCAGTGGTGTGTTCTAATCAGCTGTATAGAGATGCCTTCACAAAGTAACAATTCAGTGTGACAAAAACTGAGCATTACCTAGGTAACCCACTGGTTACTTTCTGAAAATGGATATTTCTGTCCACAGTTTTAAAAGAGTTCTAAGCTGTTGTGGAGATTTTCTGTGTCTATTTACAGTCAGTGTTTGTAAGTATCCACCTTGGTGACTAAAACTGGAGATTTATAAGTATACAATGATGTGGAGATTTCTGCAGATGGTTACTTAATGAATTAGGATTTTAGATGGGTGTCTGAGAGGTGGATAGTATTAATGTAGAAGTGGCACACTGAAGCTAAATTGTCTATCCACAAGTACTGAAAGTTAGTACGGTATGTATAACACTGTCTTAAATGTGGATATTATTTTCTTTCCACAAGTATTGGCAGTTAGTATTTAGAAGCATAACTCAGATGACTGTCTGAGACAGAGATTTCTGTCCACAAGTACTTTAATTTAGTAGGTATTTACAGAATATAACTCAGATGACTGAGACAGAGATTTCTGTCCACAAGTACTTTTAGTAGGTGTTTACAAAACATAACTCAGATGGCTATCTGAGATACAGAGATTTCTATTCACAAGTACTTATACAGTGAGTATTTACAAGTACACGGTACACACTGAGGACTTGGATGTTCGGGAGGATTATGTTTGAAACAGGAAGAACTTCCTTGTTTTCCGGTGAAGAGAGGATGCCTTGTGTTAGGTGTGTGTTTATTTGAGCTGGATAATTTTTGGTGATGAGAAGAGACATTGTTTTAGGTGTATGTAATCTATGTGAGATTGATAATTTTTTTTATCTTGATGCTTGTGGTAAGGTGGGGGAGCGTCTGACCCTCACTGCTTAATTTCTTAGGAGTTTATTCTCTCTTCCCTACAGGTATTCTAGCATGCAGAGTTTTAATAGTATAAATGGTTCTTACTTGTACATACATTTACTGAAAAGAACATTGCATGCAAACAAAAAGTAAAAAAAAAAAGTAAAAAAAATGCAAACAGTAAACAAAAATGCCAAGTAAATTTATATGACATGTCCATTATATTTAGGAATAAATTAAAGGAATATCAATGAATCCAATATGTCAAAGATATTTGATCGGAGATAAATTTTGCATTCTTGACAAAGAATTGACAGGAGTGTTTATAAGACATATATAGAAATTGAAAGCAAAATGCATTTAATCCATAGAAGTTGTCAAGTTGATTGCCAGAATTCGCCAATAAGTAATGGGAGTGATTTTATGATTCAAAAAGGCGAAATAAAAATGGAACTTTGTAATGTGTAATGAATTGATGTTTATCAACCTAAATACTGGACTTCACTAATTTAAAATGCATGTAATGCCAACATTCAATCCCCTCTATTCATTTTTCATAGTAAACAGATTAAGTCATTCCAACCAGATTTAATTGCTTAGCGAGACATCTTCTGATTGTCTGATCTATTATTTAATCATTGGCAAATTCTCAAAACTTACAGAATGACTTGTTAACCATACTAAATTGTCTTTCATTTCCATGTAACAAATATGTACCCATCAATGTTCTAAGAAGTGGATTCTATATACATGTATAATTATAAATATATATATGATATTACAAACTGTTAAATCATTTATAAACATTTAATGCATGTTCTTTATTATTGGCCTTGTTGACCATCATCCACTTAATCGTACAGGTAATATATATACCCTTATAATTGATCAATTCATTTTGCCAGATAATATTGAACATCAAATCCTTTCATTACTAGGGATAATTCCACCGTTGAAATGAATAGTTTCATTACTAGGGATAATTTCACTGTTCAAATGAATTGTTGTCACACAAAGATATCAGTTTCCAGTATTATGCAATGCAACACCTGCCTCGATGAGGTCACCATTAACTCAACTTTTGCCCTCACTCATTAACAGGTGCACAAGTTCCCTGTGAGTGTATGATATATGTTATAATTGATTTAACCATATTAATATGTTATACATGTACTTACAAACCCATCTGTTTCCTCTTTATTTTGATCAAGTGCCTTATTTACTGTATCATGGTTAAAATGGGTGTGCTATGCTGTCCAGAGGTATAAATTACATTTGTTTATATATAGCTGCAGGTCTGTAGCTCCCGATCTGAAAAAATTTGGATGGATGACTGGTCGGATGGACGACTGGGTGGTCCATCCGAATTTTTTCAGACCGGGAGCTACAGACCTGCAGCTAATAGCAACCATGATTGCAATTTCAGCTATAATACGTAATTTTGATTCTTGTTTAAAATTTAGGGTTTTTTTTTTTTGTATTTTTTCACAGTTGTATATACGTATACTGTATACATTTCAAATCCAAACTGTGAGTGTGTCGGTGGTTATTCACGTTATTACAGAATTAAGTTAATGAAAGATGCTCTCATTATATCATAATGTGAGAGACAGTAGGTTTATTAAGAGACGGTAGGTTTATTAAGAGACGGTAGGTTTATTAAGAGACGGTAGGTTTATTAAGAGACGGTAGGTTTATTAAGAGACGGTAGGTTTATTAAGAGATGGTTGGTTTATTAAACTCAACAGATTAAGGCATTCATTACCGTGGTCTCTTTATTATAAAGAGTAGAATTTTCAGTGTCTGCATCTCAGACTGTTGGAGAAGACAGTATATCTACCAGTGGTATATACTTACCAGGGTGCATATAATGCATGTGCTGGTAAGTTGTATATGTATTTTTTTAGACTATCAGTGCCATAGTATGATGTTGAGATTAGCTGTCTTTAGGGCACATGATTGTGGCTGTAAGATTGTCTATGCTTTATATAAAGAATTAGTATGCTTATATTGATGTAGGTCATGCATGTAGGTTATTTTAAAAAGTCACAGATTTTTCTTGATTTTCTGGAGGCTGAATTTTGAATAACAACAAGGTTTGAAAAGCTGCTAATTTATTGTATTGAAGTCACTTTGTTGAAACACCTGGAGCATTTGTAAAACAATTTCATTATCTGTGTATGCTGTTAAGATATGTGAATGAAAACAGGGCAGTGGTATAGAAAGAAACATTCTGTCAAAATGAGATGCATGGAATGTTGAAAAAGAATTTCTTCCCTTGGTCATTCAACAAACTCATCCAGGGTTCATTGTTTTCTGGTATACATATAGGCAGTATGGATGCATATTGAGATACCAACTTTAAGGTATCCGATCCATATTAGGACCTAATTTTTCTAACCTTGAATATCCATCATGTATTAAATACTCTGGTATTAATTTAAAGCATTTTAGAGTAGAAAAAGATTTACCGAGAGAAATTTTAAAAAATATTATTAACTAAGCAGTAATTAATTAATGAAGATTGCATTAATGTCTATGGGGACAAGCACATTTTTTAAAATAAAAATATAAATATTAAGAATATCAATAAATGCTTCGGTGGAAATATGCATTTCATCATTAGGAATACAAAAAGTATTGAAAATAAATTTTATACCGTATATATTTTTTAGAATTAATTTTTATAAATGAAAAGCAAAGGGGAGCAACTCTTCATAAAAAGGAAAAGGTCATTTATTAGGACACATTCTGCTCTTACATACTTACACTTAAACATGAAAATTATGTCCAAGTATACTAAGTATGAAGCCCATATATATCTGTTATGCATCCAGATTCATTGAAACTGGGGCTATTATGGATCGGATACCTTAAGACAATTAAAGTGGATGTCCTCAAAAGCTCTGGAAAATAGACTACAGATATGATATTTTTATTGTACACCTGGTTTTCTGTAGTGCACAGTACTGTTGAATAGTGAAGTGCTCTGTTCTGTAGTGTACTGTACTGTTGAATAGTGTAGTGCTCTGTTCTGTAGTGCACTGTACTGTTGAATAGTGTAGTGCTCTGTTGTGTAGTGCACTGTACTGTTGAATAGTGTAGTGCTCTGTTCTGTAGTGTACTGTACTGTTGAGTAGTGTAGTGCTCTGTTCTGTAGTGTACTGTACTGTTGAATAGTGTAGTGCTCTGTTGTATAGTGTACTGTACTGTTGAATAGTGTAGTGCTCTGTTGTGTAGTGTACTGTAATTTAGCGCACTGTCCTGTTATATAGTGTACTGTAGTGTGGTTTACTGTACTATAGTGTAATGCATGGTATTAAACAATCAAATTAAAATTTTAATTAGATTGGGTATTAAAGTGTAGTATATATAGTGTTACTGTAGTGTGCTGTACTGTGGTTTACTGTACCATAGTGTAGTGCATGGTATTAAAATGTAGTATATAGTGTTGTGTACTGTGCTGTATTGTACTATAGCATAGCATAATATGCTGTAGTGCACTATACTGTAATGTACTCTACTGTGCAAATACTGTAGTGCACTGTTATTACTACTGTACTGTTATTAGTGCTGGATCTGTAAAATTCTGTTGTGTATAGTACTAAAGTGTATTAATAGTGCACTTTGCTGTAGTTTACTGTTACAGTAGTGTCCGGTACTGTATTAGTCAGTTTCATGTACTGGTCTTACTGTGTTAGGCAGTTGATGTACATTATTAAACTGGGTTGTTTTTTTTTGTAGACCCCCCCTGCTGTAATGTGATGCTGTGAACACTCCAGCGGTATGGGGTCAGCCCCATCAGAGAGACACAAGTTCTATCTTCTCCATGACCTTCTTCAGACTCGTCACACTCTGTTGGGAAATACTCACACAGTCCACATCCTCCGTGGACCGGCCGGCAAACTCGGAATCAAACTTTCAGTACTGGTGAGTTCTACAACAGTCTCGCAGAAGTGCTGTAATATAAAATGTACAGATCTTAGGAAAAACTCAGGACCTTTTGAGAGAGAGAGAGAGAGAGAGAGAGAGAGAGAGAGAGAGAGAGCAGATATTGCTCAACACTTGAAACTCCCTTTGCTTTTAAAAAATGGGAGTTGGACAAATCTATGTTAATGACATCAAGCATGTGTTAAGTGTTTTACATCCATAATTTAATGCGAACAAAACTTGACCTAAAAATTGCAAAGACAATACATTGTATTTAACCCACGGTATAGTGTTATCTAAGGGCAGAGATTTTACTGTGCATGATCACTTATCATGTATATATTAATAAGACTTTGTATTAATTTGAAATAAAATAAAAAGCACCAAATAAAAAAAAAGAAAGAAAAAAAATGAGAACAAATTATAACATTTTAAAATTAAATGATTTAAATTTATTACACTAAGAGCCTCCATAGAAAGCATTTTTCTCTTGGGATTAACATATTGCATGTACAGTTTACTATCATAAATAACACTGATATTTTAAGAAACTTGATGCTTTTAATCTGACACATAGCTACACCTAATTTTTGACATCACATTTATGCCACGCTTTATCAAGGTAACACTGGAATGTGATAATAAAAATTAACAGACTGTGGTTTACACTTTAACAAACATGGCAGTAACTGACAAGCACTTTCTTATATGCTGTTAGATTATCAGCAGTTATATGAAGTGGGAGTAAATATTTAATTTTTAGAGCTTGCACAAGAGGATACTGGAAGTAAAAAGGGGACAGATGCTATGGGGAAGTCATGTGCATGCCGACCCTCGGCTGTGTGCATTGTGTATGAGGGCTCTTGGGACAAAAGAGGTTGCACAGAAACTACTGCAGTGATTCCAGCTGTGATCAAACAGTAGCAGCTGGGATATAGGGAGAAATAAAAATTATAATTAAAAGAGGATCTTTAATATAATATTAACAAATGATTTTGATAATTGACATGTATAAGCATACTGAGCCAATTTACATGTAATCAATAAATTACATAATGGTAAGACAAAACGAACATTTTTGTTGGGTGACTTTCTCTACTCTCACATTCAAAGCATTTACAATCCTATTTACGGGTATACTAAAGAAGGACAAAATATGTCAAAACATGATGAAAATTCATGTATACACCAATCTTTGCTGGTCAACATGGTCAAGTATATGAATTGTATCCCTCGTCTACGAATCTGCCCATCGGTGAGCAAAGACAGCATAGGCCCAAAGATTGTGGGTTGTTTTTATCAAAATTGATAATGTGATTGAATTTTTGATTCTTTGTTTTTATTAACCGGGTTTTCCAAAGGAAAAATCCGGATATTGAAATGGTGAAAATGGCGGGCGGGTGGGTGGGCGGTCGGGGGGGCGGCTGCCAAAAGGGTACCCTTATTGTACGGATAACTCCTCCTACAGTTTTCAAGATAGGAAGTTATTCTTTTGCAGATGAATTGTACATATATCAGAGGTGTGCATATTGCTAGGATTTTGATTTCTGATTATTTATGAAAAAAATACTAGCTGTTGAACTTAGTCATTTTTTGGCAAAATATTGCATATAGGGTACCCCTATTGTATGGATATCTCCTCCTACAGTTTTCAAGTTAGGAAGTTGTTCTTTTGCAGATCAATTGTACATATATCAGAGATGTGCATATTACTTGGATTTTGAGTTTTGATAATTTATGAAAAAAATACCAGCTGTTGAACTTGGTCATTTTCTCGCAGAATATTGCGTTTAGGGTACTCCATTTCTCTGGATAGGTAGTGTTTATCAATTCAGGGTTGACATGAATTATGGATACATTTCACATAAAAGAAAACCCAGTTTGCTGTCACATTGACAGCTTTTCACATGTTTTCATTCTAAGAATACAGAACAATCTGACTGATTTTACAATGCGCAAAAAAGTAAAATGTTTTAGATGATCCATGTTTTTTCATGTCTGTAATACATGTTAATTTTTATGTGATTAAAATCATGCACAAATAATGTACATTTCAGAGTTTTGGTGATTCAGAGACATTTTGCATTGTGACCAAAGTAAAACCAGAGTGCCAGCTTGTAAACCGGTCTCATCTTAAGCCATTAGAGTGTGTGATAAGCATTAATGGGAATGATGTAGGCGGGCTGAGTGAGGAGCTAGTGTTTGGACTCATTGACTCCATCCAGGACCCTGTTGTGACTCTGGTAGCTTGTGATGTCCTAAAACACTCCACAGAGCAACCCTGGTCAACTTCACCCAGTTGTGAGACATACAAGAGATCTCGATCCCAGCTCTCCAACTCCAGCGACTTGTCAAGCTCCAGCTCGATGGAAGTCAGAAAAAAGCTAAGCGGAATGAAGAGAATGATCAAGTCAAATAGCGTGGAAAACGATGAGAAAGAATCAAGTGAGCATGACTCGCTGCTCGCTGGAGAACAAAGATACAACTCTCAAGTCGATCAGCATTTCAATACGGCCAGTTGTTATGAAGACAAAATATGTTCTTTGCCGATCATGACGGAGCGTTGTCACGTCGAGGATGAGCAGTATCATTCTCTGCCTGCCACAGGGGTGTGTAAGGAATGCAGGAACAATAACTGTAATGGACAGAATCATGTGATGGCTGTCAGCAAGGGCAGTAACTCCTGGGCAAAGTCTGTTGCATTTATTGGGAGTTATGAGGACTTGTTCAAGTATCCTCACAGAGTCAAATGGGATTGCTTTCCAAAGGCTGTGGTGTTACAGACCTCGTCCCAAGGAAAATTTGGTTTCTCCTATAAGGTCAAAGAATTCAAAAATGTAAGTGCAGGAGTCTAAATATCATTGCAAGACATACTGCAGAGTGACATGTATACTTAAAATAAAATGAAAAAATACCATTTAATTCATTTCTAAATTTGATTACTGTAATTGTATTTGTGTTTCTTTTAGCTAACAAGGAATTAATACAATTTTGGTTTGTTCAAATTTTGTTGTTTTAGAACACAGATGATTGGTACACATTGGTTACCATGGTAACACAGGATGGTCCAGCAGACGGCAAGCTGATGGTTGGGGATTGGATACGCTCCATTGACGGCCAGGCTCTGGTGAACCCAAATGAGGTATGCAGATCTGAGAAATGAGTTTGATAGTTTGATGAATGTAGCATGACATGTTGTTTGTGGAATACAATGGAAATTGTGTAGAATCATAAAGAAATGATAATATTTGCATAAACAAAAAAAATTGTTACGAAAGATTCATGAAATTTATAATTGGTAAAAAAAAAACCATCTTTCTTATTCTGCAGGCTCTTTTATTGGAGAAAAAATTGGAAAACCTGAAGGAAGTGAGGGTTGTATTCCAGCGCCCGGAGGGAATGTTACCACGACACAAGTCGTTCCAATCTGGACCACGCCAGGATGTGGTGGAGTCTAACCCCCCACACCCCTCCATCAGCTCCCCCACCGTGATCACGGATATCACGGGGCAGCCGGTCAAACCCAACGTCCCCCTCCCTGGCAGTTGCTCCCCCATCACGTCTAAAATAGGGAGTCGCTCCGATGGCTACATACGACAGACTAGTGCTATGTCACAGTCTTCAGTGACCTCCAAACTCAGCACAGGGAGCTGTGAACCGCGCCATGTCAAACCCAAGCCCAGCTCTTCCTCCCTGCTGGACCCCAGTAGTTTGTTCACTGTCCAGTCCCTGCGGCCAGTCTCACCAGGTGCAAAGGTGGAACAGGTGCAGATTTTTGTACCTGGTTTACACTCCTCGGATAATGCCTCAGGAGGGCTAGATGACTTTCAGATGAAGGTGAAGTTTCCCAAAGTGAGAATCTTTATTTGTGGGACAAACGCAAAGCATCTCTCACAGTTGCTTCTGCCTGACTTCTTATTGCCAGTGGACAATTCTCTTAGACTCTTTGACAGAGTTTGTGCTACTATGGCAATGGAGAGGTCAGGAGAGGTGAACTTTGAGTCTTGGTCTCAATATGACCGACTCATACAGAATGATGAGAAAGCCAGGCATGCTAGCAATGATTCACTCAGTCACTGTGATATAAATACCACAGACCAATCCTTTAGCTGTGGGGCCATTAACACCGAAATCTTCATTGTGTATGATGAGAAATTCTTTCTACAGTGTTGTCAGTATTTGTTTACAAGAACCAGTGTATTTCTATTAACTTTTGATGGGGATAAAATGTTGAAATCTCCGCCAAGTGAAATTCACCGCTTACAAAACACAATTCACACCATTCGTGGAGCTGTGGGCTATGAGTGTCCCATTCAAACCTATGGACTTCTGGGAACAGACTCTTCAGACTCGGGCTCCACAGCCACCATTGATGAAGTACGCACCTTATTTTATACCTCACATGGCTATCAGATAGCGAAATATAATGTTCCAAGGCATCCACATTTATTCCACATGGCAGATGGAGAGAGACCAAATATGGATGCACAGACTAGTGTGTGGAAATGCATCAGTGAGATTCAGGAGAAACAGCGCATTTTACTCATCTCCATGGCAATGATCCATCAATTGGAACAAAGGAGACAGAACGAGGTGCTGTGCATTGATGAAGATGATTTTACAGCAACATTTCAGGAGACAGTTCCAGGGGTGGATCTTGGTATTCGGCAGGTGGTTTGGACTGAACTGCTTGAATTTGGAGAAATTCTTTCCTCTAGTGAGTTTCCTTGTCTTATTTTAAATAAGAAAATTAATGTGAAGAAAATAAATATTCTTTACAGAAATTACAATGTTTTTTCTTTTATTTTCAGAGGCTGCAGTGCTCCCTGTCCCAAGCATCAGTCAGCTAGACAAGATTCTATTCATCAGACCCGACATGTTGCTGGACAGAATCCACCAATTACAGACAATCTCTCCGCGTATCATCCAATCAAATGAGGGCATTAAACAAATCTGGTTAAAACTCATAGCAACCGGATTTATCTCACAATCAGAGTGGTCAGAGTTCTGTCCCCAGACTGATTCCTACTCCATTTCAAACATGAAACTACAGATCAGTCCGGAGAAGATCCAGCTTCTGCTACAGGCGTTTGGAATGACTTTCCGACAGGAAGCAATCGACGGCAGCCATTACTTTATTCCTTGTTTCATACCCGAGCCAGTGTACTCAGAATCCACGGACACCATGTCTGAGAGTCTGTACTTTCAGCTGAAGGGAAACCCACCGCACATATCTAGCATGCTCTACTTTCATCTTGTGTTTCGACTGAACAATGCCAGTGATTCGCGCTCTCTAGCTGTAACCAATAGCAGCAGCTGTGTGATCCACCATGCTGGACACGAAATCATGCTCATCCATGAGAAACTCAGAGACCGAATACAAATTCAGCTCCACAGGTATTTTCAGAGTCTTCACAATCCAATACTGCCTATTTATTGCTACAACCCTTGTTAACTTGTAGGGATTTGAATCTCAATTTTTGATCTCTGTTTAAGGAGTACGTTATTTATTGGTATGGTTGAATTCATTGTACATGTTTTGAGTTTTTAAGAAATGAGAACCAAGCATATATCCAGTCTGATGGATAGTTGTACAGTGCTGATCATAATATTTTGCCATCATGCAAAGTAAACGAATGACAAGTACAATTCTGCACAGTTGGGTGTTAGAATTTTTAAGTGTACTTGTTTTTTTGTTGCTATACAATGCACACTTTCAGTATTAAAAAATCTAAGTTTTTTTTACATATGAAACCTACCCTCAAGTACAACTGTTCTTGGTTGCTATACCGTACACACTATCTGCGATAAAGGTTATAAATGCATAGTAAACTTAAAACTTTATGACATAAAAAACTTGCCTCCACTTATACATTTGACAATGGCCTGTCAGATTAAATGCCTCTACATGAATATCAAATCTCAATGCTGATATGAGAAATATGTTAGACTATCATTTTACCAGTATACCTTCTCATTATTTTCTTCTTATTTGACAATAATTAGTGATAATTATACTTGCGAAATGAAAAAAAAACAATATCTAGGAGTCAACGTTCTTCTTCGCTAGGGAGTGATATTAAGAATTTAAGATACAGGTTATTGTTATTTAAGGAGACTCCTGGAGTCCCTGCTGAATTCTCTTCTGTGTAGGCGACTTAATGAAGCCATATTAAAGTTTGTTGTAAACCACCCAATAATCAATAGAAAGTCTGTAATATTCCTTTCCATGGAGAGCAGGAAAATGGAGAGGATTGGGTGCCACATTTAATAAAGCAGTTGTTTTTTGGAGTAGATAATCTACATACAAATACCAATATGACATCTAAGTGCCTTAATGACCTGATCTGTACCTAATCAACTCGGATGCTGGTTTCCGTGGTTACAAACAGGAAGTTGTATTTTATCAGTTGAAGGATGTGTTTAGATGATGTTACTAAGATTGAATAAACATTTGTTTTATTATTATTTTTTTTTTACAGATTAGAAAAGAATGTCAGGTTGCACACAGTTTTAGACTGGCTTACCGATGTCTGTAAATCGAGTTTGGGGTCAGAGGTTAAATACGTATTAGGTCCGGCCTGTCCATTACAAGAGAAGTGTAGTTATGCCCAGCACACACGGAAGAAATCGGGGGAACTCCATGTCATTGACTTGGCAGAGGGCCTACCCATCTCCTGTGGCAACATTAAAGTAGACAATCAGGTCAAGGTCTGGCTCAAGGTCAGTACATGTAGTACATGTAAATGGGTCAAGGAGTCGTAAGTAAATGTAAAATTTAAGGACCATATAGGTACATGTACATAAACAGTAAGAGCTTTTTTGTGTTTCCAAGAAAGTGTAATTGTTCTAAATGTCAAATACTCAAAATTAGAAATCACCAGCATGACTTGCTGTTTCATGCTTATCATTAATGTCAAGTCTTACCTAATTAAGATAATGGCTACCGTATATGATTTAAAGATAAAATGATATTTACTGTAAACCAATTTTTATTCGCGATGACTTTATTTCACAATTAACTGGATATAAACTGGTTTGCGACTACAAATTTTTGCGACCAAGCCTTATCCATACCCATGTTGTTATAGCAACCATACAACAAGAAAATTTCACAATAATGAAGCTTGCACTGACCTCGTGAAAATTTCTCGCACACGAAATAAAAGTTAATTTAAAGTGTTAGGTATGCATTAAGTATAAGGCACTTCTCATCTAACTCATTTAAAGATATAACCATATAATAAAGAATCAACTAAGCCTGGAATATACCTGGCAGTGCCTTTTTATCTAGTTTTTTTGTGGCCAAAAGTATCCATATTTTGATTGTGCAGTTTGAACAGTACTAGAAGATCTAGATCGGATAAATGATCAATAGAGAATGTAAACAGTTTTTAAAAAAAAATACCACCGATAATGATGATATGCAAAATAAACAAGTTTTAATCATTAGACACTCCCAACCAAGATCATTAATTGAAAATGGCAAGATGAACACAAGGTTCATTTTATAATAATTTGGAGATTCTTTATTACTGACTTGTGAAGTGTACATGTGTAAAATAAAAGTTTTAATGTACATGCAGGTTATGACAATATTTGATTACATGTAAAACTTGTTAATTAATATTACGGTTAATTTTGCAGCCATCAAAGAAGCAGCAGTCCAGTCGCCATGAACCACTGACCCACCAAGACACAGAGACAGGGTCCAACGAGAGCTTCAAGTCATTTGACACACCCACTGGCCCTGCCCCCATGTACATCAAGTCCCTCCCATACAATGTATTCAGGGACGTGTATGAAAACCTCCAGATCAACGTGTCTGGTGACTGGAAGTGTCTCGCAGGTAAGATGTCCAGGTGTCCCAGAGCTGATTTCTTTACCTTCAATGAAAATCACAGTCATTGTTTTTAATTATAATCGATTTAATTTTACTTCATTTTACATGTAGTTTGAATAAAAATCATTTCACTGTTCATTTAGGCGTAATTTTTGTAACAGTAAAGTTATAAAAGGCTAGAATTTGCACAGAAATTTAAAAAAAACCCATCTAATACCTCTTGTACATGTATTTCTTTATTATGAAGAAAAACACTTGGTTGCAAATATTAGATGATGTAAACCAGTTTTTCATTGGAAAATTTGGAATAAAAATTTGTTTCAATGTTGATTTACAGTTAGTGAATACAATTCTTATTTTGTTATGTGTATATTTACAGGCTTAATTGGCTTCACTCTGGAGCAGATATTGGTGTATGAATCAAAACCAGAACCGGCTAAACTCCTACTCGTGGACCTGGACCAGACCCACAGAATGACCATCAAACAGCTGGTCGACTACCTGGGCAAACCGGAAATGCAGCGACACGACATCATTGAAAAGCTGTCCAAATTCCTGAACGGAGTATGACAGAATGAACAAGACACTGGGATAAAAATTGACTGAAAGTTTTCAAAACAATAGGCAGTTCCAGTGTGTTGGTTAGGGACCAGTGATTCAAATCAAGCTAGGGCAGCCAGAGAGATACATATATCATTTATTTTCTATTTATATGATAAAAATTAAAGCAAGGATGTGCTATGATTGCCTGTGATCTGAGTTTCAGTGAGAAAACTGCTTGTGTCTAACATATACAGCTACCAGTGTGTTTTCATTCTGAAGTGTTCTCAACTAGCTGTATTGAACAGTACATTATAACCTATTTCTCCTTTCCTGTTTTTTTTTTAGCAAATGTATGACTAATTCATTAATTATTAGAAGTTTCAATATTTTATGTAAACCATATCCGCTATGGCCTTCTAGATATCATGATTTGAAAATTTAGAACTTGACAAACTCTTTGATACACATATTATTACATGTATCAAGTTTTGTGACTGCGCTTTAAGTGAGTTTTTTTTTTCTTACACAAAATGTGCATGTAACAATTGATATTATTTGTGCAGGTATATTGGATTTTTTCTGTGCATTTACGCAACAATTTTGGACCCTTTACTTAAAAGACTTGTTAATTAATTAGCCAGCATTGTTTTGTCCACAGACTTGTGAGATATGAGTGCTAGTTACCCACTAATGAAGTCTCTTTCTTCATTGTGTTGATTCTGTAGCATTACTGTAATTGTGCCAGATATTATATACATGTACATTATTACTAAACTAATTTCATGACAGACTTGCTTTTTTTGTTGCTCAACGTGTGTTTCTAGAATAATGTGATGACTTTTTGGGATGGGTCTGGTAGGGATTATACCTATGGCTGTCCTGTATCTAGATTCCTACTTTCAACATTCCAGATTTTTGTTTTCCAAAAGTAATTACTCATTCCTTGTTAAAAAAAAAAACCAAAAACATTTTAGCAGCTAAAGTAAGACCCATTCCTACATGCATGCAAATCATGTTTATATATTGTACTGGTTACTTTCCTAAAATTTCATTATCACATTTTTCAATTTTTTATGAGTATTGTTACATAATGATATTGAATGTCTAGCTTGTAAATTCACGGCTGTAGTCAGATACCCCATCGATTGATCAGTGTTAAACTAGTCCGCTTTAGCAACATAGCAGTCAGAGATCACAGTCACCATGTACCGATCTTTAGTTATAGTGAAATGGTATCTGTTTTAATACTTATTTTGTTGCTTTATTTTCACTTCAAAATACTGTTTTTGGCTCAGGAAACAAGTTCATTTTTTACAAAATGGTATATTATCAACTGATATTACTTTGTTTATCCCTGACAATCAGCATTGAGGAAGAAAATTGTGAGCAATTTTGAAAGCTTGTCAAACATGAATTATTATAAAAATAATCCTATATATCATTTAATACAATGATTTTTACAATGTACACTTTAAATCACCTGACTTATGTGTAGGGGGAACTTTTTTTTTTTAGTTGATTTACCAAGGCTGGAAAACATACTCCGTATTACATGTACATTATGATCACTTAACATAAATGATTTGAACATGCAGACTTCCCAAGTTCCCAAGTTTGTCGGTTGTTTATTTGTTGATTTTGTCCTTCACTTTACTTATAAACAAAAACAACAACGCCTATCTGCACCAGCATCGCAATCTTCTTCCTTGTGGCAACAAGTGTTTGTTTTGCTCAGCGTTCAAGTGCTACTCTCTCCTATCTCTTGTTTTATTTACGTTTATAAGTCACATCTTTAGAAACAAGAACTAAAACAGTTATAGACGCACATACATGTATCTGCAAATTTCAGAGTGCATTTGTTGCTTGATGAATGTGAGCTGGATGAATGTATGGGTGGTGCATGCAAACAGTTCAATGAACCTGATTTATATGCATTTATAATAGTTTCTAACGTTTGTTAAACTTAGATGAGTAATTACACTACATGAGCATTATGATTGTACATTATATATGCACTGTATGTAGGATCATGATATAGCCATTGATGTGTACTATACACAATTTAGTATAAGCATAAGGGTAGGAACTATTTGTAAATTCTATAGGATTGCATTCATGTATATTACACCATGAGACAGATTATGTGAAAGTAAAAATGTCATGTATGTACATTAAATATGACTGAATAACTAGCATTTGGATTGATATAAAATATCTTGTAAAAAATATTTTGGATTAATTTATTTATACATGTACCGGTACTGTGTTAGATTTGAGCCTATAACTGATCAGATTTATTTTGATTAATTTTCTATTTGATTTTTTCAGTATTAATATTTTGAGGATGTAATATTTAAATATTAATTAAAATCCAAACAAAAAATTTTCGTGTTTGTTCTGAAATGAGGATGGCCTAACCAGATACTGTTTTGAATATTTATGCATTATTTGATTGATCAACTATAAACTGTGGGTGCATTGACAAAACAGTCCCAAAATTTATGTATATTGTGGACTTTCCTTTGACATTAACCTCTGACTCACAAAATTAGTTCACAATCATTGCAATTCCTTTATCCAACAGGCACTCTAAGGGTGTAGATCTAGAATAATGCTGATGTGGCAAAGAGGGGGAGGGTGTTGACAAGGAATTTACACAGAGGTCTGTCTGCCCTGACCTTAACTTTTGACATAACCTTGATTCAGAGTCATTGCACACTCTTTAACTACAAAAAGTCTTGGTAAAACCTGAGCAAGATTTCGCAAAGGTGAGAAAAATATTTTTCAGTCAAGGAATATCTATAGATCTGCCTCAACCATGACTTTAGACTTAGAAATTTGGTTCAAGGTCACTGCACACCAATAGGCAGTTGTTTGGTAAAATCTGACCATGATTGGGTCAAGGGGAGAAAAAAAAATTATGGTCCAAAACTGGATTTCAAAGAGATCTTTTATGATCTTGGACCTAGAGACATGGTTCAATGTCACTGCATGCACACCTTTAACCAACAAGCGCTCTTTCTGTAAAGTTTGAGCAAGATTAGGCAAAGAGGACAGAAAATGTGGTCCAAACAAAGATATTTCAGACTGAGGTCTGATGTGTAAATTTATGTATTAATAAGATTAAAAAAAAACTACTACAGTATGATTTAAACACACACAATATCAATATGCTAATTTGTAGGTCATACTTTGAAAAAAAAAAAACTTTGCAAATCTAGTGCAAAGTAATACCAGTATTTGAATTTTTTCTTTGGGAGAGAGCAGCTGTAGCCTCCATATTATGTGGTTGTATGCAAATTTGGAGGACCTTACCTTGACCTTTGAGCTAGAAACTTTGCTCAAGGTCACTGTATACCCTTTGTGGGTGAGGTATAAGCCAGATTGGATCAAGTGGAGAGAAAAGAAAAGATGGACAGACTGATTACCATAGGGTGCCCACAGAGTGTGACCGTAATGATGACTATATAGATAACTGGTTAAAAATTGTCACCCACATGTATATATACATATAAATGTATGTTAAAGCCCCGGATAGGCCTATTTAGATAAAAGTAATAATATATAATTTAAAAAAACAACAACAAATCTTCTCTGTCTTCTTTAGTTGGCATTATCATATTTCTAACATTTATTAAGAAGTTGATTCTTCAAACTATTTATGACATATATTGACAGCCGTACTTTTCGATGCAAGAACCATACCAGTTCGAATTTTACCGACACGAGCACTTGTTCCGGCGGCGTTGAGATGGCGACTTTCACTTTGAATCGAATGCACTTGTTGTGCAGAAACACACACTGCAGGTCATTCTTTGGAGGTTTTATTCAACGTGCACAATTGTTAACACTTGACAGCGTGAGAAACAATGAACAATGCAAACTAGAATATCTCGGTGGAGAAAACAATGGTACACAACCTTGACTATATGTTAATGTCGGTTGGGTCGATCTGTTAGATATGCAATGTATGCAACTTTATACTCACGCAGCTTTAAATATTTAGACATCTTCCATAATGCCGATGTGTATAAAGCATGATATTGCGTTTTGGTTAAATGTATAATGTGGATTTACTCGATATTGCACACCCCCATTATAATTTATACTGCGATAAGTGGTTCAAAGTCCAAACGTAATAGTTTTCATACATTTTCAACAATTCCATATCTTTTTAATAATCTATACATGAGACATAGATAAGAAACAGTTGATATCTTAAAGATTGCTCATGACAGTGAGGTCCATTTGATGTTTACATTGCTAAAATTTATCGAATTTATATTCATAATTGTGATCAATTAATTTATATGTACTTATAATTGTACAATATTGGAACATTCTTCATTCAGAAAGATTTATAGCACTGCTGCCAATGCTGCTAATGGTTTGTTTTATCTCTAAGATTTTTGTGTTTTTTTATACTAATGACCACATTTGGAATCCATATTCAAGCTAATTGAGAGTTTAAAAAAAATAATAAGGTGCTATTGCTATGATATATAACTAAAGATATATATATTTGTTTTGGGCAGGTATTGCAGTGATTTCTATGAATAGACCAGAAGCTAGGAATGCCTTAGGAAAACAGTTTTTGAGAGAGGTAAGTACCTTTTTTTCCCATTCCTTCTCATAATGCATGTATTTAGAATGTAATACATTTGTAAAAAATAATAAATTTGAAGTTTTGAAGTCTTTTAAGTTTGATTTCTAAAATTAAATATGTACGTAAATCAAATTTTTGAAATAATATAATAATTATAATAATGTCATGATTATCATTTATGAAATGACCTAATGTTACGTTATTCATGTATATCTTTTTGTAGTTTGCAGATTGTACAAATGTTGTAAAGTTTGACAAAAACCTGAGAGTAGTCATTCTAAGAAGTTTAGTCAAAGGTGTATTTTGTGCAGGTAAAATCATTCTTCTGTCAATTTGAGTATACTTTAGATGCAGAAAGATTAATGATAATAGATGAAATAAAGAATACATAATTCGATGATACTGTGTAAACCAAATTTTACCCCCAAGTTCTTGAAACAGTCATGCACTGCCTATTTTGATTATACACTTTTGTTCTATAGGGGCAGACTTGAAGGAGAGAGCAAAAATGACCAATGAAGAGACAGGACCCTTTGTGGCAGGATTGCGAGCTAGCGTGAGTGAGGTTGCCAACCTTCCCATGCCTGTCGTAGCAGCTATTGATGGGTTCGCTCTGGGTGGAGGACTAGAGGTGGCTTTGGCTTGTGACATTAGAGTATCCTGTAAGCTTTTGGTCTGAAACTCATATCTATATATACATGTATGATAATATGATCTATACATGTATGATAAAATTCTACAAGTTTTAGATATGTTTAAAGTGAACTGTAAAGCCACTACTAGATTAATAAAAGAATATAGACCCCAAACTAAATAAAGTGATTCGATGAGACTTGTCCTCTATTGTTTCTTCAACAGTGACTTAATATTTGTATTATCATTAATTTATTTGTGATATAATAATAATTTCTTATTTTAATTTATACAGCTGATGATGCAAAGATGGGGCTAGTGGAAACAAGATTAGCTATTATCCCAGGAGGAGGTTGGTTGATATATAAATCTGATAGATTTCATGTAAATACCAATTTATCAGAATCTATTTATGACAGTTTAGATATTTTATTGTAGCATCAGTCAACTTTTTTCTTTCTCTTTTAACATCTACCAATATTGTCCTAGTTATGATAGTTGGAGTGCCTTATTTCAAGTTTTGAAAAGTGATCTTTTTGCTATGGTCCAAATTACCAGTTTTGTAGTTTACCCCCATTCTTATGTAAATACATTGTAGGAGGAACCCAAAGACTGGCAAGAGCCATAGGACCAGCCAAGGCCAAGGAGCTGATCTTTGCTGCCCGCGTCTTCACTGGTAAGGAGGCCGCTGAGATGGGGGTTGTCAACCACAGCGTGGAACAGAACTCTGACGGAGATGCTGCCTATCAAAGGGCACTGAAACTAGGCCAGGAAATCCTTCCGCAGGTATGTGTATAAACCTACTAAGACAGGAAATCCTTCCACAGGTATGTTGTGTATAAACATACAAAGACAGGATATCCTTCCTCAGGTATGTGTGCTGAATCTGCTGACAGGTAATCTTACCTTAGTTACATGTATGTGTGTAAACCAATCAAGGATATGTAAACCTTCTGGAGATCCTGTGTACATACCTATCAAGACAGGAAATCATTCCTCAGGTTTATGTGTAAACCTTTTAAAATTTGTTGAAGGAAAACTGTTTTATCTGTTGACTGAATTTTGCCATTTGTTAACTCTTAGGGACCTGTTGCATTAAGAGCTGCAAAGTTTGCCATTAACAGAGGGAGCGAGGTAAGAGCAACTGAAAACTATGTTTAGTCAGCTTTGATACAAATTTTCAGAGTTTTATAAATACATAATTTAAGTTTTATATCGTGTTACATGTATTACTTGAATATTACTATCTATCTTAATTAATATATTGTAAACCAACTTTTATTCGTGTGGGACAATTTTTCACAAGGTTTGTGAGAGCCTTGTCTAGCGAATATTTCTCGCCATGAACCAGTCTTGAAATATCTCTGGTATTTTTTTTATTTTCAGACAATCAAAAAACTTTGTTTGCAAAAATTAGTCACCACGAACGAGTTTATTTCCAGTTAATTGTGAAATAAAGTCGTCATGAATAATAATTGGTTTACAGTATATACCTATATAACTGATATACACAAAATGAAAGAAATTATTGAAATTTGTTGATGCTGTGTGTATTTCAGGTGGACATAGCAAGTGGACTCTCCTTTGAAGAGGCAGGATACTCACAGGTAATTACAAATAGTTCAGTTCAAGACTGGCAGTTTTATAATGCAAAACTTTGAAGGTTAAGATTTTGATGGTTTGTGATGTGGAGATAAAGAAAAGATACATTGGGAAACACCTGTTCAAGGTCAAATTGACTTGATGACCTTTCTCTATTTGTGTAGGTAATTCCCACCAAAGATAGAAGGGAGGCTATGCAGGCATGGCTTGAAAAGAGAAAACCTGTTTACCATGGTTACTAGCTGTGTTGTCAAGACACCACATGAAGATCTGCTGAAAAATGATCTGAACATCAGACAATTTTCCTAACACCAATAGAACCATGACCAACACTTTACCTTTTGGTTTCTAAACAGAAATGTGCAATTTCATTATTAATTTGTTAATAATTTGGTTTTATTAATTTGTGCAATCATTATGACCAATTGTGAGGTGCTGTTAACAGAATTACAGTATTCATCTTATTTTAAACGATTAACAATCAGAAAATTAGGGTACAAAGGGGAAGAGTTGGGGGGAGGGTAATAATTTTGTTGGACAAGGTAGGTTATATTTTGAAGTGGTTGGGTGCCTTATTTTCAGTGGATTAAAAAACATATAGGATGAATACTGTATTTTATTGCAATGTTGTGAATTATACATCTTTCATTTATACAACTGTTAAATGATAAAAGAATTAAACGTCTCATTTCTTCATTGTGTGTGTGTGTGTTAATCATTTATTGTTAATGTTATGTTGCTACGATTTTAGGTGATTAATACCAAAGACAGACTGGAGGGGTTGTCAGCATTTAAGGAGAAACGTCCACCAAGATTCTCTGGAGAATAACCCTGGATACATTGCATGAAGTCTTAGTCTAGTATATAGTGCTTCTTGATTAATTTGTCTGTGATAATGTTTTTGTGTTCTCAATTACCTCATCCTTTGAAGAAGAAACAAGACAATATTAAACCATATTTCCCTTCTTTTTGTTCTGTGTTTGGTTTTCTGCTATGAAAAATTCAATGAAATGTCCTTACCTATTTGCAAAGTTGCAAGACTATAAGGTCCAAGGAATAGTTGATTAATCAACATTTTATGCTATAAATTGTTCAACAAATGGCAAAATTGCTTATAAGAGAAATGCAACTACTTTTTTCATTTAGAGGAAATGCAGCAAAAATTCATGATTTTACAGAAAATTGGTGTTAACATTTTGCAGAGAATTGAAAAAAAAAAGAAAGAAGAGTGGATCTTGTACATTCTTCTAATTTATATGCAGTTTAAATGAACCACTGCATGAACATGGTTTACAGAACAAGGGAATGACCCCCCCCCCCCCCCCCAAAAAAAAAAAAAAAATTAAAAAATTGAAGTAATTACATGAATACCAATCCGAGAGTTCTGCAATGCACACATTATAAAATGTACCGACAAGGGAAGTACATTGTAACTCTCCTTGTGGTGAACTCAAAACAGCAATCCTCTACTGTCTCTGCCATACTCCACACAAATAAGCTTGAAGAGCTCCAAGTGGTGATACATAAAGACAAACCCTTGCAAAAAATAAAATGAAAATTTTATTTCTCTCAGGGTAATATAAATACATGTATATAGAATTGTAAATAAAAGAACTGCCTTTGGAGATGTCGTGTATAGCTAGGTTCAAGCTCGGTATGGAAATTCCAAACCAGTAATTAAATCAGAAAATATGAATTCTTCAAACACCATTAAAAATCTATTTTCTATCAACATACATTGGAAATATCATTTACATAGAAGTATGAATTTTTATTCTGGTGAAATGAAGAGACAAGTTACATGTATAATGATGGATATATTAGACAAATGTATCGGAACATTTGGCAGACAATTGCACTTAATGTCCTTCAAATTTCTTGTTGATTTTTGCTCAGAAAAGATGTACTGTGTAATACTGATCCATGAAATATGGTTTCTTTAAAAGAGAATTTCAGAGGGGAAGATGAATCCTTCTTCTCTATAAAAAAATGATTTCTACAATTATTCCTGCTACTAAAGGTTGACGAATGTGCGGCCAGTTTATATGTAGACATTCAGGGTTGCAAAACAGATACCAGTTTATATAGGTGTGGTGGTCACAAAGTGTATGCAAAATTAATAACCGATGTAGATGAATGTGTCGGACCTATGTAGCTTTGCTGAAAAGGTATACTGTTTGATAAGTCCAGTAAGCAGTCTCAAGTTTCAGGGATACATAGTTCAAGCTTTTGTTCAGATAGTGCTAAAAAGCATTACTGGGTAAATGTAAAAGAAAATCTACCACAGATAAAGGTTGTAAGCACTGCTATAGAGAATTCAACCATAGATATTCCCACCGGTTCCTCAAGAAATAAAAGTGTAACAAAAATTTTTTTAAAAAACACTAGATGTACACGACCACAAATTACTGTTTAGTGTCTAAATAAAATAAAAAACATTCACACTTCCTGCAAACACCAATAAAACTATTTACAACTAACCCAGGACATACAGATTTTTTATACCACCATACAGACAGATGTGATAGACTTTAAAAGACCATGACCAGCAAATACACCTATATCCAGAAGAGCTGTTATTTAGGTCTGAGCTACATCTGTCAGTCCACTAAATTAAGTTCATGTATAAAAATCATATGTCACCTGTGGTTAGATGCACAAGATATAAAACAGGCACAAATATATCTTCTATTAAATTTTCACATCCTTTCAAGCTTTCATTAGCCCATACACATGTATATAAAAAGTGTTTTCCAAGGAGGCATAATTGAGCAAGCATTAATCTAACATTGAACAATGCAGTATATCACAGATATCTTTCTTCATTGTTACACAAATATGTATTTCACAGGTCTATATGACTGAAAGTGTAGAAAAAGACAAAACTATTGAACAGTAAAACATTTACCTAATCACCTGTAACAATCAAGTTCTCATCAAATATTCAGAGGGAAAAATGGATTAACATTCATGTATACTTAAAATTACCGGTACTCATAAATATCAGAATTTTATTTGATTGTGTTAAAATATGAAGAGCTATTAATCTCAAGAAAATGATAAAAGTTGATGAATGGTCCACTACATGTCCCAGTTGAAGTCATCACTTGGCGGGGAAGTTTGATAGAGGGAGAGTCTAATTGCGCGCTGGCGTTTCTCCATTCCCATCTGTAGCGCCATCATCACATCCTGATCGCGCCTTGACATCCTCTGTTGTCTCTGTAATGGATGAGGCGACTGGGATCGACTCCTCACGTACCTCGCAGCATGTCTACCCCAGGCTACGGGGGACGCACTCTTCTGAGTGGCCCGCCCTCGACGCTCAAACTGAGTCCCGAGACTGTCTGCTGAGTGACTGCGAGAATGAGGCTGGCGAGTGGCCACGTTAGGTGGGGCAATAAAACTGAGTTTTTCAAAGTACTTCCTGGCTGCCTGTCCTTTGGGAGACAACAGCCAGTTGTTGGAGGAGTCATGAATACTAGGGCGGCGATGATGGGGGCTTTTCTCTGGTGGTTCTGTTGCCAGGTGAAGCTGACTGGGACTTTTGTATACATGGTGAATGGGGTCGTAATCGGAGGAATCGAAATCCATAAGATTGTCGTCTTGGTCCCTGTCTGGGGAGTCGGAGCGGAGAGATCCATTGAATTTCTTGGAGACAGGAGAGGAAGAGGAATCGGGAGAAAATTCGTCACTTCTGCAAAATAACAAAATTCTGTTAACAGACAAGCAAAAGAAAATAGTACAAAATTATGTACAAGTATTTGGCTAATTGTGAATAAGAATTTAAATTTTAGTATCAGGTACAAAGATTGCTGGCAACACTTACAAATTTCTTAAATTTTTCAATCCCAAAGGAACTAAATGGCCTGTACCTGAAAAACAGAAGTTGATTCATTAATAAAAGTTAATGCTGAAAGTCTGTAGAATTGAAAGAATCCTGATATATATCAACATTCATAACTATTAAAATCAGCAGGATAAAAATTTTGATACCCCATAAAGTTTTAAAAATTATTGATCCCAAAGTGTGTACCCTTACATAAGCTATACAACAATACAACACATTTCATACATCAGATTCTATACAGAATACATGCATTTAGAGTAGATTCAAACTTTCATTTTGTCTAGCACTTTGTATTTTCTGATTAAATATACAGAGATTCTGATTTGCTGGAGTATACAGGCAAAAGAATAGAATCATCTGATTATTGTATAACTAGATGTTTCTGCAGTGGTGCTATTTTATTTTTGCTGAATTTTACGATATCATCTCAAGCACAAAAATTTCAATTGCAAAAAATGTATATTATTTGTATTATCTTTATGGAAACTAATTCTAAAATTGCAAAAAAAAATAAAATAAAATTACTATTTTGGAAGCAAAATGCAGAAATTTGCACATCCAGAAAAAAACCACCCAGTTATACAGCATTTATAATAATCATTACAAACTACACAGTATAATCTTTCTTATAAAAGTTATAAAAACTACTAACAGTAAGTTCTTGTATATATGTACTACATGAAGCTTCATTCTACAAGACTAGAATACTTCATTGACTAAAATGATATTGACTGTATACATCAATCATTTTGGACCTAGCTGTTTTAGTTTTGCTGTTTATCCTTAATGGGTGAATTTAAACTGGGGCAAATTCAAATCAGTAAACTTTATGTATATAAATAAATCTTTTTGCTTCGATTATAATTCATTGTGTATTTGAATTACCAGACAAAAAGCAGTACAAATTGTACAAAAAATATAAGTACCACTAAATAAATTACCGTAAGCTACCAGTAGCGTACAGGAATTATTTTCTTTAGGCGATTTTTTTTTTCAAACCACTAGGGCAAAGGTAATAAAGAGAGAATTTACTATATAGAGTTTCCCATGGTTTGTGATTGCTTATCATGACTTTTAATCAAGGAGTTGTGTGTCTGCTGCTTTTCCTGGGCTTTGGCGAGGGTTTAGACAACACATCATGTCAAAATATAAAGATGAAAATTGTTTACGATCACTACTGGTAATCAAGGAAGATTCTTTATATGTATAGATATGTATATTTTTATGTTTTTATATATATATATATAGCACTAAAAAAACCAACAACACTCGTTATCTATAGTGTCGGATCAAAAGATACATGGTTATAAGATGAGATATAATTGTTCGTGTCGTTGGTTATTTTTAGTGCTTTTATATATATATATATATATATTATATATATATATATATATATAATAATAATAATAATGCAGGCAATGAATTCTGTCCAATGAACACAATCAAATTCAAAGGGAATTTATTATTCTAAGCAAGAATAGTTTGCAAAAGTAATTAGCATATCAATGTACAAGAAATGTACATCCCGAAGCAGATATACTGTACATCAGATTTTATTCTCTGCTGTGAACACCCACTGCATGCAAACATAAGAGCATAATAAATTAACATTTGAATGAAATCTAAATCTTGAAATCATAATCCAATTTTTTTAATATAATGATATAAAATTGTTTCTAAAATTTGGTATACAATATACAGCTCTGTTGTACATTACTGTAAAAGTAAGTAAAAGTAAGTTTATGTCAATAAGAACTCTAAGAAGCTCTAGTTTAATAAATGAAGCTGGAACATTGGAACATGTATGGTTAGTGTTGCTGATAAATTAATTGTGATTACAAATGTAATTAAGATGAGTTAAGTAGATGAGTTGGAATGAACAAGCCTTAGGATAAATTTGGTACCACACAACACAGGGCTGTAGACTTCTAATATGTGTAACCAGGAAGGAAAACTGAAACAATACAATCACATCTGAAATAATAATTCTAACATTAATATCCCTTCTCCTATGTAAATTCACAAAATGCACTGCTTCATTTTCTAGCTTGAAATGGGCAGAAAAACTGACAACTGAAGGTTACCAGTAAATTATATGCAATTATAACTTTGTCTACAGTATTGGTAGTTCCACCCTAAAATAACTTGCACATGGTTTATTCAATGATTCAGTTTTAATTATATTTTCGATGAGACATGATGTAGATTATAACATGTAACATTTAGCAATATTATCACGGTACTTAAAGTGGTAAATTAAGTCACAGATGTAGAGGAGGATTATTTATTTAAAGAGCAACTAGCTAGGAAGTCTTGCTAAACTTCTTTATATTTTGGTAAAAGGAAGGAGCATTAACTGGAAGGCTTAAAGGAAAAGATCAAGTGCAGAACAGTTCTCCATCTACTTGTTTTTTTCATTTTGTAAAGCAATAAAGTCTAACACCTAAACTTTAATTCTTTAATTGCTGGGGTGGTACGTGTTACGGGGGTAAGGACAGTTACTGTTACAAATGATGTATTGCCTCTATAGTACTATGATGTGCGGCTACTGGAATTAACCACTACAAATCCACACAGTTAGGTGGTTCATAACTCTCCCAATTAAAACCATCATTAAGATAATTAGAATACATGTATATCCATCAGATGAGAAAATCTTCTGATGATACGCATCCCATAATCAGATCAGTGGTACCGTAATTAGTCAAATTTCATTTCTCTGTTATCTTATTTAATGATATATTAAGTCAACTGACAAGTTAAAAACTTTAGAAGTACAGCCAAATCCTAATACAGTCATCATCAAACAATCTACAATATGATATGATAGATGAGCATTTAAAATTCCCTTGATATACATATAAATGAGACAGTATAAAATTTGATTGCTATTTTAAAGAGTTTCAACCATAATTCTTCCAACAAATACTAACTATGTGAATTTAGAAACAAAAATCACTACATAAAACTTCATCTATTTATCAACATCTAATTTTGATAAGAAAATTCAAATGCTCTAAACAAGTATTGAGAAAAAAAATTAATTAGAAATAAATGTGTCCACAAGAGAACAGGGTGTCTGAAGTAATAATCTACTGAGAGTGGACTGAGTTTTGATATTTATGAGACACAAAGGTGTTGGTCTGAGACGGACAGAAATATTGACACTTACCGTCATCTTGTACCAGTCGTCGGACACAAACCAGGAGACGTTTAGAGCGGGTAAGGGAAGTAATCTGCCGCTCTGTCAGATTTCTAATATCAACTCCGTCAATCTGTAACAAGTAACCAATGAAAATATATTCAAACGGGTAATGGCTATGTCGAATCATCTCTCTCTTTTTTCATTGCTGCATAGAATTGCTTGAAATTGATATTGTAATCACAATCACTCTGATACTATTAACAATTCTGATCCTACAGAAATCTAGCATAAAAATGCTGTTGTAAAGAAATGTGCGTGTTCACTCTGTGTTAATTATAGCTGGTAACCATAATTAATTGATTAAGAAAAAATATTTATACCGGTAAATCAAAAAGAATATCAACTGAACGAAAAACTGAAATTTTATTTAGAGTCTGGCGATCAAAGATCAGAAAAAATAAACATTACTTGAATGTGTCATATTAGGGTTATTAATGCAGATATATATGTTCTCATAAACTAAAAAACTCCTTGTTTTTCCGTCAAACAAGTACTTCAAAGGAATGTGTTACCTTGGTAATATAGTCACCGACCACTATTCCTGCCTTCTGTGCAGGAGAGTTCTTATCCACATCTTTCACCACCAGGTAACGAACCTTATTTTGTCTGAAAGATAAAACCACAATCAATAAATCTCAAGGTATAATCAATTATCTCCCATTGTAACTAACATCAACACGAAAAGAGTCTTCAAAGTCACACGCAACTCTAATTAATTATTCCATCTTTCCTTGTAGTCTTAGAAACCACAGATACAGTTGGCGATCAAGGCAGGCAAGCTCTTTCACAAACCTGTTTTAGTCCTACGCAGTCATTAATTGATACATTGTACCATATCCTTTGATGACATTTCGCAATACATTTTACAGAGTTTGAAAAATCAGTTACATGCAGGCAAAGTTTGAAAACATATGTACATGTACCAATACTGGTAAATAAAAATATGAGAACATAACAAAAGGAATTTAGTGAAATAATTTCAACTCCAAGATTGTGCTATTGCTATAAAATTCAAACCTGTCATAATTCAGACTGTTACAGCAAGGAAGACATTCAATCATCAAATATAACAACCAAAATAAAACTAACTAAAGGTAAATTAAGATAAAATGCTTCTAATGAACAGATCTCGATTAATTTCAAAATGTTTATATGTCGTACATGATATTAAATGATTCAAAACATGTAAACTATTGTCTAAGGATATTTCTACAATTAATCAAATTATACCTTTTTTCTTAAAAAATAAATGTTTGTACTATACATCATTGGTGCAGTTTTGTGCGATGATGTGAAAATTTATATAAGTAAAAGTATATAATATATGCATGTCAATATTTTCATGAATAGAATGTTTCTTTGTGTTATTTTCCTTTGAGAGATCAATAGTATTCAAAGTTGTGTCTATATAAAACCAGTGAAACTACTGTATACAGGGAAATATTCGTCCCCGTTTTATTTTCGCTCCTTTCGCCCTCATTGTCAGCGGGCGAATTTAAGACTGGACGAATAACAATGCTCATATTGTCTCTCTTTAAACACAACTTTGTCGGGGCGAATTCAAGACGGGGCGAAACCGTATGCAAGTGATGAAGGGCGAAAATAACATGGGGTGAAAAAAACCCTGTGTACAGTATTTTTTTTCTGGTCAACATGCAAAAAAAAAGAAAAAAAATCCATGGATGGAAAACTGGTTATGTGCTCAGTAGAAAACAACAACAACAAAGTATATCATACAAGTATTTACTTAACCATTTGTGAGTGTTTTAATGTATAGTACATTTACATAAACCAATTGCAAATTCCAAACAACAATCTCACAAACACAAATAGACACACCACTATAGAAACACGTGAAGTTAATTTTTGAAAAAACAAAAACAAATTAGGTTAGAGTTAAACAAAATCAGACTGGAGTAGTCAGTCTACTTTCAACTTGCCTTTTTATATTCTCGGACTTTTTGTTCTCCATAAGAACACTGTCAAAACACAGATAGCACTCTTTTCTCAGAACATGCAAACAGTACAAATCACAAACACATGTCTTAAATGGAGGAATGGGACTTATCCATACTGAGATGTGGTTTCTTTCAAAATAAACAAAAATTAAAAATTACATAATTTTTTTTCTTCCTTTCTCAGTCATTTTTCTCTATCAGCACCTTGCACAATTTGTTAAAGCTTTTTATCCGCAAGTCATATGAGTTTAAAATAGCTCGAATTTTCACAAATTTTTATTTTTTCTATGATCAAAATTTGTAAAATCAAAAAAATTGTAAAACTGTGATCATAATTTTGAATATGATGCTCTTTCATCCACATTGATATATCAAAGTGTCCCATACCACCTGAAAGCCAAAGCGGACATACAACTTGTTAATGACTTTACCTGACAGTACTAGTACTTTGTGTGATATATATACATACCTGTTTGTAGAACATCCCAGCCTCCCATCAGCACCTGGGTGAACTATCAGCTCAATGTCCCTCACATGGACATTCTGTGGCCGATCACCTTATAAACATACACAACAAAACTTTGTTTAGATATCATTATTTTCCCCCTCAGATACCACATGTATCATGGATACACAGAAATATAAAAATACAAAATATATGAATACTGTTCTGTGCCAGTCATTTTAAAATCAAGATCGAGAGTACAAGTGAGTGAATAAAATAAAGATTAATACTTGCACATTCCCTTCTTTCGTAATGCTTATAAGGTTTTTTTAACTTCAACTTTCAACTTAAAAAAATTCTTTTAATCCATAATTATTAAAACTTGCATGATTGCTGCCATATTTGGTATTGATTCTCTGAGCAATCCACTACAATTGTTTATTCCCTTTGACACTTAATTTTAACTTTCAATTTAAAAAAAATTTCTTTAAATCCATAATTTTTAAAACTTGGATGATTGCTGCCATATTTGGTATTGATTCTCTGAGCAATCCACTACAATTTTTTATTCCCTTTGACACTTAAGTTTAACTTTCAAATAAATTTTCCTCATTGTCAAATACCAGAGTGTCGATCTATACATCACAAAACCATCATACTGCTATCAATCATTGATTGACATCCTAAATTTACTATAGGATCTATAGAAAAAAAACTAGTAGTATGAAAAACACACACAGAAAGCTGTGATCTCATGCAGAAAATTTTTCACTATTGGTTTTGCAAAACAATCACAGAGTTTTGAAAGAGTTTATTTCTAGAACACTGAATAATTAGAACAATTTTGAAACTGCTAGGGCCTGTCTATATTAACATGAATATTTTAATTCTCTTGGTAGAGAACTGTCAGTGATTGCTAAAATTTCATAAATTCAATAACATTATAACTTTCATTTAATTTTTTTTTTATGGGGGGTGAGGGGTGGGTGTTCTATTACTCTTTTAGAGAACAGGTTAAAGAGTTAAAAAGAGAAAATTAAGGGGGGGGGGGGTGTCTGATATCAGTTGGTTACAATGGCTGATTTTACCCTTCCACAGTAATAACTTCCTATTTTCGTACTTTTAAAGTTTATCAATGTTTTGAATCAGTCTCAACCTTAACATGCTTAATTCACTCATAATAACTCCATCACCCCACGACAATCTTGATACTGATCAGTATTCATACTGATGTCCTTACAAATGGTGACAAATCATTCTAATCTAAAAATCTATATTATCCATCAATAATTATTGTACATAAAAATAAATATTTTTATTATAATTTCTTAATTTTTTCTGTTCACTTAAATTTTTATTTCAAACAAAGTAACCTCTAATTAGCAGTGTTAAAGTATGAATGTGCCAGTATATGATGAAAGTACTGGTACATGTGCTTTTTGAAACATTTTAGCTATCAATTTAATAATTCATTTTCATGTAGTTTAAATTTAAATAATCAATTATGAAAAGGTACATTAAAGATTTAATACAAGAATTGTAGAATATTCAACATTCAGCATTTGTTTTTTTTAAAGAAAATGTTATATCACATCTAGCACTAACAGTACTTATAATGGTACCCGGTTATCTCCCCTTATAGTGACTATAAGGGGAGATAATCGGGTACCATTATGAGTTTTACTGCTCACATTATTAATTCTGTCATAAAATGCAAAATCATTTTGATTAATGCCATGACAATGAATGACCTGCATGATGATTTAATTGTTATCAGTACTAGACATGTCATCTTGTTAGTAATTGGCTGGTTACCTTGGCTACCTTGTCTATAGATGGATGCTGATTGGACCTTCATGATGACATTCCATGCGTTCCTCATTAACGTAACAGCCTCTGCATGTGACATCTGGTGGAAGTCTGTACCGTTTACTTCTAAAATTCTATCTCCTGCTCGAACCCCCTGTCAAACAGTAAAATTTATTCATAAAAATATAGAAAGTATAAAAAATGAATAATGAATACTTATACATGTAATTTATTTCATGATGGTTGCAACCCTATACTCAAATTGTACATGTTTAAATATACCAGCATCTAATTATTACACAAAGGCCAATACTGTCAGAATAATAATTTTGCACTTTCTGTGTTGTATATGTAAAACCTACAAGTCATAAGCTAATACCCCAATAGTTAGAGTAAATTCTTTTAATATTTAATGCAGAATGTTTATAACTTCAAATTATCAAATAAGTGGACATGTATTGTTGTAAATTCTAATTTTGATACCTGTTCAGCAGCAGGCCCATCAGGATCCACCACGCTGATGATGATGTCCGATCCGTACTCTCGACCCCCGACAATCCCCAGCCCCAGGCTGCCGTCATCCCTCCGAGCAATAAACACTCGTCTGATGGCACCGTCGTAGGATTCCCTGGAAACAAATGCCGATTTACTGGAGTCGATTCTCCCGTACTGGGGAGTCCACACAAACACATCATCGTCTTTCTCATTACCCAAGTGTTTCAACGAAGTCAAGTCATCGTGTTCACTGTATATTCCACTCGTAACACTGGTTCCATGTTGGGATATCAGGTCCCCATTTTTGTAACCATTGTAATCAACTAAGATTTTCTTTTCACTGCCATGAGAGACAATTTTGAATTTTCCGGAGGAATCTTGAGCAATGACTTTTGGAATTTCCGTCATTGCGTTATCATTACTGTAGATCCGTAAATAAGTTTCGTAGTTTGGAAACTGGATGCTGCAGATTCTATGAAAGTCTTCCTGCAGAGATTTAGGTAGCCTGTTACACAGCTCTACCAACAGAAGAAGTCTTTCTGTAGAATTGATCACAGGACGCAACTGATGGCACAGAGTCGGCACAGACTTGGTCTGCTGGAAATTATTCACAGCGTATTTGAAGTGTTGATACTCGCTGTTTGACAAGAGCTGCTGGGCCAAGTTTCGGAGGATTGCTTCACCCCTCTGGGTTTCACCCATGACATAGGAGGAGGGGTGGGGAGGGGGCACTGGCACAGCTTTCTTTCTACTCTTCACCAGCGGCCTCCAGGTTTTGTGTTCTTTTTGAGGGAATACTGCCTGGAAATATTTCATGTTTGTTAAATAAAATGCCCTTCAAATATGCAGGTGATGTATGAAATATTGTCAAGGTAAAATTGCCCAAAAGTTATAATGTTTCCATCAATCAGATGATTGCATGAACAATTAAATGGATGAGTTGTGTCTCCAAATCAATGACTATTATGTTGGTGATTTGTCAACTCTGCAAATCACAGGTGATTTAGAGATATTACATCCCCTGGGTAAACTAAAACTGAGAATGGCCTACACACCCAATAAATCCAATCACTTTACAATCAAAACACTATGTCCGCAAAGCACTAAATTTCCATTAGCAAAGATTTCAGTCACAATCTTATAGTCTCTTATTAGATACTCTGTGTAATCCTCTAGTGAGATTTTCTGAATGACTGGTACTGCATGTAAGACAACATATCCAATAACAGGTTTGCGGGGAAAAAACAATAAAACATCACACACAAATCACAATTTGTGTGGGAACATTAACAAAGTTAGTGTCAGCAGTCTATCAGACCAACAATCCTACAGTACACCAGAATATTACATTGCAACAAATAAGCAGTCATAAAACCGCATGCCGCTTGATTTCACCTTTGGGTACGTTTCTGATGTATTTGATTCCGTACTGAAGCTATGAAGCATTACGACTGAGAGAATGTTCCACAGCGCAGACATGACTGCCCAAATGAGAACTTTTCTGTGAGGCACTGAACAATACCTTACCCACGGTTAACAAACACTGCAAGGGCCAGAAAAAACAGTTGTTACACAATGAGTCTCTCCCAAGTCAACATCAGCACATTAAGTTCTGTTTGCTCCAAACAACCTCTAAATTCTAAAGCACAAAAAATAACGTTTGCACACTGAAAGGATGTCTTTTCTTGATAAGTTAGTCTTTGTGTAGCTATTTCATTGCTCAGAACATCAACAATATCAAATCCTTTTTTCCAATTTTTCAGTCCAAAAATCAAGATATCCTTTGTCTTTAGTAAGAAAAAAAATCTGGGTGTGGAAACGAAGCAAGAACGGATACTCAGCATAAGCAAGTCATGACTAATTCATTAAAAGGAGCAAACAGTCTGTTAAACAGTCAATGAAACCATTAAATCAATAAGGGACTTGTAGCATTTAGAAAGGGGGCCCCATAGTAAATGGACCGGAACATCTACCCTGTACTGTGAAAATCAGTGGTGCAAGAACAGAGCATTGCCTCATGCCTTAAGTGTGCTCATAAAATATATTCAAACCTATAGTGTCAGACAGGCCCTAACAATCTAGATCGGTCAGTCAGAGGTTACTCTAGGTGAGTTATGGCCTGTGGATGTAAAATTATTACAAGTATGGACCTTTAGCGAACTTCAGTATCTGATTATTACCTAAACTCTATTGACCTTGCATATATATAAAGAAAAGTCACAATGAATTAACAGCCACCTATTGATTGCTATACCTGGTACATATAGCAATAGATAAATCATATTACATTCAGCAATAAAAATTAACATACATGTAATTAAACTTCTAAAAAAATTTTTAAAATCAAGTCAGAGCATTTGTTATTTATGAATCGGAACATTTATTTAGAATTTGTTACACACGTTACAACATGTACAAGGCATATATTGTACTTACAAAATAACACACACAAAAAATCCTTTACTGTAAATTCCAAAATTAGTAAAAAAAATTTCATTAAGTTTTAGCTTTGCACAAGTGATGAGTACTGTACAGGAAAAACCAAGTTTATATTTCAACTTAAAGATCTCTTAAATTTTAAATGTCAATGAAAATGTGTGGTATGGACATAGTTCAAAACGGGGGCGTAAATGAGTACATAGTCTCATACATAGTCTAAACAAAGACAGCGTGGTCACACTGCCAAATATTTTCCAAAGTGTACACCAGATTATAGCTAGGTGAGAAAAATGAGCCCATTGAGGCATTAACTGGACCAGATAGAAAAAAGCCAACACAAGTTTAAAGTATTGCCTTTGTCTTGTAGAGCAACATTACCAGTAGAACTTTGAAAGAGGTTTTCAATAAGTAGTTTGATCTGTCTTATCGAATCCATTCCCGTGGGTAGTTTGTATTTTAACACAGGGTCATATGAATATAATAACCACAATGTCCCTGTGTCTTTAGTTCATTTAGCCCACACACTATGGAAAACCAAAAATATCTGACAGTCACTCATCAATCATGACTAACATGTATAAGCATGTATAATCATGCATTAATAAAAGAATTAAATACACATGTATGTCCAGTGTAAAATCAATATTTAAATCAGTTACCTTATTAACTTTTTCATGGCATGCACAAAACATATATCAGTAAATATATACAGATCTACACAATGAAAGAAACTCAAAGTCAAGAGATGAGTAAGGAACAACTTAAACTTGTTCAAAAAATGTTGTCTTTCATTGTAAATGTCTTTGTAATGCTGTTACTGTAACAGTAATATTGGGCAATATCATTCTATATACTTGTATATAATTCTCACAATTTGAATCAAATACAGACAGAAAACAGACAGATAGAAGGATATGAAGAAGTTTCCCTAAAAAAAAGTTTTATGAAATACCTTTAATTGAAACTGCTCCACAAAAACAAAATATATCAACACTGCAGCCTTTCTTCAGATACCCTACAATGCTTCTCAGAACGAGACAGGCTGATGTCTGTCAAGTCTGTATGCAATGAATAGATGATAATTGTGGTAGTATGAAATAACAGGAAATTACCTTTAATCTTACATAATCCCTCTGCTAATCGCAAGGTGATTTCTAAAATGAAGCCTTTTCCTGTCTGAGGTCCACAAGAGAACACACCTGTCTCTCTGTGTCTCAGGGCTTTTTATCCCAATTCTAGCAGTTGATAATTAATTGCAAAACACAAGATAAGAAAACCATTCAAGCGTAACCCACCAGATGGGCCTCTGCATCATGGGTTATCTCCCTTGAGGTCAACAAGTACAAGTACTTAATGTTTAACTTAGGGGTCCATGAGCCATAGGGTCCCATGTGTGCCCTGATTTAATCAATAGATGTAGATTTCATGGTCAATTGATTCTAAAGTTTTTATTGGGTTATTTGTTTAGAATTAGGCAAATGTACTTAAAAGTGACAAAGTGATTTGGAAAAAGGCTTTACACCCCCAATATGTGATC
>WFKH01003881.1:13754743-13766226 GCA_016163765.1 Magallana hongkongensis | reverse complement strand
GGAGAGCTAGGACTTTATTACTGCAGCTGTATATACTTCTTAAATGTCACGTAACATTGTAAATCTCAAAAATCAAATGAAATATTTTTTTTTTAATTTCATTATCTAGATCGTTTTATACTGCTGATTTAAGGACACTTAAGAACATGGACCGGAATTAGAACTAATTATCAATATGATCCATTCTCATATTTAAAAGGATCTTTTTATTCATAAAATTCATGACTATCTATTCAATACACACATTAATAATTCTGCACAGCTTATAGTCAGATTTAAACCTCTGGCAGATTTATGATAAGACAAAGTGTTTACAATATATATATATCTCTTTACAATCTCTCCAAAGATACATGTTTACTATTTAAATGATAAAACAATAAGATGGGCAATGGGAGGTCCCTCCATTTAGATTTCTATAGATCCAATGACAGTTCAGCAGAGACCAGTATATAGTACTGATTCAATCTTGAACGTCAGACACTCGGCAGAAGGACTAGATCGACCCTTACACCTACATTTCAAAACAACGGGTCCTACTTTTGTGATATTTTAAAAGACCCGTCAAAATTTTACAAAATCATCATAGTTCCATATCAATTTGAAACTTAAACTGATATGAATTATGCATGCACATGCATGTTTTTAAGGTACATGTATGTTGTATGATCGAGTTTTATTGTCATTGACAATACTCCTAAACACTGCTAAAGGATATAATTTGATAAAACAGCGAGAATACAAATATGTATAGTCAAAAATAGACACAATGGCTCAATTATACTTCTGTGTTTCCTTATATGCCCTTACCATCATCAGAAGTGAACAATTAAAGGGCGATGTCCAACTCTCATTGTGTATGATGAACATTCACAAATTTTAGCGGATATTTCAATACTTACAGTTATGAAATGTACAACTGAATAATACACAAATCGTAGTACAAACTAGCCAATACAAACCATTAATTATAGTGCAAATATTGAATGGTTGACTGGGGAAGACATGACACTGGGTTGATAATGTACGTGTCATACCATGTCAATTTTTTCATGTGTTCATTACCTTCAATGTGAGTAGACATCATAATTTAAAGTTCAATTCATTGGCTATTTCACATGCTTTTTCTTGGAGCTTCTAAAGACAAAACTATCTGCTTTGAAAAGACAAAACTTTCTAAAGACAAAACTATCTGCTTTGAAAACAAGCGGGAAATGCTAATAATCAGAGAGGTAGACACCAGAGAAGTACCGAGTGTGTATTTTGGTCATATGATTTTTGCTTTCGGAACACCTTCTTACTTTCACTTTGAACAGAGACAACAAACTTTGAGATTGTAGCAATGCGAAGAAAACGGTGAGAATTATGTCTACGCCAGGCGACAATGTCGAAGATTCGACAGAATACTCCAGGTATGGAATCAAGGATGCACCGAAAACGGCGATCGCCACACCTCTAGGACAGGTAAGTGCGCGATTGCTTGAAACTTGCAAAGTGTGGGCCTATTATGTCAGGTCTGAACGAGTGATCAACATCAAAGCACGTGATATAAATGTTATAGGTGCATGTAAAAACAAGGGGATTATTTTTAATTATTGTTTGTTTGTACTCGTATCTTTACATGTCACGTTAGCGGTTTGTGCATGTTAACTTATAGAATAATTATGTTTGATTTCAATCAGAAAGCTTTTTTAAATCTATAGTCTGTCCCAAGTTATTGCTTCCATCAATTTTTGATGATTTTTAATAAAAATTCACATGCATGTGAAAGAAATACAGTTGAAATCGATAAAAGGGAAAATATCCAAGATATCTTCATTGACACATTATCATTTTTCACTCATAAAAGTTCACAGGAACGAAAACAAATTTCTTATGGACATTTATAATGGGAAATGTTTACATCTTTTCACTCGGAATACCTCGCACAATTTTTCAACGTTATCATCTGGGCTATTTCTTGGCTGATGCAATGCAAAATCCCCGTAGACTTTCTATTTTGGGTTGTGTATTGAAACCTGAAGCGGTAGAGGGGGTGTTCCAAAACAGATAATCAGGACATTTTTCATATTAGTGGATAAAGTTTAAGCACAAAGGTATTTATGATTATCGAAATATCAAGCGAAAAGTGGTGGAAGCAAAAATTTGGGACAGAGTATAGATCTTTACATGTATGTCATCAGATGTCATCTCCTTTGTTTGAAGCTGATTGATACGGTGTAAATGATTTAAGGTTCAGTTGATTTTGTTCAGTTCACTTAAGAATGATATTATGTGTACTAGCTGATATGTGCATGTATTTCAGTGTTATATACATGTAAGTGGATGTGTATACACCAAATGTTCCAACTTAAGGGAAAGTAAAGTAGTTTCCATTAGCCTTAGAGATCATCCACTGGTGGCTGTCAGTTTATTATTAATATGTAAATACAAAGCAAACTAAACAGAAATCTGGAATTCTAGAATAATGCTTCAAATTGGAAATAAAGTAAGAATCCCAGTGCACTTCAAAACCATAACAATTAAGTGAAATGCCTGTGATAAACCTTTTCTTGGTGTTTTTATGAAAAAAAATAACTGATCCATGCATTTGTAACAAATAAGTATGTGTCATGCTTAATATGTCCGTATACATGATATAGTCTCTAAACCAAACCTAATCTGTTTTCCAAACCATATTATTTCAGCACATGACAGTTTACACACACATTTTCTTTTGGCCTATAATTAAATGATAGATTGTTCAACAAAATGTGACTAATGTAACATGCTCCTCCACTTAATCCATGATTTTTGAAATAGTTTTCTAGAGCTCATCATCAAAGTACAATCACATCCTTAAGTCAATTAAGTTGGTCCAATTGTGGCAATTATGTGTATCAAAAGTCTTGTTTTCCTGATGATATCTGTTTGTGAAATGAACTAAATACTTTAAAATATTTATGTACTTCATATTCATTTACTTCACTATATATGTGCAATCATACAATCAAGTATTATTATGTAATGAAATAAATATAATTATATAAGAAGACCATTTCCAAAAGATAAATGTACGATGCACAGAGAGACTGAGATTTATATATGCATGCAAATATTTTTTGGATACTAAAACATTTCCAATTAATTTATATGCAACTTATTACATGTACTTATTATATATTTATTATTAAGTAATGGATGTTGCTTAAACATGTTAACTTAAAAGTTTGCCGTTTTCTGTTAGAGCACTATAAATATATGTACAGTATATCCATAACACTCATGTAAATATGAAGTGCTACCCAGTACACACATATTTTATCTTGAACAAAATTGATAGGCTGGTTTACACAACATTTGATTTTCTTCCTTCCATATATCAGTTGGATTTGTTAGAAACAATTTAACAAGACCTTGGGGTTCAGATAGTTGCATCAAACAGCAATGGGACATACAGCAATGTTAGCCATGACTACATGTATTTCATTGTCGGCCATTCAGTCATATATAGCTCAAAGCTGAGGCAGCAATGTTACATGTAAGGTGTCCTGGTGCTAAAATATGACTGAAAAATGGTATTATTTGAATCAACCAAAAATACTTTGACTGGGAGTATTTCTTAAAATCTTTATTACATAATTGACAACAATGTTCAACATTTATATTTGATGCATTTTTGTGACGTCATATGTTCTTCATAGTAACGTGACATGCATATCCTAACATTGATATAATTAAATCGCATCTGCGCAGGTGATTAATGACATTAAATCATAAAATTTTGTAGAAAAATCCTTCGATGTGTTATATACTTTGAAGTTCTTGCTTGGGGCTTCAATTAGATATTTCGTTTATTAAAGATATTGTTAAAGCATTTTGCCAAATCATCAAAATAATTAAGGCACATTTTTACTAATCAAAAGCGATTTACATAAAGTTGGGGTAAATCCATAGGTTTCCCAAGCATGATTCACATGGGTACTGATATTCTCTACCAATATTATGTAAAATATTCTAAAATTGTATTGATCTTAATATTTCACCTGTGCCAAGCTGTTTTTTACATGCATTAAAATCTTTTCATGCAGTTGTTCTTTTCATGCAGTTGTTCTCCAAACCAATCATTTATAAATATAGTCATTTACTGTAAAGAAAGCTTTAAAAACTGCCGATTATTGGATATTGAATATTGATATGAATGAATTCAGTACATCTAGTACAATTAATGACAACATTTATGTAAAGGAGACAAGCGGTTTTATTACTGTTTCAATATATTTCACTTTTAACGTTATGATACGTTCCCTAAGAACTATCGAATGGAATGCAGATCGTGACGTTAAAGTTGATTATGATGTCATATTATATACAGTACAGACAAGTGACTTTCTACACATCGCTGTGAAATCAATCAGGAAGCCATAACATACCCACGGAAATCAACAAGATTCATCCAACTCTTAAGATGCTTAAGTTGTGCCTACATAATTTGTGCATATTTGGCTTGAGACAAATAGTACACTAGTAATTTTCAATATGCTTTCATGAGATTTTGTTTAAATGGTGCTACATATACAGCAAATGTCTGGACATTCAATTATTTTCTCTATCTCATAACTTCATGTAGTAACGGAACTCCCAGTCATAGATAAAATATATACATGCATTTCGTTTGTATGTCATGCAGTTATTTGGTTTCTTTTTTTATGCTAAACTTCTTCAGCTTTGTCATGTGATAATCTTCATTATCTTCCCTTTCTCATCTTTTAATAAATTAAGACAAAGACGTGTGATTATTTTCACTGTTTCCCCCTTTCCCATCTTTTGATAAAGACAAGAACAGGTGAATTAATTTTATTTTTCTTATTTTCATTTAAATTCACCTTTTTCTATCTTATAATAAATACATAAGGGCATGTGCAGCGATTTTTCTTTTTTTCTAATTTTTACTTTCCCATATCTTTTAATAGACAAGGACGTGTGCAGGGTTAAATGCCAAGGAGGCCTCGTTTCTGATCATCAGCATTGTGAACATCCTGACGGCCCTGGGACTGACACTCTACCGCTTCATCACTGTCATCAAGGACGGGGAATCGGGCAGCGCTGATTTTACCTTTGCTCTTATTCTTATTATTAATGGAGGTAATAACATGTTATAGCAATTTCCCAATCCCAAACTCTCAGGCCTTTCTGACAAGTGGAAAAATAATAAACCTCAAATGCAAACATAGGGTCCTTGACAACCTCCCTTTTCACAAACAGCAAAGTCATTAAATCTAACAAAATAACCTAAAATCTACTAAAACAGACATTTTGATCCGTCTAACCAATACTTTGAGTAACATATGAGAAGTTTTTTCCAAGCTGTGCTGGAGAAGTTTGAGAATGTGTGATTGCATGAGTAACTTATCGTGATTAACCTGCATATTGAATCTTTCTTTTCATGATCATCTGATTTTTCTTTTAATAAAAAATTAAGGTGTTAATAGAAAACTGATTAAATGAAATGTGCCAAGTAAGTAACAGCATTTGAATACTGTGAACATCCTGATTTTAATATGTTTCACAATGATGTATAAGTTTCTTAGTGTGGACTTCCTGATTTCACACAGTTACACACTGAATACAAATGTAGATCAAGTTAGTTTTTGATCACTGAACCCTCTTTACCAGTGATAGATGAGGTACATGATTGTAATGTTAGACATAGATGTTGATAATAATATTCCTGAAAACACTTAAAAGCTTGTTTATAAATGTTTTATACACATACAATATTACTTTTTTGAAAGCAAGTTTCTTTTTATGTTCAAATACATTGTATAAGTAGCCTCAGGTTTGTAAACAATGCTTATTTAAAAAAGTTATACATATGTAGATTAAATTTTTTAAAAAATAAAGCAAAAAATTTATTCACCAGTTACTGGGGAATCATTAAAATTCATGGGGGCCAATTTTTGTGGATTGCTTAAATTTTACAGGTTCTTGGGGACGTAATTTTGTGTATTCTCTTATATGACAAAAGGAAATATGACTTTATAACCCTAATTTATTAATTCGTGGAGGATATTAATTTGTGGATGAGAGGTACCCATGAATTCCACAAAAATTGAGCCACTACGAAATCTAATGATTCCGCAGAATATGTCTTTACCTTTTGTAAGGTTAACCATGCAACCAACCAAGTGACCGAATGCGTGACCACTTTGGTGCATACTTATTGTGAATTATTCTATTTTTGTAGCATTCTCCATCTTCTATGTGTTTCATGGTCTGCTACGAGAGAAAAAGTACGAACTGTACGTCCTTATCCTGGCCATCTTAGTAGTAATGGTGTACTGCATCGTAGAGTACATTGTCAATGATAAAGGAAGGAGTACACTCAAATTGGTTTGTTAACGCAAATGTATTTATTTTACAATTAACGTCAAGCTTATACAGGCTGCAGTTATTTTTGGTCACTGTCAGATTAATTGTTCTGTTTGACGTTGTAGGTGAGGTTGATACTGGCCGCTGTGTTGGCCCCGCCCAACATCGTACTGGCTTGGTCTGTAGCCAGACATTTTGGTTACTTGACGTTCCGCATCGTTGGAGCTTCAGAATACCTTCAGCGTGAGTAAAAGGGTCACATGATCCAAGAGAAATTGGAATAGATACAGTACTTATAATTTTTATTATTAACAAGTGGTTGGTTTCAGATTAAATAGTTTGATGAACATGAAAAACAAACACAATGTGCACATAAAACCAAATGTACTGTATACTGGTAATTGTTTGTTATTCACTTGAATCATTGTTGCAATTATTTTATATTTTATTTTCAGATTTATACAAGCAAGCCTCCATTTTTTCCTCCTTATTGAAGTTTGATGTTCAAGTAACGGTAAGATAAATGTCTAGATACGATCATATGTATTTTATGATCACAGATTTTTAGAGTTTAGGTGTAAGAGAAATCAGTTTCAGAAGAAAAAAAACCAAATTAAATTTTAACTGCATCCAATGATTTCTTTGAAACAGGCAAGTTTTGTGATATTGGTTCTCAGAGATGGGATAACTATGGACATGTACCAACAGGTGGCGCTCTCTGTGGGTCTCCCGTACTCAGTGCTGTGGAACATCTATGGCTGGTTCATTGTAAGTACACATATCATTATGCACCTTTATGTGCAAAACCATATACATGTACTTATAGTGGTATATTACCGGGTAATTTTACATTTCATTGAGAGCTGCAAAGTTTGTTTTGATTCTCTCTAATGGAGTTCCAAATTAACATTTTGGAAGCATAAGAATTTAATTTTTATTGATGAATAATACTTGCCTGTAATAAACTAAATTCAGAAATTAACCATAGAAAAAAAAAATTGGTATGAACAAAAAATCTTGATATTTTTTTCTGAAAAAGATATCCAGATTGATTTTTTTCCCTTGCTTAATCTGTTCTCTGTTTTGTAGTTAAGAAGAGAATGGAAGAAACAAACCTGGGTCTTTGCTTTCTTTGGTCTGGCCAAACCTGTATACTATATATTCCAAATCATAAAGGTAGACAGAAACAAAAATACGTGATCTTTTGCATATATATTTTGAATATAATTAATTCTTCCAAGATGTACATAAAAGCAATGCTTTCATGCTAACTTTATACATGTAAAAATCAATATGATTGCTATTAAAAATGACATACAGTACAAAAAAGAGAATTTTTTTAAGATGAGTAACTTGTCTTGATTAATATACTTCTTATAAAATTTAATGTCGTCAGCACACAGTGCTTTTCTGTTTGACAGGAGTACAGCCAACTAGAGGATGAAGCCACAGGCGACCAGAAGTTGATAGTATACTCCACCCTAGTAGCAGGTAACACACAGGATAACATGGTGGTGATACAGAAATGCTTGAATGTGTATCTATTATAGTAAAACATGATTACAGGGAATACTCTTATAGGGAATTCATGCTTACAGGGAAGTCAATTTCTTTCCCCTTATGTTAGAATTGCAATTAAAAACTTGTCAGATATAATAACTCATGGTTGTAATGAATCAATGTCCTTTTTGTCAATGGAGATAAAACTTGGCACCACCTCAGGTTTTATACTGTTACTTTTTTCTAATAATTAGTATGTGCATGTATTAAAATTACAATACTAAGTATGGTTACCTTGGGACACCTACGGAATTAATTTTTGAAAAATGAGCTTTTTTAAAAAGTTCCTCTCCCTAAACCACCTCTGTACATACATATACTTCATCTCTCTCTTTAGAACAAATCTCAAAACATCTCCATGCATACTTTTTTCAATGTTTAAGATTGGAGTGTTCCAGTGTAAATTTTGAAACTCACCTCAGTTTTTCTCTTACTACTGTAAAAATGGTTATTTATGCTGGTGGTTAAGTACGCGTTTTCTATAGTCAAACAATATGCCTGGGTATTAGATACACAGATGCGTGATTTACCACTCTAAAGTTATATTTTTTTTTACTATACACGTGGGATATTTTCTTTGATTTTAAGTTTACCGCATAACTAGTGTGAATTTCCCCCACACGTAAATGACTACTTTTAAAGTATGAGATTTTGTTTTAATATTACAGTACATACCTCAGAACACTTTTCAATTTTCATCTTTTATGGTGGAATTGTTCTACTATGATAAACTTAGAACATTTTATAGTTTTCTAGATCAAGATCAGCTTTATAGGTTTTATCTATTTTGTTTATTTGTTATAAAATCAAGATACCGGCATCTTTAAACATGTACAGTCAAGCTTAATATTTAGAACATGGAAATATTAAAGAGAGCTAGATGTCCCAACCACTGTATCTCTCTGGGTTTTTTTTTTACCTTTAAGTGATATCTTGAATCCTTGGATAGCTGATATATCTGGAAAATTATATGTTTTTCCTCAGTCCTGACGAATTTGAAATGAAGAGTTTGATTGATCTCCATCTGCTATTAACAATGACATACAGTACAAAAAAGAGAGTTTTTTAAATTCAATTTCCTTTCAGGAACTCTGGGTGTGCTGATTTGGTGTGTCATCATGGTAGAACTGACCATTGTCTACAAAAACTTTGGCCAAGGACTAAAGGAGAGAGGTATGTGCATTACAATACATATTCACATGCATCTCTCTGTGTAAAGTAGAATTTTGAAAACAGAACTTTAATTTCATTTTTTCTGGGAAAGAAACCATGAACTTTTTTATGAAATTGTTGAAAGGTTAACTATATGTGGTCTATATCTATTTTTTGTTTATATCCTGTTTATTGTTTTGTTTTACGCAGCATTTGATGTTCTGGCCTCAGAGAAAACAAGTTTGATTACAGGGAGGAGGGTGCGTAGCTAATGGAGATCGGAGAGTGTGTAAATAATGAAGGATGGAGAGATACTGAATATCTTAACGTCAACGATATACAATAGTGATTATGAATACCTTATCTAAGAAGAAAATAGGAAATTGGCAAATGTAGAAAACAGCACGATGTAAAGAAAGAAAACAATGAGGGTTTTTTTTTACCACAATACAAGTGTATCTGTAAACTTTAGATTTTCTAACATAAGCATAATAGATTCAGAAACTGAAAGATGAAAAATGTTATTTACTGTTAAATCATTTTCATATTCATGAATACTGGCTTTTTATTTTTGATTTAAAGAAATGTAACCATATATGTGCCTGCATTTGTATATATAAGATATTCATATGTTTTTTTAAATATTGAATTGTTCAGCTGAAAGTGTATTTGTAAAAGACATAAAAAGTACTTGTACATATTAATGACATATATAAAATGTACATGTACGTTTATTATTGTACCTGAGTTCACCTTGTTTACATAAGTTGCCTGTTGTACATGTACTACTTATTCTTGTCTTTGCAAGTTGTAAACATTTCATTTTTATAAATGAATCATCTATAATGCATATTTTTACCTGCAATGTAGCTTTGCATATGCCATTAGAAATCCTTTCAGGGGGTGTTGGGGTATTGTTTGTTATAGAACATGATGAGATTATCACCTTTGATTTTAAGAAGTTAATTTTACCTAATGGGTATACATATGTATAGCTGGTTATTTTGTGTAATATGTAGAGGAAAATGATTCACCATTTCTTCTTCACATAATTTGAAAATTTAAAGAAGCAGTGTTTTCATTTAATTTCATAAAAGAATGAAGGACTAAATAAATTACAGTATTTTTGGGAGAAGAATTTATATAAAACATATATTTACAAATGAATCTAAATTACTAATGAAAAATGATGGTTGGAGAGAATGTCCTGTGAAATAAGTTTGCAACACTATTGATAAGTGATTGGGCTTAGTGCAATATTGAGACACTTATTGATAATTTTTAACAACTTCCATTGTTTAAAGTTATACCATTTTTCATTACTTGTACATATATATTGATTTTAGTTTTATCACAATAATCTAAAAATGTAATCGATGGATAATTTAGTTTAATACTAATATATACATACATTAACCATTTAAAATCTACTATACAGCAGATATTTGATATTTTAAGCATGAATTGCAATATATTTTTCAGATAATTAAAACCTGATAAATACCGGTAATGAATTAAAAAATAGAGTTGATACAAATTGAGTACTGGATTTCCTTTATGTAATAATTATTGTTATGATTCACAATACCTGAACATATCGAATGTTAACATTAAAATGTATATATGCACATATATATGACATTGTTAAATAAAGTGTTGATGTTATCAATTTATATTAAGAGGGCTCGATAATTGTGGTCATTTTTAGGCTGTATTGATCTTCTTAAGAAGAAGAGCTCTAATATAAAAATATAGAAAAATACACAAATTGAAGAGGTAAAATATGTGGATTTTTCTTTACTAAATAAAACTTTACAGCTAAACGGATCATATCATAAATTTAAGGTAGATCTAATTGTCGATATGTTGACCACCGAGCCTCCTTAATTCAATGTAGTATGTTACAGAAAGAACCAGTGAGAAAAGTTTCAAAAGTACCTCAAGTCAATGCATTGAGGATGTCACATACTTGAAACTTTAGGTGTATCTATGGTAAAACGACATCAACAATATAAAATAGAAGATGGCTTCGTTGGATCCCAAAGCGAAGCATAGGACAAGCGTGTTCGGATTTAGAGGGGATTTGGAGGGGTGGGGTGTTGTCAAAACATTGGAGTTGAAAAACTGTTTATTTACTTTTATTGGAGGGGGTATATGGATAACAGTATCGGTGGTGGTCCCCCACCCCTAGATAAAAATCTTAAATCCGAGTCTGCATGACTGCATGACAATTTTTGTCAAATAAATGAAGGTTTTGCTAAACCATTTGGTCAAAAGAACGCGGTTGAAAATTGTTTTTAGAAACGAATACATGTAATAATCCCCCATGCATACTGTTTTGTCTACCAGATCACATACTTTTCATACTGAACACAGGTTAGATCGTTGCGATCATATACCTTTGTTGTGAACTTAAATTA
>WFKH01003881.1:13718950-13734382 GCA_016163765.1 Magallana hongkongensis | reverse complement strand
TTCTCAAGAATATCAAAGAGGTGGAGGTCACATACCTCAGGGTTGGGAAGAGCCCCCATGCTGGCTTCTAATATTTGTTTGTAGAGGTGGCCATTAAATTCAAATTGTGCCGAATTTTCAATAATTCAATTAGGTAGTCGACTTTTATGATTTTATTGTAACCCCATTTTGTTTCAATTTTGTGAGTGCTGAAATAGCAGAATGAACGAGTTCCGTGGCTGTCATGTTTGTTTTCGAGGAAGTTTAAGTAATAAGTAACAAGCCAAGTATCAGGTTCCAATTACATTGATTCTACTTTGTTGATAAAGTCTTTAGTGTCTAAACATAAGTGTGCTGTGTTTGTACTATAGTGGTATCAGGAAAAGATCTACAAAGTGGCCTATCAGCATTGTAGGGGAGGAACATTGAGATACAATTGGCCTCCCAGGTACAAGCATTTCACGCTGCAAGGTGTGAAAGGATATTTTAATTTCCAAGAGGCCGACTTTATCTTTTTTAGGAAGTTTAGGAAGGAACAATCTGCCTGGGCGGAATTTAAATCGCTCAGAGAGGTATTTGTGAGTGATGCTGTCGATGTTTGAATTAGCATGCATTTGCAACCTGTTTGACCAGGTTTTGTCCTTGTGGATTGCAGCATAATGAATGATGTCATTAAATTGTCTGAGCCATTAGGCTACATAATTGGCGCGGTTTTGAACCACGAAAGTGGTAGATTTGTCCGCCTTTTTCATGATAATGCTCGGTTCATTGCGGAGACTTGTCAAGGCAGCTCGTGAAAAAATACGTTTTACACAGGTCCATCCTGTTTAAATAGAGATCGTTCTCTAAGACTGTGTTCGATATGATGCCAGGGTTGTAGTTTGTATTGATATACCGGTATAAGGGATGTAGTTTTGGGTCAATATCATCTGTATGGAAGAGTATCCTACATCTCATTTTAATTGCTAATTCATTGAAGCTACGTAACAGGTTGTGTCTGATTTAGCGCATCACAGGTGTGGTAAAAAATTTCAAAACTTTGATGAGTAGAGATGATTCAGCATAGACAGATTACAGTCTGAGAGACTAAGAACATGAATTAGCAATAAAAATGAGATGTAGGATAACTCTTCCATACAGATGATTATACATAAAACATCATGCTCAGTTCCAATAACGATCTGCCCGGACTGGTGCACATTCAATTATGTACAATTAAAATGAAGCCAGGCTGGACCTCTGATGAGGGACAGACCCTGAAACATCTCCTTAATGTGCTCGAAACACCGATTCAGGCATTAGGTCCTCATCCGTCGGCACAGATGGTGCCGGGTGGCAATTATTTTATACACCATGTATAATGGGAATGAAGTATACCAAAAATTTAATGAACAGATGCCGTTCATCGAACTAAGTATATTGAAAAGCGAATATTTAAAAAGATGATTCTTCCGAACTTTGGTATTGGTTCTTTGCATGAATAGGACACTAACGGTTTATGCAACGATTGCATCATATTTGGCCCAATGATGAATTGGATGTATTCATAGATTTGTGCCAAATTGATTTTAATGTTTACTTTAAACTGCATTTGTAATTTTTTTTGTGTGCCTCAACAAAAGGTACAGAATTTTTCTTTCATGACAAGTGTGATCCTCGAATGTCTTTTCAAGAATTTTTATATCGTTCTTTAAAAAGTTTTTTGTGTAATAATTCATACTTTAGTATTAGACCAAACTTTTTTCTTATAAACTAAATTACTTACCTGTCACTGATTTTGCATTTATCACAATATGCATAAATGTAAAGTAACATTCGATTTCGTTTTGATTTTGTTTTATTGCAATATTCCTCGTAGTTGCATGTATTATATGAATGAAATATACAACAGATTTACCTCATTTCAGTTTGTACAGTTGCCGTTCATTGAACTAATTATATTTAAAAAGCGAATATTTTGAACGATGACTCCTGAGAACTTTGGATTCGGTTTCTTTGCATTAATATGAAATAATGCATTATGCAACAATAGCATTATAGACGCACCACCTTTGCAAATATTTTTCCCAATTATGAGTCGGATATTTATAGATGGGTTTTTGCTAAATTGATTCTAAATTTACATCTAAACTGCATACGTGCATTGTAATTTTTTTGTGTGCCTCAACAGAATTTTTACTCATTTCATATACTGACAACTTTGATTCACGAGTGTCTTTTTAAGAATCTTTATATCGTTCTATAAAAAGTTGTTTGAGTAAAAAATTATCTTTAGTATCAGACTAAGCTTTCTTATTTTTTATGAACAAAATTGAATTACCTTCCTGTCTCTGATTTGCATTTATCACAATATGCATAAATGTTAAGAAACGTCTGATTTTGTTTTGATTTAGTTTAGTTGTAATATTATATGTAGAGACGTGTATTTAAGAAATAAAATATACAAAAAAAGTACGCCCTATTTAGTTTTGAAAGTTGTCATAACTAAATATATAAACAGCTGCTATTTTTAGCAATGAGTCTTCAGAACTGTGATTTATGTTCCTTTGTATGAGAAAGAACTAATTTTGGACGTACGAGCTTTAATCGGTTCTCTCTCTTTTAGAGAATGGACAGTTTTATGCTTATATCCTTTACATAAAGGAAAAGCCTTAAACAATGTGCCGGAATAATTATGCAGGTGCCAAGGTGGCATGCATTTTGCAACCTCATAAGATGCAGTTTTGTAAAAATTGATATTTACCAAATATAGACCATTGCATAGAGAATATAAAACCACTTTTGTTTTTAATGTATCTCACCTGACAGGTGAGATATTTACCTTTAAAAATTGATATCTCATGGGATAATGATAATTCCCATAGGAGAAATAATTCTTCTACAGGATTTTTTGAATTCCTTTAGGTTTTTCTAAAATTTTCACAGGAATAATATTTTCGTTATGATAAAAGTATTCCCTAAAGCATTTTGATTCAGAGAGGTAGTTTTCCTACAGAAAATTAAGATTTTATTTCAGATTTTGAAATCATATGGGAGGTTTGCTCAAATTTCTATCGGAATTTAAATTCCTCTAGGAAGTTTTTATTCCAGCAGGAAATACTAAATACCCTATAGGAAAATTGTTTTCCTAATGGAAAAATTATTTTCCGATAGGAAGTTATTTTTTTAGAGGTAAATACCTCAACTGACAGGGGAGATACATGAATAACAAAAGAGGTTATAAACTCTTTGAGCAATGGTCATTCATATGAAATATTTAAATTTTCTAAAATATGCACTTAGACGGGTGCAAAAATGCATCCTTGGCATCGGGATGATTATCCGACACAGTGATCTGTTGATTATGAACTTTATTTATTGATTTTAATTATTTTTGCATAATTAAAACAACTTAAATTTGAACTAACAATGAGAAAATTTAAGATCTTTTCAAAAATTTACATGAAGTTTTATTAGAAATAAATATTTAGATACATTTTAAAAATTCGAAGCTTTAAAAAATGTTAAACTACTCAACCTACTAATTGTCCAAAACACACAAAGTTAAAACTACCGTAACATACCTTGGGTGAGTGTAGACATGGGGTTTTCAACTACCAGACTAATTTAAAATTGAAACTAAATTAAACTAGCTGCTGTCTTATATGTTAGACAGTAATGGCCGGTTGCGTAACTCGTGTTTAAACCCCCGATCAGTATTGCCCATAAATTACTCCTTTGTGCCTATTTTAATAATAAAGGAAGCCATATGTATTCACTATTCTATATTTTACATAGATGATGATTTCAGCGGCCCTTTTTATATGATGAACTATACAAAAAATCTACAATTATTTTGATAATTTTCAAATAAAAGTGAATAAAATTGTCAAATTTTGATTAGTGTTGATAGCTCGAGTCGTTTTTTAGAAGGGGTCACGTGCCCCGTCTATTAGTTTAGGTCTCACAACACTATTTTTCCGAAGGTTTACGTCAAAACATAGCTGAGGCAAAATATTTCCCAAATTCCCCTTTGTTTTTTAGAGGTTTTTTGCCAGCTACATGGACTGTACTTTTTTATGAGAAAAAAAAAACGTGTAAAATGCCTGATTTTCCCACTTCTGTGAAAATACGAGGTCACTTGAATTTTTGATGCCAGTTGTTTCGGCAGGGGGGTGAAAAGGCTCGGACATGATTTTCAAGCACATGTGTAACTTTGATGTAAACAAACTCTCGTGCCTTTGTGGATGTCTGTGTGTTTTTTGCTACTAAATTGGTTAGGAACGATTGTTTTAAAAGTTGTAAAGAGGGATTTTCCCAGAAGTTTGTTTTAAACTCGCTACCTGTGTCTAAAGTTGCGTAATTTTGGTAAGAATATATAGAAAAAATTAATAGTGGTGTGCAACTTTTACTGTCAGCCGGGCCTCAAGCCGGAAGCCGTGCATAGAACACATCAATTGAATCTACGCTAAAGAAAAGAGTGCAGAAATTGCTCTGATTATTTTGTACACAAATTTGATAACTATGAGTCAAGATTTGAAAGAAAAGTTGTATTAGTTTTTTTTGAATTGGTTCTAAGATTAGTCAAACATTTCTTTCAAACATAAAAGAGTAGTTGACTGGAGTTTATTCTTACTCTGTTTACATCCGGCCTTTCTACGGAATTACCCGACAATAATGCGAATGCATCCGGAGTTTGTCGTGATGTTATTCGTTGACTCAAAAAAAATAGTTCTACAATAAGCCATTGAACAAAAAGCAGTGATCGAGGAAGTGCAAGCGTATGAATATATGTAAAGAAGAACTACTTCCAGATAGCTTCTAATAGAAGATTAGCATGACACGTTCATCAAAGCGAAAAAACAACAATAACAAGGAGGGAACGGAGTTTTCAAAATGATAAATATTGCGATTAAGTCTTTATATGAGTAGATAAATGAAGCTATTTTTCTTTAGCTTTAACAATAGATTGGTTTGTTTATAGCATAATTATACGGGAAAGCAGGTTCATTGTTCACAGGCATCTGTATGAATGTTTGTTGACATTTCTTGCAAAGAAAACCTTGATGGTGGGTCTGAAGTGTCTATTTTATGAGGCTATAACGCGAGGAAAGAAAAACTAATTTGGTAGAGTAAGAAATGATACCGTGATCGAATGTTTCCCAGTGCATTTGCTGTTTACAATGCATAGTGCATTTTTAGCACGATTTTCTACTTCATTCAATAGCGGAAAAAGATGAAATATAAATGACATAAGTAAACAGATTTATCAAATTCATAGACAATGTTATGTTTATGATCATACTCAGAAAACTTGAAGACATGTTTATGCAAAAATATCTTAAAGATATGCATTAATGCAGACTATCACCAAGGTGATGAATTCAATTTCTCAGATTTGTCAAGAGAAAGGCAATGTGTGGCAAATTGTGTTGTATTCCTGATAAAAGCCCATTATGAGCAATGTGAGTTTCAGAATTGAAGTAAACATGAATTGCACAATGTTTTATATTGAATAGATTTATTGTAACAAAAACTCAAAGATCTAGATGAATATGATTTCTTGCATCCCTCGATCATTCATTGTCACATAAAGTTTGGCAATAGTATCATTATGTATTATATTTATGAGACATGCACTGGATCTATGTCTTTCAATTTCAAAGGAGTGAATCTACATTCTATCTGTTTGACCCTCATGCCAGAGATTTAAATGGGATGCCATCTGAAAGTGGTACCTGTGTCCTTGGTATATTTAACAATATTACAGCGATTTCTTCATTTTTGCGAAAGCTAGCTACCTCCGTGTGTACATTGGGCCTTACTGATATACAATTTGATTTACATATAGAATACATCTGTGGTTGATCAAAAGAAACGCCGTAAAAAATGCACTCCTAATGTTCTGAATTGTTCTGTTGACTTAAACAAAAAAAGAAATTCGGTCAAAGAAACCTCAAATCAAGTAAAGAGACAAAGGGGTTTGCTTTCTTCCGTTCTTTCGCATGAACCAAACGAGAATATATGTAAAGATATTTGTCAGGGTTGTGTTGATTCGTAAAGTATGACAAAAAATTGTGTAGCTCAAAGTCTGAACTTAACACATGGGGAACAGAACATGAAAACAATGTAGGAACATAAATTGACAGTAACTTAGAAAGACACAACACCTGAAGAAGACATGAACATAGAATTTGCGGAAAAATCTCCAGATTTTATAGAAAATGAGCTGAATAAACTAAACACCATTTTCCAGTCGAAGATCAAAGATTGTCCAATGTATGTCTGCTGTTCCTGCATGCAAACATTTTTTCGACATTCTGTGTGTTTAGTTGAAAATATTAAAATGAAAAATTAACATTTAGCAAGTATTTGTTCAACAGATTTGAAGAGCATGGACAATAAAGAGTGAATATGCAAAATATGTCTCTTAGCTGTTCAACAAGATAGAATTCCAACATGTTCATTAGCTAATAATATGAAATTTTGACCTATTTCAAAGGAATTAAAATTGACACATGAAAGAGGCTTATTTCGCAACGTCTTGCTTTCATACAATTTAAAGAACTTCCAAGAGGAAGACAATTAAACTCAAATGGTAACATCGAAATGCTCCGGATGATGTCAACACAACAGTCAAGCTGCTAGCAAGAATGTTGGATAATAAAGAAGCAAACCCTGATAAACGAAAACTCTCATATAAGCATTTCGTTGCCTTTGAAAATATCAGACCAAATAAGGTATTTGAGGCTGCAAGGTGGCTTACTGATAACAGTTCATTGTTTAGGAGTGAAGGAGTGGAAGTTGACAGTGCATGGTTAAATGATTATGAAGAAATGCAGCATGTTTAAGAAAATTGTCAAACTCAAAGTCAAGAAAAAGGTGATGTTTTAGAATCAGACTCGCAATTACTATCCAATTCAAATAGTAATCACAATGCTTCAGGGTCTAATTCAGGGGGATGGACAGAATATGATAACTTTCATGTTCACCCCACAGGAAATACAGATAGAGCTTTACAAGCAATGGATTTTAGAGAATATAACCAGATTTTATCATTAGCTACTGGTGAGAATCAAACAACCCTTGGTCTTTTCCAAGATTACAACTTTGCAACTTTGAAGTCTTGGCTTTTCTAACAATTTACTGAGGACAAGTTAGGCCTGATAATTCAATTAGAAGTATCCCTGTATATTTAATACTATTTGTAAGTGGAACCTACGCCATGTACACAGAAAAACTGCAATGTGTATTCCAAATTATTATTTATTTTTAAGTAGAAAAGGCTGCGAATCAAATAAAAAACAAAGTATCACTTGCACAACGGAAATGCAAAACTCAGGAGAGGAAAATGACAGCATGTGAGGTCTTGTCATCTGACTTCATTGACAACTTCATAATACAAGGTTTCGAGTTTTATCTCAAGATTTAAGAGCAGTCATGTTTATCTGGAACTACGAAAGGAAGCATTTTATTGTCAAACAAAAGCCAATAAAATTATTCAAGCATAAATATTTAACAGGTGTATCAAAGTGTCTTGCTGGTTCAATCAACTACATGTATGTGTTACAACTACACACGTTTCTTTTAAAATATACGACTCACGAAGCAGTGTATAGAAATCTGGATCAGTCAGTCCTAGCTAATGTAGCCAAGTTTCGCTCGATCATGAAATAAAAGACACCATTCGGCAATGTACCAAAAAGTTCTCCTTTTATTTAAATTGTTTCTATTTCATTCGTGCAATATTCTAACTGTTTATATACTATACTTTACAGATTCCACAAATTATATTTAACGCGTAGAAAATTTTATTTCATGTTAAGATGCGTACCTTTAAACTTTTCATTTACTTACATGAAACTGGTATAAATATACTATATCATAATATATATTTGGTCTTCGGGTCATTTTCACTTTTTCCCATTAAAATACTTTTATGTGTTTTTGTGGTATTTTCATTATATCATTATTTATTTCTCTAGTATATACTTACGTTTTTATCAATATGTGCAATAATGTAATTGAAATTTAAATTAAATATCATTTTTATATGATAAAGTTTTGTGTGAATTAGCCTACAAGAGAGTTAAGCAACTCATAGACTACCTATACAGCAGTAAAACTAGGGTTGCTAAATAATAACTTTTCTCTTTGCAAGCTCATTACAAACGGTAATATGTGTTTATACAATCTCAAAATATTTGAATTATGAAATTTAGTGGCAAGGACAACAACCAGGAAATATCAAGGTAGAAGCAAGCGGACTAGGCCCGGTGTGTAGCGTAGTGCTGAGGACAGGAGAAACCTACGTCATATCCGGTAAGAATATAGATTATCGAAATTTTTCGAAAAGGAAAATATTTTCTTGTTTCATAATTATTCTCCAAAAAAATTCAATTCAATTGAACATTTAATAGAAACAATGTCATGTGTAAATGTACTATTCATATGTTTCATATGAAATCCTCTTACAAAAATGACGTAGAGCAACTGAACGCCAAAACAGCGTTAATTAAGGAGGCTGGATGGTCAGCAAATCAACCATCAGATTTACCTAAAATTTTAAGATATAATTTGTTCAGCTAGTAAAACTATTATTTAGGGAAGAAAAAATCCAAATATTTTATTTATTAAACTTGAGTAATTTCCTATATTTTTATATAGAGCTCTTCTTCTAAAGGAGACCAACACAGTATTTAAATGGCCACGACCATCGAGCCCTGTTATAAAATGTTATAAAAAAATATCAATCATACGAAGATGGTTTTAAAGGTGATATAATCTGTTGTAGGAAGTGTAGATGAACTCAGGCTTACAACAAACTCTTGTGAGTTCACAAAACCATGGATCACGATTTCTTTATGGGAGAAATTATGGACTCTACCGTGCATATATATTAGAGATATGAGTGGGCATCGTTAAATTCTGAATTAATTGTAGCAATCATTGTGTCGATTTATTGATAGCATGTCATAAAACATCAAAAAGGTAACCTTACATTAAAAATGCATTATTTTCATTGAATACGATCATAAATTGGAATAGAAACAACCTTAGTTTAATAAATTTCAAATCCATTTGATATTAACTAATTCTAAATAAACCATGTACCTATGCAAAATTCGGCTTATGCTGTGCAGAAAGAATCGTTCTATACAATAAATTAAAATTAAAAAAATGAAAACTATCTTTGATTATACATATATTTAAATTCAGTAACAAAACACGTAAGATAAAAAAATGAACGTAATGATTACAAAACAAAATAGTATTTGTCCGGGTACTATATCGCATGATAACAACTGTAAAATTCAGTTATTTTGACTTAAAGGTAGCCGGAATGTAAATACAATCATAAAAAATTACAATATATTGCCATTTAACGTCACAATGAAATTTAAAATCAAATAGTACAAAATGGAAAACCCCGAGCTTACTGACATCTGCTTGTAAATGATACTGGTACATTGTGGAATTTTACATTCAAGCAACACAGAATACATGATGCAATCAGAACATTTCAAATTGTACTTATGTATTTACAATAAGTAGTATAAGCAAACGTTAAGCGTATTTTTACATTAAAAAAAAAATCAAACAACAACAATGATCAATTCGAAAGGGAACTTTAGGATTCTTGTAAAGTTACACAGCATCATATAGAAAAATATACAATTAACAATATTGAAAATAAATAACGTATATAACAAACCAAATACTAGATGCCATAAAATTTGATTTACTTCATCAGTGAACAGTAAGATAAATGCAAATGACGTACTGGCGCAAGCGGGTTTGCATTTTTAAAAAAATTGAAAATAACGTAAAATGTAAATATTTTAATATCTAATCGTACAGCTGCAAATATAAGTAATAAGGAATCATTCTTTGAATATTGTGAGGTGATACTTATGGTCGGGGCCTGATCAAATCTATCATAAAGCCTTTCGAATTTGGGCTTTATAAGATAAGATCCCATAGCCAATTTATCATCTGACAATACTTATAGAGTGATTCCTTATTCCTTAAATAATACAGGTATGTCATAAAACAAAGAAATAAACAGGAACTAGTTAAATTTAATGTCTGATGATGTCTATGGACAGGTTTGTGAAGTTCTCCAGTGATGACAAGAGATATGAGTTGGACGTAATGTTTCTTTTCATTATCGTTGTCAATCAAGTCATTATCAGACAGACCAGAGAAAAAAATATATGTAAGTTACAGGTAAGTCTTACTTCGATACTGTTAACCAATTTTTTATTCGCATGCGAGAAAAATCGCAATTTTCGCCACTTTTCCTCGTGGAAAATACAAATTTCAAAAAACATAAAAAGACCCAGTTTTGACAACCAGTCGCCGAAAATCATATTTCAACCGCGAAATATATTATTTACTGAAAAGACTTTGAAAAGTATCCTCCCCGAACAGAATATAAAAGAGAAAGGCGAGAACTGTGACTACCGTTAATAAAAGGACGACCACGAAACCAAATGTGCAGCTCTGTAAATAAAAGAAACACATTGCTTTTGAACTTCATCATGAGCTGTTATCTAAAAAAAAAAACATTTAATGAAAACACTAGTCGTAAAACACAAAAATAGCTCGTTTTATGTTGAATGAATTTTTATTCATAAAACATGAAAAATAATTTTTTTTTGACCATACACGTCTGACTTGAACTGACAAATTAGGAACTTATATCAAAACAATAAGAAATAAAACAGAAACAAGGTGAAATTTACAGAAAATCCCGTCAAGGACAGTCAATTGTTTGTCCTTCTTAATAAATCAAATAGACCCTGCTGGAATAGCGTTTTAGATTTATTTTAACTTTTACTTTTTCTTGGATTTACAAAAATTCTTAGAATTTCAAGTAAACGAAATTGTTTTGATAAATAACATCATTAATACTTTTTATTATGACTTTCTTGGAATTTTCCTACCTTCCTGATATCATTGCACCATTGCATCACGTCTGCCTCCTCTTTTTCATTAGATTTTGTTGACATTACCAAAGGTTTCTAAAAGTATTTTAAAAACGAAATATATTGTCGACGAAAACGCCCACAAAACATTGAATTTACATAGTATCTTTAGGATGACGTTTACTCAGAATGAAAAAAAAAATCCACTGATGATAATGAAAAACCATCTATTGTATATATGTTATAGAATTTTGATTGAAGTGTTATTTTTAAAATTAAAAAAAAACCCAAAGTCAATGACTTAATGTGAATTTATCAAAATATTACAAATAAATAAAACTTTTTGAAAAATTAAATACGGTTTATATAAAGGGGAGTGTAGCTAAATTTATGCAAATATACAGATTTCGAGCAACAATTTATAAAAAAAATTCTAGTCCGACTTTCCTCAATGAATTTTCTAAACGTTACCCATTTTTGATTCAATTTGACAAAAACTGAATGATAACACTAAAACACTTATAGTCCTAAAGTACTTATGTTGATTTGATTCTGTTGGCATTAAATTGATATGAGGTCTATGGTCAACATTTTGAGATATGGTATCTATTATAGTTTTTCAGCATGTTCAATTTGTTTGCATTGCTTGCCATACGAAACACGTGTATTGCAGTTGTTTCACAGCGCATGCAATGGTAATTTTAAATGTTATACGTGACGTTACATATGACAAGTGAATGCTCTACTTAACACGTAGGTTGAAGAAAACTGAACAAATATTGCATCGAATAATAATATATATTATTTCGAAAACAATATAGCCAATCAAATCATTAAACAGGCGTTTAGTTTTTGTAATGACCATCTAGTACTATATAAATAGTGCCTTTGGGAGGGTAACAGTTGAAATTGACACACCCGAGAAAACCATTGTCAACCGACGCGAAGTGGTTTTCCCAAACAGGCACTATTTATTTTATTATACTGAATGTCTTAATTTTAAAGAAAACTTTACTGCTGACGTGAATTTTCGGCGAACCGTTCGCGCATAATTTACGCGCATTTAACAACTCGTTCTGTTACCCGTTGCTAACGCTGAGGGTAATGGAACGGATTATAAACTGCGTCTTAACCAATTAGATTTCAGTATTTAACATGGAAGTTTAATAATACAATATGTTTTCCTTTTGGTAAAACAATACTGATTTACGTTTTATACATGTAACAATAGTAAATTGGATAATTACAGATTTATCAAAGTTAAATGTACTTTTATATACAATGTAATATTATATGTTTGTTAATTAATAAATGTCAAGCCTTACCATCAATTTCAAGAGCTCATTTTATGCAAAGAAACTCCCATAAACCAAGACAAAGGTTATAGACTTGACAAAAGTCAAGACGAAGATGTACCCGAAATCACTACATTCATTTTGACTTCTAACAGTAGAATACCTAACGTGAATATCGAGTCATTGTAAAGGGACCAGTACTTCATCACCACATTGAGGATATATCACTCACAAAATTAAAAAATACAGGAGATTACTATGTAATGTCACGCATTTGCTGTCGTTGAGGTATCCTTGGATGCTCTTTAATTTTCCTTTACAGTGTATACACACATATTACAAATTCAATATGATAATAAATGCTTGATCATGTATTCTATGTATGCACATAGGATGTAGTCTTAATTTGGAGAATACACACATTACAAATTCAATTTGAAAAAATAATATGCTATCTTTGGTGATCAAAAATAGAATTTAATTGTTCATAATTACATTTTTCTTGTAATAAAGAATTGAATTAATCATAAACAGTAGGTTAAAGTATGTAATTTTTTGTTAACGTACATCAGCACGTTAGATAAAAGAAATCGCAAGGTTTTCAAATATGGGAACTTGATTCTGGTATCATCATAATTATTTCGTGCAGTCTGTGATTTTTCTTAGATTGCTGAAGGTTTCGATCGATCAATAAACTGTTTTGAACTCGATCGTGTTGATTTCAGTTCTGTCAGTTTCTATAGCGCTGTGAATTACAATCGGTTTGCTTCAATAAAATAGGAGAAAATGAATGTTAATATATGACATTAAATGCATGATCATGTATCCTAATACATGTAATTAACAATGGCTTGAATGATGTGTATTTCATAAATAGTACAGCCTGACTTTTCAACGACGAACAATTTTCACCAGTTGTACTCGATCAAAGATTTTGTATGTACATCCACACTTTATCGTAATTGTTGGAAGAAGGCTTCTTACCAGAATCTCATCACCTATTATTCCTGTGTTTTCCATAGCTATAGTGAAATCTGCTTGATAGCCCTTCCTGTTAACTTTCCCTTTTGTCGTAGTGTACCCCTTCCTTCCCACTTACTCAGCTTTAAGGAGAACTTTTTAACCTTTCAACGCAATGTCGGTAGTTATTGTGGCAAGTTCAACATTTGACGATTTATTTCTGTTAGAAAACACAAGTGTAAATGTTGACAAAAAATAATATATACAAAAATGTTTACTTTCAGATATTACCTACTGCTGGTAGTATAATGCCGGTGAATATCCCGGGTTTCCGTTGTGCTAAGAGGATGAGAGTCACTAATTCCCCTGGGATAAGACACCAGTCCTTCGCAGGTTAACTCCCAGTGTATGCCGGTAATTTCAGCTATGTGGGCGGCTGAGACATTGTAAATAAAGTGCCTTGCCTAAGGGTACAACACACAACATCTAGTGACAACTGCAAGGCTTGAACCAGCGACCATTGGGTTAATGACGTTTGAACGCTTGTGACCACTGAGCCATGTGCTCCGATATGCAGTTAATGTCCATGACTATTTTTTATACTCTTTTGACCCCTCTTTCCTTCACTTTTTCATTCATATTTTACCCTCTATCAGCCCGAGGCAACGATAGGAGCCAGACGGTCAAAAAGACCAATATCAGCCACTAAGCCTTCGGACCTCTGGTTGATTTTGATGCCAAAAATAAAACAAAGTCTCATAATGAAAAGTTGTGAACTGAGATCGTTAATGAGTCCATACTATGGCAAGGGTTTTAAGACTATCGGAATCAACCTGTTTTTTTTTTTTTTTTTGCTTTTAAGGAAATCCGTAATGCACTTGATATCTCAATAATTCAATCACAAATCAAATAAAAATAATGCTAGTTTAGGTTGTTTTTCAATTTGTATTTAAACATGAATTTTAAAACATTTTAAAATTCTAGGGTCCGCAGGTATTAACATCTACCATACATATATTTTTACTTCTTTCTGTCGAAAATACGATTACTCTTCCTAGTTCATCTCATTTGTTTTTTTCTTCTTGTACATCAGTGTTAAGCTTTTACCCTATGAATGGGAGTATGCTACAGAAACTTCTTATTACAATGCAATAGAAAGTGAAAGAAAATGCAAGGGTTTAAAAATGTAGTCACAATCGTTCTCTGTTTTAACAACATCCGTTGTAAACAAATACAAGTAAAATGTTTAACATTTTAGATTAAAGCTTTGTAATGTCTTTTTAAATCGGACAATTACAACAATAGCAATATAGATGCACTATTTGGCACAACTAATTGGAACTGGTTCAAGGCAAGGGTGATATCATTGCAAATATATTTCCCAATCTTGAGTCATATGTATTTGTAGACGGATTTGTGTTAAATTGGTTTTTATGGTTACATTTCGGTAGCCCAGGCTCAGTGTATTTTCATAATTATTCTTTTCTTTCTAAAAGAGTTGTTTGTACAAAAAAATGATATTTTGTTTTCATCCCAAAATAATTTATTTTAATGAAAAAATTAATCTACCTCTCTCTGATTGATATTTATTACAATATGCATAAATGAAAAAAAAAAATCTGATATTGTTTTGATTTAGTTTAAATGTAATATTTTACGTACTGATATTTATTAGAAGAATGAAATATGCAAAAGATTTCCGTCCTATTCAATTTGGACATTTGCCATTCAATTAACTAATTATATGTACAGTTGATAGTTTAAAAGATGAGTTTTCAGAACTCTAGTCTGTATGAATATGAATCTAATGTTTATGTAATTCCACGAAATTCCCCGAATCAAACACATTTGGTTTCGATTTAATCTCTGTTTAATAACAAACTTGAATATTTTCTATTTGAAGACATAATATGAACAGATTAGTGTGTATTCTGAGGAATGAAATAACTTTTTTTTTCAGAACAACCGATTTAAGATATCATATTATAACTACCTAAAGTATAAACATAAAACAGGGGAAACTTGCTCGATATTATTTTTTTTAATAAACTCCTTGATACACAGAATCTCAAATCGAGTTGTATAGACAAAAAGTAGTTCAATATAGTTTTTTTTTCAGTTTTAACATATATTTAACACAATGTGATTTTGGTATCAATTGTATCATCATTTCGATGCAATAAGTTGACCAGTTTTACATTAAACTCTGAACCGAATCAAAATCCGGTAAAATTGGAACTGACATCGAACAAAACAACTACGACCCCGGATTAAGCAATTTTGGAAAA
>WFKH01003881.1:13693133-13713404 GCA_016163765.1 Magallana hongkongensis | reverse complement strand
CAGGTTAGATCGTTGCGATCATATACCTTTGTTGTGAACTTAAATTAAATGAAAAATGTATAAGTCATTCCGTTTCAAGAATATTGAAGCCAAAGTGTTCTTATTTTTTACTGAAGCGAAGAAAAGCATAGGCGTCCCTATCTAAATCGATGTATAAAACTCATCCTTTTACTATAACAAGAGGCCCATGGGCCACATCACTCACCTGAGCAATAATAGCCATAATAAAATTAGCTTTATGGAGTCATATTAAAAATATTTGGGGAATGTAGTAGAATAGATCCTGTATTTAAAAAAATTTCAAAATTTTCTCCAGGTACTAGTATTCTTATGTTAAGCATTGAGCCCCTTTTGTAACAGGATGATTTCATTGCAATATTACATACATGTATTAAGCATCGCAGTTCTTAAAAAGAGCTTAAATTATTGCTTATGCATGTACATGTATCTATATAAACCTGCATCAGAACCCTAGGGCCACAGTCTAAACAATTTAGAATCAACAATATATCAAGAATACCATATATTATTAAACTTGAGTTTTTGAGAATAATTTACATTTTTCATACGTAAAGTTCGAGCCCCCCCCCCCCCCATTGTAACCCCACCCTTCCCCTGGGGATCATAATTTGAACAAACTTATGCAATATACACTACCTGAGGATGTTTCTACCCAAGTTACGGCTTTACTGACCGATTAGTTGTTGAGAAGATTTTTAAAGATTTTTCTCTATATATTCCTGTGTAAAAATTCACCCCACTCCCATTGTGGCCCAACCCTACCCCGGGGGATTTTGATTTGAACAAACTTAAATTTACCTGAACTGAGGATACTTCTACACAAGATACAGCTTTCATGGCCAATTGGTTTTTGAGAAGAAGATATATAAAGATTTTTCTCTATATATTCCTATGTAAAAATTTAACAACAACCCCCCCCCCCACCATTGTGACCCAACCCTATTCCAAGGGGATTATGCTTTGAACAAACTTAAACTACACGATCTGAGGATTCTTGCACACAAGATACAGTTTTTCTGGCCGATTTGTTTTTCAGAAGAAGATTTTTAAAGATTTTTCTCCATATATTCCTATGTAAAAATTCGATCATTCATTGTAGCCCCACCAATCCCCTGAGGATCATGATTTGAAGAATCTTGAATACACACTACATGAGGATCCTTTCACACAAATTTTAGCTTTTCTGACCGATTGGTTTTTGAAAAGAAGATTTTTAAAGATTTTTCTCTATTTATCCTACGTAATATTTTGACAGCCCTCCCCATTGTAGCCACGTCCCACTCCCAGAGATCATGATTTGAAAAACATCTACACTACCTGAGGATGCTTCAACATAAGGTACAGTTTTTCTGGCCGATTGGTATTTAAGAAGAAGATTTTTAGAGATTTTTTTTCTGTATATTTCTATGTAAAAATTCGACCCCCCATTGTAACCCCACCCTTCCCCTGCGGATGATGATTTGAACAAACTTGAATCTACAGTACCTAGGATGCTTCCACACAAATTTCAGCTTTTCTGGTCAACTGGCTTTTGAGAAGATTTCTGAATAATACAAACAAACTTTCAATAATTCTTAATCATCTCTCTTTGAAAGAGGGCGTGGCCCCTCAATCATACAAACTTAAAACCAAATAATGCTTTGAGCCAAGTTTGGTTGAAATTGGCCGAGTGGTACTGGAGAAGAAGTCGAAAATGTAAAAAGTTTACAGACGGACGGACAGGCAGACAGACAGATGGTAGCCGGACAAAAAGTGATAAGAAAAGCTACTTGAGCTTTCAGCTCAGGTGAGCTAAAAACTTCAGCCTATGAAGAAAACAAGTGAAGAAATTGTTTTTTATTTCTTTTCTGAATTCCCCTAATGGGTCTTGCTAGAAAATTATGTATTTGTAGCTTTAATTTATTCTTTTTTCCATTTTATACCGCACATCACTAATTATTAGGATTAAGTACATTTTTTTTAGCTACATGTACTTCTGTTCTTTAGAATGGAAATTACAATTGTCAAGGGTTACGTTTCCTATAGAAAACCTGGTTTTCGTAGGTGTGAAACATGGCTGTGGTGATGAATCGGTATCATCGGTAACACAATGAGCATGCCACATATATTAAATTGCGCCTTTCTTTTAATCATTGTACTATTTAAATGTATGCACATATATCAATAAAAAAAGATGGAAAAACATTTTCAAAAACCAAGTAGGATTTTCCATGTTATTGTCGATTAAAGCTGCGACAAAGCGATGAAATGATGATATAATAGGAGTAGGTTATGGCAAGGTATCACCTTGTGGGTTTGTCTGTGTTGTTGGTGTGTGTGGGGTACGTACTTTCCTGCACGTGCCCCCTACAACGCCCGACGAATGGCTGTCAAGCGGACTTCTGTAAGCTTTTTCCTTTACTATTTTTAGTTGTTGTTTACGGTCGAAAGTGCGCGTTTCTAAGCAAATTCTTTGCTATTTGAATTCACTGTGGTTGTATGGATGGTTTTAAGAGCTAGCTGTTAGACTTACAACCATCCTTACAAGCTATATATGCTACATTTTTATGTCGGAAATATTTGTTGTTTTAAATTGTTACTAACTATTGAATGACCAAAAATGTAGCTAACAAATCTCTGCTATTGATGCTAAAATTGTACATAAATACATCTGGAGGATCTGATTGAAGTAAAATCATACAAAAATTTCTTGCAGTGTTTAAAGATTATTTTGTTTTCTTTATATTTCACCATAAAGATATCTTTCATCTGCTATAAATTAATTTTTTGATTTGTTTTCATCTTTTTCATTATAAAGTGCAGAATAATCACAACAATACCTTTCTTAGGCAAATTAAAATCATTTACCCCCTGAATCTTTGTATCCAATTATAAAACTCTGGTAACCAATATTATTGAAGCTATTCGTGGACGTATTTTAAGTTACGAAAGGGTCAGGTCATCATTGAAGAGGATTTATACAGTGAATGTACAGCGATATTACAAGGTAAGAAAATGCTAGTCAAGGTGAATTAGTTACAAAGCAACAATGCCTTTCTGCAAATTAAAAAGGAAATCTTTGAACTGTGCATCTCAAGTTTAAATTAGAAAGTAAAATAATCCGACTATTTTCATTCATTTTGAAAAAAAAGATGATGCTGTAGTATCAATCTGGCGTCTTCATTTAAAATTCATAATTTATAATAATATATAAAACTGAAGATTTAAGAACAGAATGGTTTACTTCCAACTATACCAAAAAAAGGCATTTATTGTTTAAACAAAAGCCAAGAAAACCATCCAAGCATACATGTGTATCAGTGTCTCGCTGGTTCAAACAACTATAACTTACAAATGCATGCTCCTCTTTCAAAATGTACGACAATAAATACCCACAAAGCAGTATTGAAAAATTCGGATCAGTCAGTTCGTGCAAGCACATACAATTATACATGTAGAGAAGTTTTGCTCGATCACGAAATAAACCATGAATAGTAGATCGCAGAAATGTAAAGAAGGCATCATTTAGCAATGGACCGAAAAGTTGTATAAAAAGGGTATAAATATATTTTATTTTAGGGATGTTTCGAGTCATTTTTACTTTTTTCATTAAGGTGGCTCTATACATCCACAGTTAATTCCAATTTTAAATAGAAGACCACAAAACATATACTTATCAAATATTAAAATGATGATAGTGATAATATAGGTATTTTTAAAGAATTTTTTAATGTTTTTTCGTGTTTTTGTAAAATAATTTTTAGAAAGTTAACTTTGAAAGAAATTTTTTTGTCATATGATGGATATGTCCTTCAGACACATAAAAAAAATATTATACTTTATAACATTCAAAAATTTATTATTGCAAATTTTTTTACTTTTTTCCCAAAACATAATTTTTCATATCTTCTTACTCTGTTGACAAATCATCTGAAAAAGCTGCTTGATGTTATAAGAAAATGTATCTAAATAAATGTGACATACAGAAATTGAATGAAAATCATTGCAAATAAACACAAAAAACAATTAAAATTGTATTTGGTATGAAGGTTCCTCAGGTAAGAGTTATCGTTCCTAAGTCCCAAGGCCCAAACACCTTAGGGACTTTTCAAGTTCTGAGTTGAAGAAAATTCCTAAATATTGTGTTGGAATGATAAATACATACATATTTCATTATAGGCCTATATGAGTAAATATATTCGCTTTAATGCAAAACTAAGTCAAATAAATAAAGGTGAAAATTAACTTATAGGATTTATGTATCCCATCCTGAGATAAATTCAAAGCTACCCTCCCATCCCCTTAAGGTGTTATGGAACATCTGTTGATATGAATGTGGATTAAAGTACATTATAATTGAAATACTTTCACCGGTTTAGAATTTTCTTTCACAATATTTAACCAAAAATACGTTTTAGAAAATTTTGGGAAGGTAAAAATTTTAAAATCCCCAGAGGGATTCGAACTCATGACTTACAGGTCCGTAGTGAATCCTCTAACCCACTGCGCTACGCTGTAAGATGTCAATGATGGGAAAGTAACTATCTATAAAATTATACTTGATTTTATTGTTTATTTCGATAAATAACACGACACAACATGAAGGTGTCGAATTATCCCATACCACCTTTTTGTAAATAATGAATTATCCAATTATCAAACTAAATCTATTCATTTAACAATTTTTTCAAAAGAGCGGTCCCCATACAATTCGCCTCAGTTGAAATCAGCCAGTACCGGAATTACATGTTCCAGATTTACTTTTTTGCGTACTGCGTCATCAAAAAGTGGTGTATAGAGCCACCTTAAATGATATTTTTATATCAATATTATTATCATTATTATTATTCATCTACATGGTTACGTTTTTATCAGTGTGTGTAAAAATGTAATTCATTTCAATGTGATGAATTTTTGCGTAAATTAGCCTAAACAAGAGTATAGTGACTTATAGAGTACCATGTATACAGCTGTAAAACTAATTAAGGTTGCTAAATTCTCTATGTAAATTCATTACAAACAATAATATGTATTTAAACAGTCTCAAAATATTTGAATTATGGAATTTAGTGGCAAGGACTACAACCAAGAAATATCAAGGTAGAAGCAAGCGAACTAGGCCCGGCGTGTGGCTTAGTGCTGAGGACAGGAGATACCTTTGTCATATCCGGTAAAAATATGGATTATCTTAAATGTTTTAAAAGAAAATAGTTTCTTGTTTCAAAATTATTCTTTAAAAATTTAATTCAATTGAACCTGTGATTGAAGGAAAAGTCATGTGTAAATGTACTATTCATATGTTTCATATATGATATTATTATTTTTCTTTTTTAAAATGACGTAAAGCAACTTAACGCCAAAAGGAGCGTTGAATGTTTAAAAAATATCATAGAGATAAGGTAAATAATATGTAGATGATATAATCTGTTGTAGGAAGTGTAGATGGACTCAGGCTTACAACAAACTCTTGTGAGTACACAAAGCCATGGAACACTGTACTGGAGAAATGGAATCTGCCGTGCAGATATACAAATTAGCGAGGTTATCTGAATGAAATGTAGCACCTCTTTTTAAAATAACTCCGTTTGTGTTGATTTATTGATAGCTTCCGTCATATCGATGAGTTGGTTGAAATAAAACTGTTGATGGAATAAGAAAATATAACAAATTGAATGCTTTTTGTGAATATTGCGGGATGAACTGCAAGTGCTCTGTTGGCAAAATGACAAGTTCCTTTCCTTAGTAATGACGTTCTCATATAGTATTTAAAAGTACCTCTGCTATCTTCGAGGGGTCAACGTAATCAACCTTACGTTGTCATGCAAGAATACAAAATTCCAGTTTTTCTTATTAAGACATAACCGGTAAATTAAATTAAAAATCTAAACAAAATGTTAAATTTTATTCAATCTTTAAAGTAGTATTAATGGACACATATTTCTTTATACTTATTAATCTTTATCTTTATCAAAACACTATCTGGGCTTTAAAAACATTCAACTTTACAATGTAATGCAATTTAACATCTTTATGAAATGCAGTATCAAAAGGATCAAAACGTAAAAACCCCAGCATAAAATCTGCTGGTTAACAATACCAGTACATCGTAAAATTGCACAAGATTATTTTGCGTTCAAGCAATGATACAAAAAACATGATACAAGCAGCACATTACATATTGCACTAATATATTTACAGTTAAGAGATAAAGCAAACTTTAATTCATTTTTAGCTAATACATTGAAAAAAAAATCAACCAGTAACGATAGCTTATGACTCTGCACTCTATTAAAGCTATAAAACACTTTACAGAAATTAAGTAAAATCATCAATCTTAAAAATTGATAACGTATAGAGCAAACCAAATACAAAATGTCATCAAACTTTATATATCTAATAGTTGAACAGCAAAAGAAATACTTGACATGTCTGTTTAAGGTTAGGATCTAGTAAGAATGGGTTAATATTGTCTTTTTGGTACTATATTCATCATGGCATCATAAATGGTTTGAATACAATTTTTTACGGGTATTGATGGCCATGACGGAATTATGTAGAAAGTCTAGCATATCTTCGCATTGCATTTGAAATGATAAGAAAAGTAATTCGGGTATTCTAATTTTTGAAAGAAGATGCCATCAATATATTTTCAACTGGATACATTCAGTTTGCCTGACGTGGAACAAACTCTTGTTTTTTTTAAACTAATTTTCTACATATTTTGTTGAAAATTACAATTCAGTACACATATTTTCACTATATTTGCTGAGAAATTTTCCCCTGGTACATTCTTTTAGACCAAGCTATGTAGAAATTGAGCGCTATGTATGAAATGCATATCTCTAATTTAAGAAACCTTTCTTTTGTTGAGGAGATTTTGATCTTTAATCTAAATAAAAATGTTAAGTAATGCATAAATATGAAATGAGAAATTCCCTCATATTTTCCCTAACACATACTAGTATTAAGTAAACATTTTTTTTTTAGCTGATATGTTTACATATTTCGAAAGATCACAGAATAATATTATTGCCATAAAAAAGAAAAACCAGCCGAACTCAATGCCTGATGATATCGGTGGACATGTTTTGGGTGTCAGCCAATGATAGCATGAGACACCAAATGTTTGTTCTCATCATCGTTGACAACTTAGTAATGCATATACAAAAAAGCGAGAGTTAAAATATATTAAACGTACAGGTACCTCTAATTACGAAACTGTTGACCAATTTTTTTTTTCGCTTGCGATAAAAATCGCAATTTTGGACACTTTTTTCTCGTGACAAATACATTCTTTGATAAAAAAAAAAAAAGCATATAAAAAAGCCCAGTTTCGAAAATCAGTCGCCAAAAATAATTTTAATTGCAAAATAATTTATTTATTCAAAAGACTTTTATAAATATCCTTTAAAAGAAAATAGTATAGAGAATGGAGAGAACTGTGACCACTATTAATACAATGAAGACAACGAAACCAAATGTGCAGCTCTGTAAATAAAAGGAAACGCATTACATTTCAAATGTATTATGATAACTTGTTTTATGTTGAATGAATTTTTATTAATAAAACACGATGAACAATTAACTTTTTTTTTTACCAATCATGTCTGATTTGAACTGTCAAATTCACCTTTTTGGGATTTTATTTCGAAATGTTTTGAAAAAGGTTCAATTGTTTGTCCCTCTTAATTATTGAAATAGGCTTTGCTGGAATAGCTTTTCAGATTCATTTAACTTATACTTTTTTTTTTAACAAAAATTCATAGAATTTCAAGTAAATGAAATTGTTTTGATAAATAACAATACTAATAATTTTTAATGTGCCTTTCTTGGAATACTCCTACCTTTCTGATATCATTGCACCATTGCGTCATGCCTGCTTTCTCTGCTTTATTATAGTTTGCTGACATTACCAAAGGTTTCTAAAAGTATTTAAAAACGAAATATATTGTCGGCGAAAACGCTCACAGCGCATGTCATGTTAATTTCAAAATGTTATACGTGACGTTACATATGACAAGTAAATGCTTAACTTAACACGTAGGTCAGAGAGGGTTGGAAAATATTGCATTGAATAAGAATATACATTTTTTCAAAAATAATAATAATAGAGCTAACCAAATCATTAAACAAGCGTTTAATTTTTGTAAAGACCAGTCTGGTATTATAATATGATTTCCTTTTGGTAGAAAAAATACTGATTTCCGTTTTATACATGTAACAATAGTAAATTGGGAAGTTACAGATTTATCAAAGTTAAATGTACTTTTATGTACAAATTAATGTGTGTTAAATTATACATGTCAAGTCTTTCCATCAATTACAAGAGCTCATTTTATGCAAAGAAACTCCCATGAACGAAGACAAACGTTATAGACTACACAATAGCCAAGACGAAGATGGACACGAAATCACTACATTCATCTTGACTTCTAACAGAAGAATACTTAACGTGAATATCGACTCATTGTAAAGAGATCAGTACCTCATCACTACATTGAGGATATATCACTCACAAAAGTAGTAGATTACTATGTAATGCCACGCATTTGGAGGCGTTAAGGTATCCTTGGATGCTTTTTAGTTTTCTATTACAGTGTATGAAGATGTAATCATAATTGGGAGAAGACACACATTACAAACTCAATTGAAAGAATAAAATGCTATCTTTGTTGACTCATGCTGGAAATGAAGGTAGCGACATTGCAGAGAAATACACAACCCGCGTAAGCGGTCCATGTAATTGTTTTGTGCGATGATCGCTACCTTTATAGTTCGCATGAATTATCAAAGATAGCATTTAATTCCATATACTTCCTTCTTTCTTGTAATAGATTATTGAATTTATTATAAATACTTGGTAAAAGTATTATTTCATTTGTAGATGTACATCAGCACGTTAGATAAAAGAGATATCCAAGTCTTCATATATAGGAGTTTAAATATGGCATCATCATAATTATTTCGCGAAGTCCGTGATTTTTCATAAGTTGCTGATGGTTTTGACCCATTGATAAACTGTTTAGAACTCTGTCGTGTAAATTTCAGCCCTATCAGTTTCTATAGCGCTGTGAATTACAATCGGTTTAAGAAATATAAAAGAAAATACACAGGAAATGTAAATATATGATAATAAATGCATGATCATTTATCCTAATACATGTACTAAACAATGACCTGAATGGTGTGTATTTCAATCACTGTACAGCTTGACTTCTTAACGATGAACAATAATCACCATTTGTACTCGATCGAAGATTTGTATGTAAATCCACACATTATTGTAAATGTTGAAAGAAAGCTTCTTACCTTAATCTCATCACCTCTTGTTCCTCTGTTTTCCATTGCGCTAGGGAAATCTGCTTGATAACCCTGCTTTTCAGCTTTCCTTTTTGTCGCACTGTACCCCTTCCTTTCCACTTCCTCAGCCAATATGAGAACTTTTTATCCTTTCAACGCTATGTTGGTAGTTATTGTGGTAAGTTCAACATTTGACGATTTATTTCTGTTAGAAAACACAAGAGTAAATGTTGGCGAAAAAATCATCTATTCACAAAATGTTTACTTTCAGATCTTACCTACTGCAGATATTAAGTTAGTTAAGTGAAATTCTTCTCCGAGCCATGAAGGGGCATAAGGCCGGTGCTTATCCCAATTTTCTCTGGTGCTATGCGGATGAGAGTCATTGACTCCTCCTGGATGGGACATTAGTCCATCGCAGGTTAACTCCCAGTGTATGCCGGTACTGTATTTCAACTGGGTGGACTAAGACAGAATAGCTAATGTGCCTTGTCTAAGGTTACAACACACAACATTAAGACACCACTGCGGGGCTTGAACCAGCAACCTTTGGATTACTGGCCTAACGCATATGACCATTAAGTCATGTGCACTATAGTGTTCAAATACCAAAAATCAAAGCTTTAATACAACAGTGGAAAAGGAGAATTCTTACTCCTTTTGGTCGAGTTACTGTAGTTAAAACATTACTTCTTCCAAAACTCAATCACCTTTTTATTTCCTTACCAAGTCCAGATAAAGAAATTATTTCTTCCCTTACCAATCTTTTTTATGAATTTATATGGAATTCAAAAATAGATAAAGTTAAGAGACAACTCAGTACTCAAGACTACTTAAAAGGTGGTATTAAAATGTTGGATATTAACAATTTTTTAGTGTCATTAAAATGTTCATGGATAAAGAGGTTAACAAAAGATAACAAACCATGGACGGATATTTTTTTAGACATTCATGGCAACAAAGTGGTAAAGCATTTGTTAGACTTTGGTGACAAATATGTACAAAACATAATAAATCATAGTAATAATTTTTGGAAGGATGTTCTACACTCATGGTTAAAAGTTTTAAGAACAATTGACTATTCATTATCTACAACAAATGTATGTGCTATGCCAATCTGGTACAATACAAATATATGTGTTGGTTATAAACCTATCATTGTTTATAATTGGTATGAACATGGTATTAAAACTATAGGTGACTTTCTAAATGAAGATGGTCAGTTTTTGAAACAGCATGATTTTGCACAAAATTATAGACTGTCTAATATATGTACAATGCTATACAACAGTGTTATTAATGCAATATCTAGTTTCCTTAGATCTCAGTCTATAAAAAGATCTGATGTTAAAAAATATTACTATCCATACATTCCATTTTACTTTGAGTATGTTTTATTGTTTGAAAAATGCTCGAAAATCTTGTACAATCTTATTAATAGTAAAGATATTATACCAAGTTCCATTCAGAAATGGAACACTGAACTATCCATGCAGCTAGAAATTAATGTTTCAGTCAAAGAGTTCTTTAAAGTATGTTTTAAAACAAGTGCTGATACCTCAGTACAGTGGCTTGAGTACAGAATTCTTTTCAGAATGTTGCCCACAAAATACTATCTTAAAAAAATCAATGTAAGCACTGATGATTGTTGTTCTTTTTGCAAAGAAGATGTAGAAACAATTCAACATGTATTTATTAAATGTTTAGAAATACTGCCATTATGGAATAAACTCAGCATGCATATATATTGTAAAACTACAAATAGAATTGGATTTAATGTTAATAATGTAATATTTGGTGAAATACCTCTAAATCAGGGTAACAAAGTTGTAAACTTTATAATTTTGTATACCAAACAGTATATTTTTAACTGTTTGAAACAAAAAAAGATCCCTTACTTAAAGGGGCTTCTACAACATATCTATTTCAAATATAAGGTTGAAAGATACATATCAATTAAATCATGTGAAATGTTAAAATTTGACAAACAATGGTCAAACTGGAAAAATATTTTTGAACTTTAATTTTCCTGTAAACAATTAGAATGTGTTTCTGATATTTATGTGTGCAAGTGTATGAAAGGGTGTGTGAGTGCCAATAAATATTTGCTTTGTTTCTTTGATTCCTTGTAATAATTATGAAAATGACAATAAAAATTTATAAAAAAAAAAAAAAAAAAAAGTCATGTGCACCACACTGCAGATAATGTCCATTAATATTCTATTTATTCTCCCTTGCCCACTCCTTCCTTCACTTTTTCATTCATATTTCACCCTGTATCAGCCCGAGGCAACACTAGTAGCCAGAGGTCCGAAAAAGACATTGTCAGCTATCAAGCCTTCGGACCACTGGCTGATATTGATGCCAACAATAAAATAAAGCCTCATAACTGAAGCGCTGTGAATTGAGAACGTGAGAACGTAAGTACGTTCATACTGTAGCACGTTTTTTAAGATTCTCAAAATCCAACTTTATTATTTCGCTTTCAAGGAAATTAATTCTTAATGCACTTGATTATTAATCAATTCAGTCAAAAATCAAATGAAAAAAATTACAATGTCTTAGTACTTACTTAGTCTTTGTAAGAGCTTAGTATTTTTGTCCGCCTTTTTTATGATAATGCTCAGCTCATTGTGGAGACTTGATAAGGCAAGCTCATGAATATAATTTTTACACAGGTCCATTCTGTTTGCATAGAGATAATTTTCAAAAGCTGTGTTTGATATGTTGCCAGGGTAGTAGATTGTATTGATATATAAGGGATGTAGTTTTGTGTCAATATCATCTGTACGGAAGAGTATCCTACATCATCTCATTTCTCTTGCCTATCCATTAAAGCTACGTAACAGGTTGTGTATATAGCGCGTCCAAGGTGTGGTAATAAATTTGAACACTTTGCCGAGTAGAGATGATTCAGCTTCAAACAGATTACAGTCTGAGAGACTAAGAACATGAATTATCAATAAAAATGAGATGTAGGATAACTCTTCCATACAGATGATTATACATAAAACATCATGCTCAGTTCCAATAACGATCTGCCCGGACTGGTGCACATTCTATTATGTACGATTAAAATGAAGGCGGGTTGGACCTATGACGAAGGGTCAGAAATATCTCTTTAATGTTCCCGAAACACCGATTCAGGTGGCATGTTCTCATCCGTAGGCACACGTGGTGCCGGGTGGCAATTATGATAAACACCATGTATTATGGGAATAAAGTATACCAAAAATTTAATGAATTGTTGCCACTCATCGAACTTATTATATTTAAAAGCAGATATTTGAAAAGATGTTTCTTTTGAACCTTGGTATGGTTTTTTTTTTTTACATGAATATGAAACTTATGCTTTACGCAACAATTGCAACATATTTGTCCCAACGATGAATCGGATTTATTCATAGATTTGATTTCAATGTTTGCATTTAAACTGCATATGCAATTTTTTTGTATACCTCCACAAAAAGATTGATTTTTTTCAGTTCATATTCTGACAAATTGATTCTCGAATGTCTTTTAAAGAATCTTTATATCGTTCTATAAAAGGTTGTTTGTGTAAAATCCCATACTTTAATATCAGACCATTTTTTTTAATTATTATTTTTTATAGATATATATATTTTTTTTATACAAAACTACCTACCTGTCTCTGACTTGCATTCATCACAATTCATAAATGTTTTGATTTCGTTTTGTTGCAATATTCAAGTAGTGGCATGAATTATAGGAATGAAATGTACAAAAAGATTAACACCATTTCAATTTGTACAGTTGCCGTTCATTGAACTTATTATATTTGAAAAGCGAATATTTTGAACGATGACTCCTCGAACTTTGGTTTCGGTTTCTTTGCATGAATATAAAGCTAATGCAACAATAGCATTAAAGACGCAGCAGCTTTGCAAATATTTTCCCAATAAGTCGGGTGCATTTATAGATCTATTTACAGTATGCGAAATCGATTTTAATGTTTACATTTAAACTGTATGTGCATGATATTTTTTGTGTGCCTCAACATAAGGTGCGTAATTTTTACTCATTTCATATAATGACCACTTTTATCATCGTGTGTCTTTTTAAGAATCTTTATATCGTTCTATAAAAAGTTGTTTAAGAAAAAAAAATATACTATAGTATCAAACTAAATGGTTTTTATTTTTTATGAACAATATTAAATTGTCATTCTGTCTCTGATTTGCATTTAACACAATATGCATAAATGTGACAAAATGCCCGGTTTTGTTGATTTAGTTTAGTTGTAATATTATACATGTACATGTATGTAGAGACATGTATTTGAGGAATGATATACAACAAATTTATGTCCTTTTTAATTTTGACACGTGTCAGCACTAAATGAATGAACAGCTGCTATATTAAACAATTAATCTTCAGAACTTTGATTTATGTTCCTTTGGATCTCGGACGCACGAGCCTTAATCAATTTTCTCTCTCTTACATTGATGTATCCTTTACATAAAGGAAAAGCCTAAAAACTGTGTTAGTGCCAAGGTTGCATTTTTGCACCCTGTTAATATGCAGTTTCGTAAAAATCCATATATACCAAATGATAGACAATTGCATATAGACAGAGTAAACCATTTTTGTTTTCAATGTATCTCACCTGTCATTAGCATAATTATCCGACACAGTGATCTATTGATTATGAACTTTATTTATTGATTTTAATTATTTTTGCATAATTAAAACAACTTATATTCGAACTAGCAGTGAGAATATTTAAGATCTTTTCAAAAATTTATATGAAGTTTTATCAGAAAAAAAATATTTAGATACATTTTAAAAATTCGAAGATTTAAAATATCTTAAACTTCTTAACCTTCTAATAGTCCAAAACACAAACTAGAACTCGCGTAACATACCTTGGGTGTGTGTAGACATGAGATTTTCAACTACCAGACAAGTTTAAAATCGAAACTTAATTAAACTAGATGGTGTCGCAAGCCAGAAGCCGCACATAGAAGGAATCAATTGAATCTACGCTAAAGAAAAGAGTGCAGAAATTGCTCTGATTTTTTTCTACACAGATTTGATAAATATGCGTTAATATTTAAAAGAAATGTTGTACTAAGTTTTTTAATTGTTTCTATGATTAGTCAAACACTTCTTTCAAAAATAAAGGAATAGTCGATTGGTGTTAATTCTTACCTTCGTTACATCCGGCCTTTCTACGAAATTACCCGACGATATTCAAATGCACCCGGAGTTTGTGATATTATTCGTTGATTCATAAAATAAGTTTTCATATAAACCATCAATTTTACCTTCGACTGCTATTAAACGAGTTGATTTGGAAGTCTTATCTATTTTGATATACTCTGAAGGTAATATTCTAAATAATTTTATCATAAGTCATTGGACAAATTAGAGGTAACCGAGGAAGTGCAAACCAATGAATATATGTAAAGGAGGAGAACTGCTTCCAGATAGCTCGGGTTTGGAAGATAAGCATGACAGGTTCATCAAAACGAAAAAAAACCCAATAATTAGGAGGAAAAGGAATTTTCAAAATGATGAATACTGCGTTAAAGTCTTTATTCTTACATAAATGAAATTATTTTACTTTAGCTTTATCAATAGATTGGTTTGCTTATAGCATGATATACTGGAAAGCAGGTCCATTGTTTACAGACATCTTTATCAATGTTTGTTGAAATTTTCTTGCAAAGAAAACCTTGAAGGTGGGCCTGAAGTGTTTATTTTATTAAGCTATAGCTTGAAAAAAGGGAAACGAATTTAATAGAGTAATAAATAATACGGTGATCGAATGGTGCATTTGCTGTTTACATTGCATAGTGCATTTTCTAAACATAATTTTATACTGCATTCATTAGCCGAAAAAGATGAAATATAAATGACGTAAGTAAATTCTCAGACAATGTTATGTTTATGATCATACTCAGAAAACTTGGAGACGTGTTTGTGCAAAAATATCTTGAAGAATGCATAATATTTATTAAATTCGTTTTGATATTCTTTGAGATATTTCCTGTGAGATAGTTTAGCAATGAAATTATTTACTGACATTCAAGGTTAAATTGTACATTCACAATCTAATTTGGGGTAGATTTAATAATGTACAGCTCTCAACCTCTTTTTCGGACTATGTTTACAAATACTTCATGTGCACAGTGTGATCGCTTTTTTCTGTTAAAATATTTCAAGCACGCTCGATGTAATATCGACAAATTTCTGTGTATGCATATTGGAATCATACATAAAGTAGAAATTGAAAAAAGGCTAACTATGGCATTTAAAGTGTTAATTGATAAAGACTATCTCCAAAGTAATCAATTCATTTTCTCAGATTTGTGAAGAGGGAGGCAACGTGTGGCAAATTGTGTTGTATTTTTTGATAAAAGCCCATTATGAGAAATTTGAGTTTTAAAACTGGAGTAAACATGAATTGCACAGTGTTTTATATGCAGGTGATTTATTGTACCAAAAACTAAGAGATCTGGATGTATCTGATTTCTTGCATTCCTCGTGCATTCCTTGTCACATGAAGTTTGGCAATACCATCATTATATACTAGTGTTATGTTTATGAGACATGCACTGGAGATATATCTCCCGATTTCATAGTAGTAAGCACTATTTTTCACTTAAAAATGCATTAGTAACAATTTATAATGGTGTCAAGAGCTAATTTAAGTTATTTATTTGCATAGGTACATCTGTTGGCCTTGTATACCATAAATCTACATTCTATATGTTTGACCCTCATGCCAGAGATTTAAATGGGATGTCTTCTGAAAGGGGTACATGTGTGCTTGCTATATTCAACAATATTACAGAGATTTCGTTTTGCGAAGGTTAGCTACCTACCTGTGTACATTTGCCCTTACTGATATACAATTTGATTTACATATAGAATAGATCTGCGGCTGATCAAAAGAAACCGCTGTAAAAAGTGCGGTTCAAATCACATTATATGCATTAGTAATAATTTGATTTACATATAGAATAGATATGCGGCTGATAAAAAGAAACCGCTGTAAAAATTGCAGTTCAAATCACATTATATGCATTCGTAATGTACTTAATTGTTCTGATGACTTAAACAACAACAACAAAAAGTCAGTTAAGGAACCTTCCAATCAAGTAAAGAGACACAGAGGATAGTTTTCTTCGCAGGAACCAAATGAGAATATATGTTAAGATATTTGTCAGAGTTGTGTTCATTCTCAAAGATGCTGTATGAAAAAAATTCTGTAGCTCAAAGTCTGAACTTAACACATGAGGAACATGAAAACAATGTAGAAACATTAATTGACTGTAACTTAGAAAGGGTTACAAACACAACACGTGAGGAAGACATAAACATAAAATTTGCAGAAAATTCTCCAGATTGTATAGAAAACGAGCTGATTAAACTACATGTAAACACCATTTTCGAGTCGAGGATCAAATATGGTCGGTCCAATGTATGTCAGCTGTTCCTGCATGCAAACATTTTTTCGACACTCTGTGTGTTTTGTTGTCAATGTTGAAATGAAAAATCAAACTTTAGCAAATATTTGATAAACAGATTTGAAGCGCATAGAAAATAAAGTGTGGATATGCAAAACATGACTCTTATCTGTTCAACAAGATAGAATTCCAACATGTTCATTAGCTAATAATATGAAATTTCCACCTATTCCAAAGGAATTAAAATTAACACACGAAGAAAGGCTTGTTTTACCACGTCTAGCTTTCTTCTTTCAACTTAAAGAACATCCAAGAGGTAGACAACTAAATTTAAGGGGTTTTATTGTAAATGTCCCGGCTAATGTCAACACAACAGTCAAGCTGCTACCAAGAATGTTGTATAATAAAGAAGCAATTTCTGTAAAACATAAACGAAAACTATTATATAAGCATTATTTTGCCTTTGAGAAAATCAGACCGAAGAAGGTATTCGAGGCTGCAAGGTGGCTTATTGATAACAGTTCATTAAGGAGTGAAGGAGTGGAAGTTGACAGTGCATGGTCATATGATTATGAAGAAATGCAGCATGTTGAAAAAAATAGTCAAGCTCAATGTCAAGAAAAAGATGTTGTTTTAGAATCAGACTCGCGATTACTATCAAATTCAAATAGTTATCACAATGCTTCAGGGTCTACTTAAAAGGAATAGAAAGAAGAAGATAATTTTTATGATCGTCCCACAGGAAATACAGTCACAGTTATACAAGCAATGGATATTAAAGGATATAATAAGATTTAATCATTAGCTCCTGGTGAGAATCAAACAACCGTTGGTCTTTTCCAAGAGTATAACTCTGAAGTCTTGGCTATTCCAACAATTTACTGTGGAAAAGTTAGGCCTGATGATTCAATTAGAAGTATCCCTGTACATTATAGTAGAATTTGTAGATAGGAATTGCCACAGGTATACAAAAGAACTACAATGTGTATTCCAAAAATTACTTTTAAGTTGAAAAGGCTGCAAATAAAAACAAATAAAAGATACAGTATCACTAGCAGTGAGGAAATGCAAATGTGAGGTGAGGAAAATGACGGCAAATGAGGTCTTGGCATCTGAATCCATTGACAACTTGGTAAAAAAGGTTTCGAGTTTTAAGGAATCTGAAAGGATCTCAACCATATTGGGAACAGACAAAGAAAGATGTATTTGCCATGATGAGGCAATTAGTCATACTCACATGGTTCTGCACTTTTTCGGCAGCAGAAACAAAATGGACACCTTTATTGCTATGCCAAGTTAATGGAAAGATTTTATCCCTGGATAAAGTAAACAGTTTGACCTGGGAAGAAAATCCGATCCATTGCCATGGCCCGCTATTTTGACCACATATTACAGTCTTATCAAGTTTGTGTACTGAAATCTGAAATGAACCCAATTGTTGAAATACATGACTACTTTTACAAGTTGTGAAATGGAAAACTTGGTTTGCGTAGATGTGAAAATAGAACATGAATCGATATCATCGGGAATACAATGAGCATGCTACAGATATTAAATCGTCTCATTCTTTTAATCATTGTAGTATTTATTTATATTTATGCACATATATCAATCAAAAATAAAAAAAATTAAAAAAAATCTCCAAAAACCAAGTAGGAATGCCTATGTTATTGTCGTTTAAAGCTACGACAGAGCGGTGAAATGACGATGTATTAACAGTTATGGCGAAGTATCACCTTGTGGGTTTGTCTGAGTTGTTGATCTTTGTGGGGTACGTACTATCCTGCACTTGCCTCCTACAACGCCCGAGGAGTGGCTGTCAAGCGGACTACTGTACATGTAAGCTTAATTTTCCTTAACTATTTAGTTTTCGGTCGAAAGCGCGTGTTTCTAAGCATCTTCTTTGTAATATCTTTTGACGGTAGCTGAGACCGATAGGCCATTAAAGCTAAATGGACCGTATATTTCATGGAAATATATTGTAATTATGTATCAAAATCACAAAAATGTAGCTAAAAAATTCCTGCTATTCATGCCTTTGTGTATAAAGCCAGTAGAAGGCTTTGGTTGAAGTAAAATTATGCTAAAATATTTTACCGTGATTTATTCGTTATATTTCACCATACAGAAATATTTTATCTGCTATAATATATTGATGTAATTGTGACGCGCCAAGCAAAAACCTCCCTTAACTGAAAATTTTGACAATTTCAGTTATTGATTGATTCTTGTGAAACTTATCCTTCTTGTTCTAATGATATACATCATTACATATGTTTCTCATTATTAAGGTAGCTAAACACAGTTTCGTATAAAATCCAGTGGGGGGGGGGGGGATCTGGGAAAAATCATGATTGTTACGGATTTTCCTGCTTTTTTTATGCGGTATACATGAAAATTATTTTTTTAATTCTCAATTGCATAATATAGAGGTTTATCTTTCGAATACATGAAAAAAGTATGTAGAAAAATTTTAAAAATTAATTTTGTGAGACTCGGGTAGCTCCAGAAACATCCGGATCTTACACGTGCAAACTTTCATGAATATTTTAGCGGGTAATATAGCTCTTTAAAAAGGCGGCGAATGTACCCTGTAAATACTATAAAACGATGTCTAAGGACTTGCTCTTGAAAATGCATCGAAATTAAAATGGCTGATTTGCTTGCATTCTGTTGTTAGGGGGAGCCTAAAATGCATGGGTGTACTGCAGTTAGAGGCATCCTTTTGTCTATATTTCTCATGTTTTGAGTGCCAAATAAATTCTAGCATTAAGTTACATGTGCATTATTTATAAATATTTACAAAATTCAAGATTTTATCTTTCTACTGATATATAGATATGTATGTAACATGTTTTTACAATTTAATTTCATACGGGTCAGTTTTGCTTGTCCCTCATTTAAAAAAGTCCTTATAACGTTACATATAAAACTGTGTTTTGCACCTTAAGGTGTTGCACGAGCGCATCAAAATGAAGAAGTATATGCTTTGACGTCGACCGCGCAAATATAGGCTATATAATTGTTGCTATATTAATAACTATAGATATTTTGATAACAGTACATGTATATTCATATTTACTATTTTATTCTGATTCAGTGTATTTCAGACAATGAATAATAATGTTTGAGATATGGAACGGTACAAATGATTAAAAATTAAAAAAAATATATACATTAGATCTCTGCATTTTTCATGAAGATGATGTAAATAAAACGTGTGTACAAAACACGATAAAAGCACATGCCATTTCATATTTATATAATAGTGTTTTGTTGTGCATGTACTATGCCTAAAAAGGAGTCAGAGTTTGATATACAGTGCACGAGCCGGAGGATTAATATTTCCTACGAAACGTTCGCCGTGCTTTTTTTTTTTGACAAAGTTTGCTTACGCTAAATAAACATTTTGTATACTACCAGTATGCAAAAGTAGATGAGTATCTAATATAAAGAAAAAAACCCTGACCGGAAGCATAATAATTTACACTATCAGATACTTAAAATCTAAGATAGTGTTACTGGTTTTAATCAC